>WEKX01007688.1:43674-58089 GCA_013390025.1 Pitta sordida
AGAGTGTGCCAACATTGCCACAGACCAGACACAGCAGGACTTGCTGCAGTTTTCAACAGATGAGGATTGTTGGGATGGGAGGGCAATAGGGATGTTTACTGCACTTATTTGGAGTTTTTTAGTCTTATATTTACTCCTTGAAAGATTTGGAAGGTTCTTTTGTCAACAGCTAATTGTCAAAAACATATGAATCTTTGATAGAATACTGCTATGTGTTTAATGAAAGCAATTGATCTCCCCTTTTCAGGCATGCTTCCTTGTTGTTTGTTTTATTTGAAGATCACTTTGTAGTCTTGTTCAAAGACCACCTACTTCTTATCAGAAGGTAAATTGCAAAGTTTTTCTCGTTTTGTTATTGGCACCATAATCAAAATGTATGTACCTATTGCAAACAATGCACAGCAGTACTGAGAGTTCTAGTTACCACTGAGTAAAAGCTCAGTTCAGATATCCTGACTGGATAATTTTTATTTGCGAAGTGGTTTTGATTCAGTTGATGGATAAATAGGTCTATATCAGGTCTTTAAACTCAATTAGGTAAGCTAGTAATTTATTTTATGGGAAAATATTCAGATACTGCGCACTAAGAATGAGCAATTCTCTTTGTTTGGGTCACTGGGAAGCTGAGGGCTTGTAAACAGCACTTGGCAAAGCAGCCAGGACCATCCTTGGAGTTCAGAACACTGTGCTAACATACCAGCTATAGAAAATTTGTGAGTTTTACTTAAGTTTTGACTGTGTCTTGAAGCTGTAGAAAAAAACTAATATGAGGAATTTTAGAAGGAATATTGTATATTCCTTATCAGTTATTTTGTCCTGCTGCAAAGATGTGAAATTGTGATATTTATAGAAGATCATATGTAAGAGATTTTCCCTTGAAAAAGGTTTGAAATTGTGCAAAAACAAAGCTATCGTTTTAACCTTTTAAAGTAATTTCATACACAGAAAGTAGAGGATTTGTTTTGTTTACCCTTAGGTATGAATTGTTACAACAGTAATCTAAACATGCTTATGCTTTTTATGCTTATGCTGTCGGAATTCTTTCTGTTACATCCCTAAAGATGTAGTGTGGTAAATGTATTTTATTTCCCTTTTATATTCACAATTATGAGGAATTCACAGACTGGGAAATCTTGCTAATTTTTTTTTTTCTTAACATTTTAATAAGACGTATGCAGTTTGTTAAAATTCAACACTGTATTAAAATGTATTATTTCACTGTGTTCCAAGGATCAGTGTCATGAAGATTTAGTAGTTTTACTCTTCAGGGCTTCCTGGCATAATCTTACTTTCTTATTAGAAACACATCTGATGTGGTATTTCCTTTCCAGCAAGCTTTGTCTTGAAAGGCCTGTAATGTTGCTATTTATCTCATGACTCTTTTTCTTTTTCTTTTTTTCCTCTCTCATTGTACTAATCTCTTCCCTCCATCCCAGCTGGCTCCCTGTCTTAGCCTAGGGTTCTTTCTGGCAACAGTAAGTGATTGAGTCCTTCCACTTAACAGTGGAGTTCCAGGCAGCTTTCCAGCAATATCCAGACTAAACTCTCTCCATGTCATGGAGCCTGGTACAGGGGAAATGTGGAACCACTGGTAGCAAATCTGAGGCATAATTTCGACATCTTCTACATCATTCTGAAATACATTTTTATCGTTAAGGAAGATTTGTGCCCTGAAGCTTCCTGCTTCCATATCCGGAGAGATGAGTCTGGTGGCGCTGTAAGGTGCAGAGTAAGTCATCACCCATTAGAATTACCAGTTAGCTGCACTGAGGCACATAAGCTGGAGTACAGAAATAGAGGGAAAATGCCCAGCACTTCCCTGATTCTGATGCGTAGATGAAAGGAAATTAAATGCTATGTTTGGTTGTGTGTGTCCAGTGCTCTCCAGCACCACAGCTGAAGGCAGATTATTGACGGAATCCACTGATGTCTATTGTCATCACAAACTGAAAACAAATCCAGTCTCCATGAATACAGAGATATTTCATTTTTCCAGAAAAATCTGGGATACTTCTGCCATTTTCTGTTACTGGCTGGTAAACCATGACCTTTAATTTTTTTGATCTGAATTTTTTAATTCTGTTGGATCACATGGGACTTAGTCACAAGGCATGGCACGTTTGCTGGCTGACAAGCTCTGATCAAGATTTCAATGATAACTCATGATTCCTCTGTGTGTGTGTGTTAGTGATACGTGCTGCTTTTTGATTCTAGACAAATGGGGGGTTGTTTTCTGTTTGGTTTTTCTGTATGCAGTCCCAGTTACAACATCGCTCTCCTTGTATCTGGACTAAATAAATGAGTCCTAGAAACACTGAGACCAATGAAGGCACCTGCTAAGGTTGATAAACTGATCAGTCCTTGAACACTGAGGGAGTGGGAAGCTGAGACCTGCCTAGGATAGTCTACCTCCCTTTTTACTGCTTGGTTTTGTGAGATTTCAATACATCAATTTGATTTCTAGAGAAGAATCAAAACTATCTCTGTGTTAACAAAATTAAGCTAGTTGCTGTGGCTATTAGGCACCTGAAAATCCAAGAAAATATGTTTTTCTCACCAATCTTCTGACTGGAGACTAACACCTCTCTCTGCAGTTTGCACTCCTTCATTTCTTTATCCACCAAATACTGTTACAATGTAGAGAAGTGCTATTGTCTGAACCTTTAGGCATTGAAAAGTGATTTGTGCAAGGTCACATGTGCAGTTTATGGCTGACCAGAGCTGTACAAGCTGTTCAAGCCCCAAGCCTGAGGGGTGAGTGTTGGACAGCCTTTCTTAAATGAAAGAATTCAAATGAAAGTATATTTCCAATTAAACTAAGACTACATTCATTAAAGAAGTAAATATTTTTTATAATCAGTTTGAACTACAGCTCAGATTGTTGCGTGATGGACTATGCTCTGTGGGTACATACTTCATGTTCTAACTATAATACTGACTTTTTCTTATTTCTCCATAAAGCCTCTTGATCTGTGTTTGAGACTCATTAGTGCATCAGTAGCTGGGCATTGCAGACAGGCTGTGCAATGGGTTATACTTGGTTTACTTCTGTGAAGCTCCTGAGGTATCTGTTGGGCAGTATAAACTGGAATACGTAGACATTTTTTTTCTTGTTTGGCATAGGTTTTAGTTCTTTAAGTTTGAATTAGGGATTCAAATGCATTTATGTTGGAATTTCCATTTTGGTGTAGGTCGCAATTTTTTAGTTATTTAGGATGCTGTAATTGTTGAATTTGCACAAACAACTTCTTAAAAGTATTTTTAATATTTAGATTGTTGCTACAGGACAATCGGATTGTGGTGTAAGTTAGGGTACTGCAGTGTGCTTTGCAAAATGAAGGGAGTTAAATTCACCTCTATTTTTAAGTGTCAATTTAGTGTTACTGCCGTGTCATTTGTAACATCATTTTAGAATTACTTGATGCAGAAAACCTCCTCATGTAAAAATAATTGGGATATAGCTCAGGATATAGGCTTAATTTCGTCAAGAGTTTTGTAAGAGTTTAGAGATCCACTTTTTTGTCAACCGTGAGCATTATCTGAAAAATAAAACTCTTGAAGGGCTGTCTAGGTTCTCTTTTTAGAAACCCTTCTTGGGTTTAGCTGACAAATTATGATAGATGAAATACGATATGTCAACCGGCAACTTTCTTCCCTTCCCTAGGTAGCTCCTGGTTACCCGTACAAAAATCAGCATTTGGCACTGGCTGCCATCCAGTCATGCTCGAAGTACCAGGAAATAGAAAATAACTGCCATGGTGCAGATGAATTATTCTGATGGCTTGTTTTGATTTTGCTGAAGAAAGAGATGAGTCAGACATTGCTTTGAGGCTGCAAATTTCAAAAACACTAAAATAAATTCAAGTAAAGATGACTTGAAAACGTACAGTGTCTGTTTTCCTTGCATGGTACAGCTGGAGTTCTGTGCCCCAGGGATGCTTTCAGAATCCATTTCAGGTGGCATCTGAAAAACCATAAGTGATGACTTAAATACACAAAGGTATTTTTTGTTGTGTATAAACAAAGAAATATGTATTAACAGTGAAAATTCTTGCTTTCCGGCCTCATGGTTAAAATAACTACAAAATTCTAGATGTGGAAAGACTTGACCAGGAGTATGTTGTCAGGAAGGCTGAATGTTATTTCCCTGGTTTTGGAATTTGGCATTATGTTCCACACATTGGCTACAAAAAGCATAGTTTCTTCTGTGTCTATTGTTTTTAGGCATGTCTAAATGCCTCAAGATAGCAAAGTTCCTTATGAATACACTGAGAACAAAGCCAGTTTCTCTTTGGACTTGGGCATTTGCAGAAGCTGTTGCTGGTAGCCTTGTCAAAGCAGTTCAGATGCCTACCATGAGTAGTCTCTGCCATTGGAAAGCCCTGGTTACACCAAGGTAAGCAAACTGTGACCGGATTTCTTACTTCTTGCTCCTCCTCTCACAGGAGAGAAATGTTTGTGTGTGTTCAAAAGATATTTGCATTCTTCTTCTTAACAATTTACGTAGTTTTCCATCCAATTATATTTAATCAAGGTGAAGATCAAGCTTCAGTTTTTGTACTCTTCTAATACTCTAATACTTTGTGCCACACAGGATATTGATAATAGGAAATATATGTTGCATAATAAATACTGATTTCTAGAAAAATAAGACTAAATTAAAACCTTTAAACAGCAAAATAAACTTTACTTAAATGAAAAGTTTTTTAAATCCCTGCAGTAGATTCAAAATAGAAGATACAAGAAACTTAATTTCAGCTGAATGAAAACTGAGTAAAAATAATGGCAATGAACTTTGGTTAAGATTTGCTATTCTTTTAATCTACATATTTAATTGTAGGACTTGTTATACCTATGAGCTGTGCAGTGGTTGTAGACTTGGTGTTTGCAAGGTCTTGGTTGTTCTGTTGGAATACCAATTCAGGCCATCTGTAGCTTGTTTGAGGCATTTGTTAGGCTTTCCTTTGCTGTGAAGCATATGGTAAATTGAGCTGAGTGGGGATTGTCCATTGAGCAGTTCTGCAGTTTTTCACTACAGTCAGTATTCATATCACTAGTTAGAAAAAGAAACATGTATAACACTTTGATTTGTTACAGACCAGTATTTCTGTGTCTGGAAAAATCTGTGTGATGGGGAAGCATTTTTGATACTGTAATGCCATTTACTAATTAGCTCAGACATTTGTGGTTTACATTCTAATTACCATATTGCATCCAGTACAACAGCTAAACAGTTGAATTGCATTTAATCTGTGTCTGTTTGTGTACAATTTAGCTTCATAGAAATTGAGGTAAACACATACATATATTTACACGCTCGTCGTGTGATGTTTTCCCTGCAACACGTGCTTAGCCCATGTAGCACTTGAGTTTAAAAGGGAGCTTGAAGAGTTTTGCCAGCCTGACAATTGTCAAATGGCACAGTTGAAAACTATTAGGTTAAGATTGTTCCAGACCTATTTAAATTTAATACCAGACTTTAGATGAATGCTTTCATAACAGGAAAAAAGGGGATACATGATGGCTTAAATCTTGCTGTGAAATTATATGTTTCTCAGAGGATAGCTGTAATTGAATTACAGAATGCCTTGAGAGTATCCTTGTCAGTGGTTAGAGAGATATGAAGGGAAGCGGAGAGACTCTTTCACAAACTAAATGTGGAAGAGACACCCTATAATTCAGCTATATGAAGCCCCCAGCAATCATATAATTATACTATAAATGCAGTTTGGGAGGAATGAAAAGCAGCATTTATTTAAAACATTAAGAAAAATTACTTCATTGTATGAAAAATGCTTTTCCCTGTGTTTTATTCAATCAAGTCTTTCTTGTCTGCCCATCTAATGCACTTCCCTCCCTCTTTGTCACAATGTAGTTGTATGTGGGTATAAACCTCCTAATGTGTGGGGATGAGATGCATTTTGGGAGCTCTAGTAGGATCTAATCTCCAAAAGGAGGACAGTGCTAATGGGACGGAGTCTCAATTTCTACCGGAGACAAGAGTTGGAGTTTTCTGGTTGTAAGGTTTGGTATGGCCAGCTGAAGAGAAAACTGGCAGGTTGATCCTAATTCTATTCTTATGTAACCCAAGTGAATTCCAGAGTGGCAAAGGGAATTGTTTGTGGATATTCTGTGTTAAAACTCACTTGAAGAACTATTTGCCATTCCAGAACTTTAACCCAAATAATTTTATTTTCTCATAAAGGAATAAGAGAAATACAAATTGCTAATTAATATTACAGTTGTAATTGGCAACAGGATGTCCAGGTGATTGTTAAACTCGAGATGTCAGTAAGTAAATAATTAGACAGTATTGACAATTTACATAGCGTCAATGCTTACTCTTAAGATTTGAAGGTAGCTTAGAACATTTTCAGGATTCTTAGTGCAGTTTGAACATCCCCAAAATACTTCATGTGGAAACTGTCCCAAGAATATGTGACTGGATGAGCTTTGTGTTGCACTGCACCTACACTTTCCAAACCCAACTTTTGGGGTTTCTTTAATAGGCACTTCTATAAATCTTAAAATTTGTACATCCAGAAGCTGTAAATAAGGGATGAAGTGCTGTAGAAAGAGGAAAAGTCTTTTCCTGTTTAGTTGATGGATGTATGGCAGAGCTCTTCAAAGCCCGTGTAGGAGGGTTGTCCAAGCGCAAAGAACACACAACCTGATTCCCTGTCCTTTGCTTGATCATGTAAACCTTCCTTCTGCAGTCCTGTGCAATAAAAGAATTCTGATGTTATTTCTGGAAGAGATCAAGCCATGCGTTTTCAGTGGAAAGGTTTTTTGTTTGGTTTTCAGTTTAGCACGGCGTTAACAGGGATGTTACTCTGTAATACATACAGTATTATGCCCTTACCAAGAGGAGATTGCAAAGATAAAAATACGGATCTAATTTCCACTCTCATCGCCTTACAAACAATACTTTAAGCTGTAAGATGGCAGCTGAGATAGTGATCTCATTTAGCAGCCTGGACTGCTAACCTGTGCAGAAGGGAAATGGTCAGAAAAATGAGCGCAGAGACTGGTAAGCATTCCAGAGGGCATGATTCCCCAGCTCCTGGTACTGGGGCTCCTCTGGGATTCTTCTGATGGAAAGCTCTTGAGAATTCTGCAGCAGATCTGACTGCGTTTGTTAGCCTGGGTGCATTATTGGGTCTGCCAGAGGCAGGCTCCACGATATATCTTATTTGTTACGAAAGGGCTGCATTCTGTTAAGAATATGTTTTTTGAGAAAGGAAGAAGGGAAGATTTGCAAGAGAACCAAATACCACGTGATTTTCAGTAACATCCTGACTTCCATGATGTGTTTCTATTTTCTCTCTGAAAAACTATGGTTAAAGGCTCTTTAGTAGCTCAATACTACATTGATTTTTAAATCAGTTTTCTAATTAGGCTTACTTTTTGGGTGGGGAGTGGTGACATTTTGGGGAGAAGCCTAGAGTGCTTGCTGGCTTTGTACCATCAAAGTAATTACAGACTGTTGATACAAACCAAGACAGTATGGCAACTGAAGAAATGCAGAAATTCATGTTGCTTTCCAGACCCTTGTATTCTTTTTCAGATACGAATCTGAAGAGCTAGAAGTAGATGGAGTGGTCAAAACAAGCATTTGATCCTGCTATATGTATAAACTTTGCTACTACTGTATAACTCCATATGTGCATGTGCCCTTGGTACAAGCAATGAAGGTGGAGCATATTAGAAGTATTTTCAGGATACGCATTTCTGAGTGAGCTTAGAAAAGCAGCGTTCCCAGTGTGGAGTCACTCAATGGAAACACCCTGAAGGCTAGTGGTGGACCTACAGTTTTGTATGGATGAGCTGGTGTAGCTGCTGACACGTTGCAAATACTGTTTTATTTCCAAATGTGCGTGGCTAATGCCACCAGGGAGAAGCACACTATCCCACATTAATCAGGTTTTGAATCTTGGGATTGAAGAGATAAAGGAAAAACTTCAAAATCCCAGAGGAAAATGCCTTTCTAGATGAAGCAATGTGAAGGGTGAGTGATTCTTAATGGGCTTTTTTTAAGTGAATAAAAGGTTGTTTGATTGCTGGTTGGTTTTGTTTGGTTTTTACAACAACATCTCTGAAGTTTTCATTTGTTGATACGTATATAGAGTTATTTCCAGAGTCTTTCAGATGACAAAGAAAGTGGTTGAGGTCTTTTTTGTTTGGTTGTTTGGTTTGTATTTCGTTTTGTTTGCTTTTTGCCACCTGAGTCCTCTCTAGGACACAGATGATGTGTGACTGGAAAGTTTTAGAGAGCTCCTTGACATTATTTTAAAATAATGATAAATGGGTTTAGACTGAAACAGCGTTTTGTGTTTTTTTCCAGCTTGACAGTGACTGCAAAATACACTAAAATTCCATGGCTTGAAAATTACTAGTAAATATAAAACAATGTAAGGGTGCCTCCATGGCTTCTGGATCCTTACTTTATATTCAAACAATGCATTAGTCTCTCATCTCTTGGTGCCTGTTGTGGGGAAGGATTGGTTTCTCTCACTGGAAATGCCAACAGTCAGGGAAGCCTGTTGGATTCGTACCTTTATTTGGTACCCCAAGTTTTTATTTAAGTTGTTAAGGTATTTGTATGTGAGGACTGTTGTTAGTGCTCTTGAGCTAATAAAACAGACTCAGAGAGGAAAGTCACACTCCTGCATTTGATAAAGCAGTGACGTGCTGAAGAAAGAAATTTATGGCGAATCCATTGTTTTTTCTGATGTGTCTGTTTGGAAATGTGCATATATGGAAATGCTCTGAAGTGGGTAGTAAGTCTAGTAACAATTTGAAATTGCATTTCAGATAAGTCTAAGATGAAGTACACATTTCCTTTGTCTCTATTCACATAGACGGAATATTTGGTTTTTTCATGTTTTTCAGTGTGCCTGTACTTCTCTGAAGCAGTGAGTTTTCTAATTTACAGGAATTTAGAGATTATTTTATTTCTGTCATTCTTGAATGTTTGTGCCTGTTCTGTTTAATCCCAGTGAATTTGTCTTCAATACTGGAGTACGCCTGTTGCATCTGTATTTTTGAATGTGCAGGTTTGGGCCAAATTTAGATGATGGAAGAGGAGATCGTAAACCAAATGACTTAAATATACAAATAAAACTTTTTATATTCTAGATTGATGAACTGTAGTGGGTTCAGGTATGCCTAGAAGAGCCTGGAAAGAGTGAAGTGCTTCTTGAAATTACTGTCTTAAGAAAAAAGCGCTAAATTGTTCTGCAAATATAATTCACCAGAAATGAGTTCTTACTCTGAACTCAAGGAAGACTCCAGCCTCATCTCACTCTGGGTTTCTATGGTAAAATGTTACTGCAATTGACATAATGATTAAGGGAGCTCTTCTGGCCCATTTTGGAGATGCAGATTTTGAATTCTTGCTAGCAATTAATACAGATCAGCAGTGGCCACAGGCTCGTAAAGGATCAGTGAGAGAGAAATGACTTAGTGTTTCCCTTGTGGTAATATAAACAGAAAGAAAAAAAAAGGGTGAGTGATTCTTAATGAGGATTTACATTTGTGATAGATCAGAGAAGCTTCATGAAAAGGATTAACAGCAAAAGATGTAATATTAGTTATTGTTGCTTAAAATTGTACTCTTGAGCATTTTGCTCATTGTAAATAAAAAGCAGCCCATGGAGGTGATCGTGGGCAGGGATGTAACTGATACAGCTGTGACTAAAACCACAGGTGATCGGAATGACTTCCCAGTCTGAGAGCGCAGTGTTGACTGCCCTCAGCAGAGGGAGGGAGAGCAGGGTTAAAGCAGTTCATACATAATTCATTGCAGAAGAATGAATTTGCCAAGGCATTCAGTGTTTATATATAACATAGTGCATGCGATAACGGACTTCCAAGCTGAAGCTGAGCCTTTCAACATTTTATTTGCTCAAGATCCCAAGAGCTATTTCATTTACATTGTGCTTTGTAGGTACTCTAGATGAGAATTAGTATATGATTCACATTCTAGATCTTGGTCTGCAATAGAGACTGTTCTGAACTATGAAATTCAAATCTGGTTGGAAATTTGCCATTGTCTGTTAGATCTACAATCTAAATTTCTGTATAACTTATTTGCTTTTGGGGACTCTGGTGTCAAGTTTATAGCTCAATGCAAAAGTGAATCACTTCGTAATGATTAGAAGGCCACGAGACCAATAATCCAGAATTTTCACTTGATGACACCAGATAAGACATGCACACAAGGCTCAAAATCTGAAGGATGTTTGTTTTAATAGTTCATTGCCTATTTCTGAGGCTGTATTACTTTTGCAATAAATAGTGTAAGAATAGTGTTACAGGAGAAAGCTGTGGTTGCATGCCGCGTCACTCAAAGTATTTAATGATTTAGTTTGTATTTCAATTTTTTAATGGGCCCTAATATTTTTAGTTCGTGTTATTTTCTGATGTAGGGGTGTGAGAGCAGTGACATTGACAAGATGTTTTTATGGTAATAGTGCGTTCTTGAGTAAATTAATTTTATTTAGATCCCAGTTGTGTGTATGAATGAATTGGCTGGCGTTTTTCAACAATGATATCAATCTGAATATGCAAACAGCTGTCTCCTCCAAATTTAATATCCATCAAAGTACTTCTGTTGCCATCAACATCTACTCTTTCAAGCATAAACTAACAAATACATTCATATATTGCTTTTATCTTAGTAATGAAGTTTGGGGTTGTGGGTTTCTTCTGAAATATGTGGAGGTAGCAAGTACTTTGATAAATACCCAAGCGGAAATGTAAAATGAAGATGTAGCTCTGAAGTGGTTGTGTGTGTCCACTGAAAATAGAGTCGATCAATTTCTGAGCTTATGTTTAGCATCCACAGTAACTCAATTGAAACTGATTTTATAAACATAGAAACTGAGAAGGAGAGTATTATGTCAATAGAAAACTTTTGTTATGTGTGGAAGCTAATTCTGTGAATGAAATGGATCCAGTTTGTTTGTTTGTTATTTTAATTTTTAAAAAAATACCTTAGTTTCTGCTGTAGCCTTTATGTATTAAGGAATTGAAAGAGCTTAACGTAAGGCCAACAAATTTTTCATTTTTACCTTCCTGTAAAAGTCTTTCAATTTAGTCTTTCAAGTGTGGATGAAAGGCTACTTTTTCTTTTTTCTATCTTTTGGCAAGATAAGCTGACTTGACAGTTAGAGCTATGGGATGAAATGTATTAATCATCTCTTAATTAACATTTTCTTAAAGTTATAAGAAAATTCTCAACTGTTCAGTAATTTCCAAATTTGGGGGGAGGGGGGGAAGTGGCGTTTGCGCCTTGCCCTCCTTATAGTCCAAATGAAAAAGGGTAAGATCAGGAGTGTAGAGACTACTTCTTCAAATTAGGAAGTGGAATGGTACAATTAAAATCAAATTACTTAATACCGAATTCAGTAGGTGCTGACATTCCTGGTAGTGGTGCTCTTCCTGGAAGGCTTCCCACCCTGTCTAAAATTAGCCTGGCTTTAAGTGATTTACAGAAAATAAGTGATGAGAACAAGGGAACAAGAAACACCTCCCTTCAAAGTAGCACCCTCTAGGAATAAAAAATCATGAGGAAAGCAGAAACTGTGAACTGTATTGTCCAAGTGTCAATGCCTGTGGCTGGAATTTGCCCCCGGTTGTAGGGCTGACGTTTGCTTATTCTTCAGTGTTTCATCTTGGCTGAAGTCTGGGTTCAGATTCAGTCTCCAGTTGTGATTTCAGCTAAACATTACAAAATCGGGGGTTGGGATGTATTTATGCTTACATGCGATAAGTACCACTTTTGCTTCAATGCCATTTGTTTATTGTTGCTTGAGTCTGTATTGTTGTGAGTACAAATGGAGAGGCTGTGTCTTTGTCAGTCCTCTGAGGAGAGGTTTGCACTGCTGAGATTGCTTTTTGCATCCTTACTTTCTGTATGTGCCTTCAAAAAGGACTTAAATGATTTCAGTACAGCTCTTTGGATCCTTGCCATCTCTCTGATCCACAATGCTAATGCTGTAGGGAAGTCTAGGAGTATGGGCACAGATGTCTGCTTACTATTCATCACTGGAGAGAGAATTTTGCATCAGTGTTGTTGAGGCTATTTCTTTCTTCGTGCCTTGAGCAGAATCTTGACCTTACTGGGGTCTAGGAGAGTAGCTGGTCATGAGGCTGTGGCTGGCTTTTCAACTTTCTGAATCGGAGATTTCTCTCAGCACTGGACAGAAACATTGGGAGTACATTGATACTGTCTTCTTTATTGATTGGTCTGGGGTGTAAGTGAAAAACAAGGGTGGGAAGGTTTGGCCCTGCTCCCATCTTGCTTGAGGCAGTAATCATTTCAGTCATTACTCTTTCATCACCTCAAAAATGGACTGGTCATGTTCAGATGATTTCACCTTTTTTTCATATCTGGAGAGGTTCTGTGCTTCTGAGAAGCTTTTTCAAAGTTTTTTCTTTTGTAATCAGTGGAGCTCAGCTGCAGCTCTCCACTGCACAAGCACAGGGGTTGAGTAGTGAGGAAATTGAAGTGCTGTGGCTCTGCCATCCTCCCCCGAAACTGTGATGGTGAGGACTCAGGCAGCCATTCATTCACCAGGTCCCATGAAACCCAGGCCTGGGTGTCACTCTGGTGCCTGAAAATGTCTTCCTCTCAGTGTCTGTGCTTCAGGGCATCTTGGTGATTAAACTACAGTGAGGAAAAACTGAAGTATCTTTCAAACCTGCCTTCTCTTCCAGACATCAATCAGAGTAAATGGATAGAAAAACAGGTTGAATGATAGTCTTACTTCTTGTCTAAATCAAGCCAGTTGTTACACAGGACCAAAGGTCTCTGGGTGGGGAGAGTAAGCAGAGGAGAATCCCAAACTTTTTGGTGATGATTTCTTTTTATGTGCCATCTTGTAGCTCTTTTTCTCTATGGTAGCAAACAGCAATCACATTTCCAGTCCAGTGGTACCTGTAAGTCAACAGTGCCTCTGGGATCTTTCACTCTGAAAGGGGCCATATAAATGTAAGGCAATCATATTATCTTTATTATCAATTAAACTTTTAGTGCTGTGACAATCTGGCATGCAAGGTGCATCAAATGAACTCTAGTTGTGATTATTTCTAAACGCCATATGAAGGCACACCTTGCTATACTAATCACATTGAAACAGTAAAGTGGCAACTCAGTTATGTCAGGGTGAAATCACTTCAATATATTGGAATCTGTGCAGAAATACTGCTATTTTTAGTTCCCCCCTCCCCCAAGAGATTTGTTTCTGCAAAATCTGAACTGCCACATCCTTTAGCTCCAGGGAGTTACTGTGGCAGGATTGTTGATGGCATTTTTGTAAGGAATCATAGTGGAGTTAGGGCTGGAAATATTGTGTGCTGCTGCAAGAACTTCAAGAGTTCATTTTATTAGAATAATTCTGTACCTTCCCCCCCTACTTCACACGGATGTGTTATTTTAGGATGATTATACTTTACACTTCTATTTCTGTTCAAGTTATTAGAATTAATGTTCTATTTCCAGCCCTGTTCTCTAAGCCTGCCTTTGCACATATGCATATGTGAGTGTTACTTGTATTTTTTTTAGGGCTTCTGTGTGTTTTACATGATCATTGTCAACTAATCTTTGTTAGAGTATTTAGAAAACACACTTTGTGGTTTGTACAACATTGCATTTAGCAAAACTAAACTAACTTAGTGGGTATATTGTCCTTCCTCCTCAGTTATAACTGGAGTGGAATGTTTTTTCCCACTGTTAAGTACAGCTGCCTTTCTAGTTAGAGGTGAAATCACTGTGCACCAGTGAAGGATGAGGAGGAGCAGAATTACCATGTAGCATTTCTAAGACATCTGGCAATGCTTTTAGAGGAGAAAAGAGTTTTACATTTTTCAGTGTAGCAATGTAGCCAAGATGTATTTTTTTCCCTAGAATTTTTTTTCCAGAGCTTCCCTTTGGGACAGTGTTTCTACACTTCATAATATGGGATATTTGAAGAAGGTGTTCAATTTTTCTCTTTATAAGTGAGGTTAAAAATGGTAGTGCAAATCAGGATTCCCCCCTCCAAGGTTGTTTGGCAAGCCAAATTATGTTGAGGAGTTATATACGATTTCTGAACTACCTAACAACTCTCCTGTCTATAAAAGTAACAGCAGACTTTCTGTCAAAGTGTTTTGCCCATCTTCTCCCCACCCCAAAATGTGTGTTGGCAATCTGCAGAAATGGAGAATTAATAGTTCTGATTAGTTTCTAGATCACTCTGAAAAAACACGAGATCAATTTAAGCCTCTTTTTTTGAGTGTAAATTACTGCCATCTTTTTTCCAGAATAACTCTCCTGAGCATCTTCAGGTGGATTGCCAATAAAGAGCTGTCTAGTGATAGGATATTTTGTGCATTTTCAGGTAAATGAAAGCTAAAAAAAAAAAAAAAAAC
>WEKX01007688.1:66767-87581 GCA_013390025.1 Pitta sordida
TGCTCAGAAGAGCACCCAGATCAGATCCACTTAATTTTTGTTTTTCTGGCAGCAGCTTCACCACACACGTAATTCAAGGTTGACTGTTGTAAGAATTGTGTGTAGGAGTAGCAGTAAGAGCTTGATTCTTATTTAGTTTAACTGTCATTAGGTCTCCAGTCCTGATGAAAACTTATCTGGAAGTCTATTAATAATGAGTTTGGGAATTGTCAGAGCTGAAATGAGGAATAGGCGCTCTATTGGCAATTCTAATATTGGTATTCTAGGAAATAGTGCAGACATTTCTCGGGTCTTTTTACCATTATTGGTGATAGAGATCCTAGTCTTACTTCACAGTGTATTCCGAAGCTTGTATCAAATTTTAAAAGAATTTCCTGACAGATTACCAAGTTGCTGTAGGGGCAATCAATATACGTAAACAATTGTTTTTATCCTTTCAAAATCATATAGGACTCTTATGCAACTGTACCTCATGATATGTAAGTGTACCTTGTATCACAAGTCTGTTACACGCCGTGATGATGGAATTCAGTGGACTCTGGAACTGTATGTAGCGCCAGACATTTCTCAAGCTAACAGTCACTCTGACATAAAGTGCTTCTGGATATGAATTGATAAAGGTCTTCACCTGGTCTGTGACTGACATTTCTTTTACTACAGAGCAAGAAATAGCTGTTTCATTTTATTTTGAATATTTGGTACTTTCCGTTTATTTTCAGTGTAGTGTAGTAGCAGAAAAGCAGCTATAAGCTTTTGAGAGAGCAGTGCTGCTCTTCACAAGGTTAATGTATGTGAGTGGCCTGTCTCTGCTGCGTGCCTACAGTCACATTTTACCTCCACGTTAATAACACCTTCCGTGTTGTTGTAACAAACAACGTGCTGGTAAAATGGTAGCGTTTAGGAAGGTATCCTTAAGCTACACAACCTGCCTTCTTAGAGCAGTTATATTAATATGAGTCATCTTTAATAACAGTTGACATAAATCTTGTCACATAGCAAATTGCTGAGCCTTGGAACTCGTGTGCACCTTGAAGTGGTGAAATGAATATTTAGAATTCTCTCCTGCTCAACGGTGATGCAAAATGTTTTCTACAGGAGCTTATTTAGGTGGCTACTTGTGAGATGAGCTATGTGTGCTAGTAATGATTTACACAGTTCTCTTTTGTCTCCAAACTTTCTTTTTTATTTTAAACACTTATGAAAATACTCTGTTCAAGCTGTATGGTACAATTTTCTTTAGCAATGATATATGTCATTCAGCATCATGTTCACAAATCCTGCGCTGCTGGCTTGCTCTCCTGTGCAGATCAGCACTGGCTTACTTTGTTAATGTCACACCTGCTTTTTTCTGCTTCCCCCAGCAACTTGTGCATATAAACCAAAGCACAGTTGTGATACCTGGACTGTGGGGAATGGCTCTTTGCCTTCATTACTAAGCTGCCCATAAAGGAAGATAGACCAGGCATGCAGATTGCCCCACAATCATGTGTCAGGGCAGGAGGAAATACGTGCTAGACACACTCACTGCATGTCACACTGTGGTGTGGTGCAGAAGAACAGTGCTTTGAAACAGGTCCCATATTTCTCCTCCATTCTGTGTAGCAATCTGCAGCAGCCAATATCCAGATTCTCCTGGCAGTCACCTTGCAGTCTCTTAGCTTTGAATGTTTTCAGGTATTTACAGATGTTGCAAACCAGGATATGAAATGTGGGATGAGAGTTAACATCCCTCCTCAATTGAAAGCAAGTTTTTGGAAAAAATGAAATCACTAACAGAGGTGAAAGGCAGGTGCCCATTTCATAACCTCAGTATGGATGCACTTGATATGGGAGAATATAAAAAAGGACATCCACTGAACCAGACATAATGCAATTCAGCCATAGGTTAAAGAAAGGTCATTTTCTTGCCTTGTTGGCTGGAAAGAGACAGCAGAGCTCTAACATATAATTGTGTTCTGTGACAGTAAAAGGAGCCTTTTGGTGCTTTGGGAAAGGAAAGTGACATTTTTCTTGCCATGAGAGAAACAGTTTCACATTAAATGTACACTACAGTGCTCCCAATGTAAATATAATTAACATGGGCAGAATTGTTATCCACACAACATCCCTGAGGGAAAATGATTCACCAAGACAACAGCACAGTCTAATATTAAGGCAAGGATAATGATTCTGATTTTTTAAATGCAAGTAGTGTAGATGTGTCTGTGTATGTATATACACATATAAAAGCAACAGAAAAGAGCCACATATTTCAGTGTCCTACTTCTCTCTTGTTCTCCTTGCTATGGTTTCTCAGCTGAAGAAAGGGAGCTGAGCTAAATGTAGTCATTGTGCTAAGGAGACTGTATTCTTGCCAGGTACTTTAGCAGGATGGTTGTAGAGATTAGTAATATATTAGATACATTTTCTGAAGGCTTAAGTAGCTGAGAGTTTTGAGCACTTGTGAGATGTTTTCATTTTTCTTATTTTATGTACCCGTGGCACAGTTGTAGTCATCCTGGTCAGAGAATATTGATTTCTTTCTGAAGGTTCATCTTCCTTCCGACACTCAAACAGAAGAGTAGGACCACTTCATTTTCAGACATCTCTGTTTAGGTTCTTGTCTAGTAGGAAGAATCAGTTGCAACAAAGTCCCATCTACTTTTGAACTGAAATTGGTTATTGCAAAATACCAGTTTAAAAAACATTTGTCTGCTTCAGTCACTCTTGTGTTCTTGAAAAGGATATTGTGGGTACTACAACCTAAGTTAGAAGAAAGAACAGTGTCTGTAACAGAAGCACTTACACTGAAAGAAGACATGGGTGAACAGCTCTAGCAACAGGAAAAAATATATTGATGATTTCAGAGACTAACGTTAAGAACAGATAAGATGATTTGNTAGAGAAGACTCTTGGTACTTGCAGGAGAAATTTCTGGCAAACATTCATTACAAAGGATTCTCTATTGAAATGAGAACAAAGGTTCCACTAGAAAGATCTCCAAGGATTCAGATGTACCTTTTCATAGGTGACATGCTGATACAAGGCAGTTCTCAAGGGGTTGCATCAAGGCATAAATCAGCAGTAATTTCAACCCTGCCAGATCATAGCACTATCATGAACAGAAAGAAAATCAATCTGACACCAGCTCAAATAATAGCGGTTCTGGGAGTCACAGTATATAGTACAAGTCCATTGGNTGATGATTTCAGAGACTAACGTTAAGAACAGATAAGATGATTTCAATTACAATTCACCATGTTAGAATAGTTTAAATATAAATCAGTGCCTTCCGTTTAATGTGGATTTGGGGTTTTTTTTGCAGAAGGCATACTTTATTTTATGGGAAAGTAGCTCATGAAGATACAGTTGAGAGACTACTTGTAATGAGAGTCCAAAACACCATCCATGATGGTAGTAGGCAGAATATGTAAAAAATGTGAATAGTACTTAAACAATAGAAATTATTTCCTGTTCTGAGGTCCAAAGAAAAGGAGGCCTGGGCATAAAAGGCACTAGCAATGTGATGTCAGACTAGAGGCATGATTGTATGTGTTAGTCTGTTACATTTTCATGTGTAGGTGAGCCTTCAGGCATGTAGCTAGGAAATATTCCCACTCTTTAATACCAGCACTACCTGCACTGTCTTTGTAAAGTGCTAAAGTAAATGGTACAGTGAATTTGTGAACACTGTAAGGTTGAGAATGGGCAACTTAAAATAATTTCTGCCAAGAAGGCACCTACAGACTGGTAAAAATAGATAGATGCATAACATACGTACTTCCAATTTGCACTAGAGAAGACTCTTGGTACTTGCAGGAGAAATTTCTGGCAAACATTCATTACAAAGGATTCTCTATTGAAATGAGAACAAAGGTTCCACTAGAAAGATCTCCAAGGATTCAGATGTACCTTTTCATAGGTGACATGCTGATACAAGGCAGTTCTCAAGGGGTTGCATCAAGGCATAAATCAGCAGTAATTTCAACCCTGCCAGATCATAGCACTATCATGAACAGAAAGAAAATCAATCTGACACCAGCTCAAATAATAGCGGTTCTGGGAGTCACAGTATATAGTACAAGTCCATTGGGAGGGTCTGCTTGTCAGAACAATGGCACTTGAAGACACAGAATACTTTGACAGACATCAAAGCAAGAAGAAAAGGAACAGAAAGATCACTTCTCAGGCATGATGGTGTCAGTCACACGAATAGCAACCTGAGCCAGACTTCAAATGAGGGTGAGGCAGATGCTGGTCCTGTGGTCAGGCAGCAGTGAGGTCTCTTTGCAAAAAGTACTTCAATTGTCTGTAAAGCTTTTCAACTTTTTAACTTACTATGTGATGTCAGAACTGCATAATAATTGATGGTATTTCTTTCCAGAGTTAGAAGAGCATAAGTTAAGAAAGATGTTTAGTAAAAGACTGAAAAGTTCACTTTCTGTGTGCAGTAAATAACAGTACCTTCATGCAAGTTCTTATCACTGCTGTGATAATATAATTGAGAATCCCAATACTTGCAAGACATTGAACTGTAGATCATATGCCTGCTGTAACTGCACCAACCTTGTGAGCCTGTTCTGGAAATAAGTTGCCGAATCAATGCTGGTTCTAGAAATCCTAGAAGTTGTAATGTAGCAAAAATGAATGACCCTGAGAAGGTCATAATTCTAAATATGAACAAATCCCATCAAAGCTGAGGAGTAGACAAGACTAAAGAGGTGCTGATTATATTTAACATAGTGTGTCCCATTAACAATCTTTAAGTGGAGGTGGGGAGCTGGCATCAGCAGTTTGTTTCAGAGGTTTTTATTCGGTGGGGTTTTGATTTTGCAAGTGGAAATAAAAATTGTTAAGGCCCCCCACAGCTCGTGGGATTTTTCTTAGCTGAGAGGATGAAAACATAAGAGTAATGCCAAGAGGGGAAAAAAGAAAAAAACTACCAGGAAAATTGTGACTCTTTTCACTGTAATGTCAACTGATGAAATCGTTTGTCTCATCAAGTGTGATGACACTTAGTCTTCATACGCTTTGATAGTCCATAAATGCTCTGGTGAACATCTAGTTTGTTCAAAGAGGACTTCTTTATTCTAATTAGAAACAAGGAAAGTGAGCATGTAGACAAAGTTGTCAACTGAATGCTTTTAAATACCATTGCAAAGGCATCCTAGTAGAAGTGACAATCTAATCCTTCAACTGTGGTTTGGATGTTCCACAGCATCCACGTGTTGTAAATTATTCTCATGTGCTAAGCTTATTGTGATACAAAATTTAAATTGCTGGATCAAAAAATTAATAGTATCTACACAGAACATGTTTCATATTTTCAATTTTTGTAATCTCTTTGCTAATTAAGCCTTACTGTGTCTTCTTAATTAAGCACACAGTTGGAAAAGAGGCATAGCAATGATTATCTCAATTTGATGGCTCTACAACTTATCAAAAAATAACCAAAGCACAATTCAATTTTCTTGTCACGTAGAAATAAATCTACTACTTGCTACGTGCTGATGTATTTTAAAGTAGTGCACCTTCCAAAGCTTAATCCTAGATGAGATGATTCCATTTTTCATACCTGCATATACGCAAGGTTGTGTGCACCTCCCTATTGTATTATATTGTTAGATGAATTATAGCACTGAGCGTAGAGAGAGAAAGATATGTATAAACATAGTGATATTGTTTGCTTCTTTAGTTCAGAACAGCACTAAGATTCAACTGTGTTTTCATAGAACTCAGTTAAGTGGAGTATTCTAATTTTAGGTCTTGACAATGCAAAAGCATGTTCTTGCCAACAGGACAGTAATAATAATGGTAGAGAACAACCTGAGCTTCTACTGACAAGCATTTTAACACTTCATCTGGATGCATTTAGTGTAAAGAAGTGACTAGAATATGTTGGAAATATCCTGTACAGTGAGAAGCTTAGTTGTCCCAGGCATTCTTCAATGTGAGAGGGAACAATCCTTTTCTTCAATTATTCAATATTATCTTGTTACAATGTCTTTTACTAAGAATATAGAGCTTTGACTATACATCCTTCTTGGAATAAAAAACTACTACTGAGAGATCCATATTGTAATATTGATCCTGTAGTATCAACCTACACTCTCACATAGGCCAGACTTCCATTATCTCTTTCCCTGTATTGTCCCTGCCATACAGTTTGGAATTAAGTTGCAAAGGCATTAGATGATTTGCCCTTGTGTTATGGACCAAATCTGTACATGTCAAGCCCTTGGCTAGTTTTACTTCAGCCCAGACTTTTTCTTGTTCTTCAGGATTCCTTGTTGAAGTGCTGAGATGCTGGGATACTTTTCACAGTGTTTCCATTTCTGGTAAAAATAGTCACACCAGGAGTTATTCTGCAGTTATTCTGCAATATACCCAGGAATTGTATTTCCTTAAGCAAGACTTAGTGTTCAGGAGATATTCCGAACCTGCCCAGACTGTATCACTCCAAATTGTGAGTGTACTTTGTCCCACAGCAGTGGAGCTTGATCTTTTGGGCATGAATCTCTCTAACGTCAAATGATGACTTTCTAAAAGAAAACATTAGGGACTTGTGTGATTTTTACAGTCAGTGGCAATTCTCCAAGTAAGGGGAAGGGCACATGTTGGCCAAGAATTATGTATCACAGTTGAGTTGCTGACATAACGTATGTTTTTCAGATCACTTCCAGTCTTGCCATATGCCTCAAAATGCTTCAACAGCCTGACTTCCTTTACAATTTTATTCTGCAGTGCTTTCTCTCTGAAACTTTGGATAAAATGGACAACACTTTGAATTACTTTGTTAACTAGAACTAAATTAGACTTTGAGTAATTTTAAATGAAGATCATTAAATGTGAAAATGAACCTTATTCCACTTGCATCTATCATAGTGACATATAAATGTACGAGTCGGTGTAATCCATCCAGAAGTTAAAAGAGCACATCTTGTAGGGAGTGTTTTAATTCCCATAGCATGTCCCTGAAAACTCTGGTTTGCATTTTTTGCATTTACATATCTGATTGAGAAAGATACGTAAAAACCCATATTCTAAGATTGTTATCTTTTATATGTGCATCTGTTCTTCTTAAGAGGCACTGTGTAGCCCAGCTGCAAGTATAACACAATGTCTCAGCATTTGGCAATCTCATTCCCAGAGAAATACTCATGTGATCCATGCATCTTACTCTTTCTGGATTTTTTAGTATGAGATTTTTCCTTTCAGTAGAAAGGATGTATCATCTGCATGCATCCTTCAGACTTAAGGAGAATTTCTATATTTCTTCACAGTGCTTTCCAATTCCAAGCATTACATAAAAACATAATTTGCTCCTGCTCTACTGCTGCTCAACTCTTTGTATAACTGTTCTGTAAAACAAAGAACTTTAAGGGACTTCCTTTGTTTATAGTCTCTAGACAAATATTTGAGGGATATATTTTTGAAGGTATGTACAAGGTCAGAACATATTAACTTTTTTTTCTTGGTATTGCATTTCTCCAAGGTTTAAATGAAGAATGTTTGCTCTGTTTTTCTTTCATATTTTACAGTTTTGTATTTCAGAAAGACCTGCAGAATAAAGGTGCTGTTCTTTTTGCCTTCAGCAGTGCAGAGCTGATAGACCGGCTTAGTTGTTCATTTTCAGAAACTAGTGGTCTGAAAAGGCAATAAGCAAATGGTAGCTTTCAGATAAGGTGTGTCTTGAAAGAAAAGAAACATAGGAGAGGAAAAGGACAGTTCCCTGGTTATATTTGAGCATTATAAGTGCAATTACATTTTAATTCTAAATAGTCCAGGATATCTGAGTATTAAACATAATGATTAGTTGAGGCCAGCAAAGGTTACAATTTTTCATGTTTCTGCTCTTCTACGCTTCTGGAAACTCTTGTTCAGCTACATGATACTCATTAGCAACCGTAACCTGACCTCTCTAAATAATTCTGGGCTTACTGGTAACCAACTGGGTATGCCACTGGTGATTTGATGGGGCTGACGGTGGGTAATCAGTATGGAAATTTGTTCATTAAATGGGCACCCTATCAGAGCAGCCTATTAAGAATTTATAAAAAGCACTATTAAAGTAAAGTGATCTCTGTGGCGTCAGTGTGTTGGAGTGAGAGCCTCTGTTCAGGGTGAATGCATGCAGTGAGTTTTGTTAAATACCCCTGGAGGAGGACGTGCAGTGCAAACAGCCTCGTCACAGGCTTTGTCCTGACATCCCTGTACTCCAGGATTCTGATCTGAGCAAAGTTACGTGGCTGATAGGAGAGGATCTTGATGCAAGTAAAATTTGAAAATAATTTCTAATAACATGCACTGTGTGCATTTAGAGAGCTGCATAAATCGTATGTTAAAATCCATATGCATATTTGTATAAGTTCCATTACTTCAAAAGTGGTATTTTCCCTTGCAATAGAGGTTTTTGACTTTTTGCTTTTGCAAAAGTGTTTAATTGTTAATTTAAATGATTAATTGTGTATTTGTCTACAAAATTGACTGTAGAACTGTATGTAAGATCTGTTTTAATAGCAGAATTAACTGCTATTCCATGCCTAAATATTTATTTTGTGTATTTATATGTATAATAAACATATAGAGTTCGTAATATTTTTATTAAATATTTTTTTGAAACTTCTCAATGACAGAACGGTGATGGAAAGGGCAGAAAAAGTGCTATTTGTGAGGAGAGCATTAAGACACTTACAGAAAGGTCACTTACAGGAACTGTAAGCTTTTATGAGACTTTATCATTTTGCTGACAAGGTCAACTTGATATTGATCGACTCAGTGTTTTGTTTAGTTACTTGAAGGCCAGTTATTTGAAGAAACCTGTGTAAACATCCAGGCAATATTCTTTATACTTCTGCCCTATTTCAGCATTTTGAGTTGCTTACCATATTGTATTTTTCCAAACAAAGTTTGTAATAAGGTTGAAATATTTGATTGGTGGTGCTTAAATTCAGGTTATCGTAGCATACCATCATTTGTTAACTTTAAATGAATCTCTTACTGTAGAAAAGCTTGAAGATTTGGTCTGGTTTTAATTATGTGTTTCTGATGCATAAAAGGGTTTTTTTGATGAAAAATTTTATGAAGTATTTTTCCAGTTCTTGCAAATGATTTATCCCCTGCTTTCATCTCAGGCCAGGTGGCTGTGGCTTTATGGGATGCTAATGCCCTAAGCAAAAAGGAAGGAAGCACGAGCTTAGTCCCTGTGTGAAAGGAAGACGAAGTTTGCTGTGGTGTTTGACACTCTGCTGCTGTATCTCGTGCCCTCATGTGAGCCTTTAGCACTGCTGAGTTTTAGATGGCTTTGGTAAAATTGGTTGGGTTGGCGAGGGAAGTGTTGGCCAGGTGAGCTGAAGATTTTCTTCCTTTGGGTGGTGAACGAGTGGGTGAGTGGAGATGTGTCTGATTATATTTGTGTCCACATCCTGCCACCATAAAGGATATAAAACTTCATGCTAAGTCTCTCTGGTCGTGTGCAGCTGGACATGTGCTGGACATGACAAGTCTTCCAGCCTAGTGCTGAAGTGACGTGATGGTCGGCATTACACTGGGAAAGGTTGTGCTGTGGCTTCACACACGTGTGCCAGCCCTTGGCTCCCATGCAGCTGGACATGTGGGCATGTGTGGCACTGGCAGCAGTAGCATCCCCAAGCATGGGCAGTTTGGTGTTAAGCTGTGATATTCAAAAGCTGGTTGTATTTTTTATTTGTTCTTACCTTTGTATAAAAGAGAATAATAAAATTAGAGCTTTTAAGAGGCTGTTTTATGAAGCTCTAACATTGATTTAAATTGAAAAAATGCACCTGCTTTACGTGAGAAGGTAGCAAATATGAAAGTACCACAGTGAAAGAGAAGACCTGAAATATTTAGTGAATCTAAATTAATTGTTTACATTGAATTATTTGGTCTGTCTGCTGTCTTGGTTAGTGTCATTAAATATATTCCTGCTACAAACAGTTCTCATGAAGTAAAGACTTTTTTTATTAAACCTTGTTTTAAAAGAGTAAAAATAAATATTCCAGTAGTTGGTTTCCTGGAACTTAAGTTTGACAGGTCTCTGAATCCTAATAATTTTTTTATTACGTGTCTAAGATAAAAAATCACTTGAAACTTCCCACAAAATAGATGCACAACATCTTTTAGGGGCAACTTCTGTATTTTGGTTTTGTGGAGTTTTTGTTTATTTTTTTCTCAGTAATGATCTAAATTTGTCAGATCCATTGTTTTGTGCTTTTGAAAGCAGGATACACCACGTGCATCCAAGGCTGCTTGCACTTGTTGCCTTCATGGCAAAATGAATTTTTTCTCTACTGCATCTTCTTAACAAAGACTCCTAATTTCTCCTTGTTTTCCTCTGATTTCTGTAGCTTCATCTCCATTTATTCTGTCAGACAGAATATCTTAGGAGGCGTTTTGCTGTCAGTAACCATTTCTACAGAGTCATCCGATCGTCTTTTAAGCCAACTCTGTGCTTGTCAGTCACAGCACCTTTTGCATCCTTCTGTCGCTGGTAAAGCCACTCACAAAATAAGTACTGAACTTAGGCAATAATAGGCAATGTTGGCAAATAGCAGCAAACTATTTAAGCAAATAGGTTTGCAGAAGAAACTATTGCTTAGTTATAACTTGTCTGCAGAAGCCCTTTAACACCAGCTTGATACACTGCAGTCAATCCAAACCTCCATGTTCAGTGCTGCAGCCCCATCACGTCCTGGACAGCTGCTCTTGGTCTCTGACAGGTTGGCAGTTCCTTGGGTTGTTTTTTTGGGTCTTTCTGTGGAAGAGGTTTTTATTGACTTGTGTGCTCTCAAGCCCCCCTTGCCGAGTATGAGACTTGAACTGCTTTATTTTGTGCTGCTGTTCTTTATCTAGGTGTGTTTTGTTTCTGAAGAGCTGTTCCATCTCAGGTCAAAGGATTGGATATAACTCTCTAAGATTGAGTTTTTCAAGCAAATACATGCCTTTAACCTCAGATAACCTTTCAAAACATGGGGAAAGCAAGGCATGTACTCCATAGTGTTACATCTACTGTAGTGGTGTCTCTCGTTCTTCCCTCCAACAGTTCTGAGAGCCTGGATTTCATTTTTCCATTATTATGTTAGAGGTCTTATTCACTTTTCACATCACAATGTTTTCCAGTCATACTCAGGAAGGTGATGCTTTTGAAAGTATTGTGAGGACACACGAACAGGAGTTTTGCTGCTCTGGAGCACAGTGACAGCTGTCTCAAACATTCAGTTTCTGAAGTTAGTCATCTCTATAGCACTCTAAGAACAAGTGCTTTCTGTGGGGTTTTTTATGTTTATCTTTTGTGTGTTTTCACTTGTTCTGTGTTGCTTTTGGTGATTCCAATGGTACAGTCACAGCTGGCAATGTGTGGGGTTAAAAGTCCTTGCTGCAGATGGGAACTGGGCTGATATCAAACTGAGTGTTAAACTTACTTCCCTCTTCTGCTGCCCTTAAAATCATTAAGAAGCAATTGCTTTTTAATTAAGCAAAATATCTTTGAACTTCTGCTTTTCCTGCTCTTCTCACAATGATGTTCACAAGCACCTTTTTTGTTACATTTGCTTTTGTAGATTAATACCCGCTAGTCTAAAAACCAAACAGAACTCTCTGTTTGCAAGAAATAACAGGGAGCACTTTTTACAGCAGCAGGGTTCACAGAGTTTGTCCTAAAACAGCTTAATGAAGGCAAAGATACAGGACAAATGCACCAGTTACATGTGCAGCTTCAATGCACTTGATCACAACGGTGCTGGATTTGGACATCATCATACAAATGCAGGAACAGAACTCATGCTGCAGTTTGGAAGGTTCCATTGAGGATCTCTGTAGCCCTCTGTGGGTAGGAGATTAGATGGGAGATGCAGGGGAAAACAGGGGTTGTACTTCAGGGAAGAAGCTTCTTCCTGCTGAAATGTCCACATAATCTAAAACAAAGTCTCCATATCTGGACTATTGGATTCTTTAGGGTTTTATTTGGTTTTAATTTTTTCCTTCAGATGACTTTTTCTTCTATTTTTGAAACAAAGCAACCAGTAAAATATGACATATTCAGGTTCTTTCCTGAATTACAGTGATAGTAATACGTACAATGTAATTGGTTTATATAAACTGAAAAAGAAGTTTGGCCTTTGTGAACTAAATTTCTATATCATGCCTGAAATGGATTCTTGTTTTTGGTTTGTTTTTCCAGGAATCTTTCCTTAAGGCGTTCCAGTTGCTTGTTTTCATGACTTTGAGCCTATTTAATCAGAGATGGAGCAGATGGACTGCAAACCCTACCAGCCACTGTCAAAGGTTAAACATGAAGTGGATCTAACTTACACAAGTTCTTCAGATGAAAGTGAAGATGGGGGAAAGCAAAGGCAATCTTACGACTCAAGAGAAACTCTGAATGAATATAGCCAAGAGCTAAGACTTAATTATAACAGTCATAGCAGAAAAAGAAAAGCCATTGACCAGACCACACAAGGTAAATAATTTATTTTGCTTACAAATTATGGTTGTTATTTTCTGGTTACTCACTATGAAACAATATCAGGTTGTCAACAGTTGTTCTCAAAGCCTTGTAGTGTCAGCTCGTTTTTCACCTGTATGTAACTATGCTGTAATACCAGAAATCCAGGAAAAAAAATTCGTAGAAATAAAATTGCTCTTTTTTTGGCAGGATGGACTGACTGGCATTCTGGAAATCATCACAGGCTATCTGTAGACAAATATTTCTTTAGTAGGAGCTACTCTTCTTACTGATGTTGACTGATTAATTATTTACTATCTTGACACATGTTGGGTGCATCCTGGTATAAAAATCCAGGTTGAGGCTGCAGGCTGTATCTGCATGTGCTTTCAAAGCCTGTGAATTACTTCAAATGCATCAATTCTGTTAATGTTTCTAATCATATCAATAATCAAATGTTTAAAAACATAAGGTAATTAGTGTATTGTAAGAAAAGAACAACATTTAAGTTTCTGGTTTAGCCTGCCTCTTGCATAAGGATAAATATTTTAACACTTGATAGTTGAGCTAAACTTAGGAAAAGCTGCTGTTTGGAGATAAAAGCTAAAGACTAAGACTGAAGAAATGAGCAGAATTTACTGGAGCATGTCCTGGTAGACTCATGTTACCCTCATGTGCTGCATTTACCACACTATGTATAGAAAAGTAGCTTATCTGCTGCTTTTAGGTCTGTCATAAATTCAGGCAGGATGGTGGGGCAGGGAGAGTATTTTCAGGAATCAGAGTGCATGTCAGAAGCAGTGAAAGTCCTGTCCCTTTAAAGCCAACAGCAGCAGGGGCCAGCCACAGTCACTCCCTGCTTTTTAAGGCAGTGGTCAAATTGTATTGGAGTGTGGCCAGTGCTTCTCTGCTAAAAATTTTGGTACTTAATTAAAAAAATAAACAACTGGCAAGCTAACAAATAAACCAACCACCACCACTCCACCCCAAAAAACACATCAAAAACTCCCCTACACAAATCAGCCCAATCCCTCACTGCTTTCTCAGAAAAGCCTCCTCCAGTTTTCTGAATATAAAAATACTTTTTTTCAAGAAAATAAAAACTAGGCTTTTTGAAGTTGAAAAATTCGTCTTCTCTGTGATGTGTAAATTAATGTAAAATTTAGAATAGCTGTGCTACATAGCTATTGCAGCTTTTTTGGTGATTTACTGCCGATATTCTGACTCAAGTTACTCTCATAATACTCGTGCTGTCTGAAGGTATGTACCTATAATTCATGACTGACAGAGGTAGCGTCAATCCATATGCATATATTCCCTCCAGAGAGTTACAAAACTGCAATTTTTGGAAAGAAGTCATGGACACAGATTTCAACCAAGTATTGTGTAAAAAAATTGACTTAAAGTCACAAACAAATTTATCTTGAACATTCTATGAGAGTTTGGTTAACTGACGTGTGGCTGTATTTGTTGTACGTGGAGGTGGTGTAAATGTACTTGCAGATGAACTCAGAGCAACTTCATTGCTTGTAACTGTACCTATGAAAGCAAGACCTGGGCCTTGAAGAACTCCCCCTTTGCAACACTCTGCTGCTATTGAGATTCATGTCAGCTAGCTTGGCATCACTAGCTTGGGCACATGTGAAAGGGTTGCAATCACACAACTGTAGGCATAAGAAACCAGCCTCAGTGTCATGTTGAATTTATTCTTCCAGAACATTGACTCTGAAAGCAATTGCATTAATAATTTCGGCTGAATTAATGTGCATTTCTGCAAGAAATTGTCAGTCAGGAGCTTCCCTCCCTTGCTCAGGACTGACCTGTAAGGAATCAGTTATGTGCTTGTGCAGACCAACAAGTATTCTAAACTCACGGTGTACGATGATTTTATTGGAATGGTATGTGCCAAGGTTTATCTATTCAAATTAATTTTTACAGGTTACCGTGTAAACTTTCAGATTTTCTATTTTACAGACAGCGGTACTTTTCTTCTTGAAGAAATAGTCTTCAAGCTTCCAGGATGAGGCTTGATGTCCATGTTTGTAGAAAATCACTCAAGTCTCTCATGCTAGTTTGTCAATATTCAGGGCAGCTCTTGAATACTTGCTTACCTTTAGGCACTCTTCTTCCTGAATTTTGTAGGGCATTACATTATCATTTTATAAAATATAATACAGGATCATAAAATATTCTTCTCCAGCTGAAATAGTGCTGAGTCTGTGAAGAGTTAACAGGTTGTACAGTGAGGATAATATCCATGGACATCATCCACGAAGGGTTTAAGAGTACATGAGAAAACAGACACACAGTAGCAGTTATGAATGAAGTGATAGTGCTGATAGCTGAGAGAGCATTGCAATGAGCTCTAATGATGGAATGTGAGAAAAGTTTCTCTGTATTAATTATTTTATTCTGATATGGTTAACAGTATCAAGTGTAGGGAGGTGTGCACTGATCTAGTTAGTTTTGTGAGCAGAATCACCACTTCAGATATTTATGGAAACTTGAAGAATTTATATTAGCTATTTGAGCACAATAGGTTTTATAAATTAGACTGTGGAGTCATCTGAATTTACTAAATTCAGAGTAAAATGTGATGTATTGCATAAAAAAGATATACATCAGCAATCTCTGAAGTTTTTTCTTATGAGAAGTTTGTCTATTTCATTATTATTGTCAATACTGAGAATTAGTTCTGTGAAAAGTTTCAATAGAAATTTGAGGTCATGTAAAAATCATTATCCATGGCGATTATATGTTTACATATATGGCCAGTCTGAACTTAAAGGAAGCATTTTCAGAGTTCATCCCACAGAACTGAATAGCACTGTTTGTATTTTGAAGAACATTTTTTGTGTCAAAGCTTTGTTTGAAAGTCTGTGTGATCTTGTAAATAACAAAAATTGAAAACCAATCCGAATATGAAATACTTAACTGTGTCAATATTTTCGTACTCAGTACTATTCCTGCAATTGTATCTCAGATTTATAAGAAAGGAGAATACCCAAAGCATAGTATGGAGTCAATCTATCAATTAAGCAATGATTTTAGGTGCTGTTCTTCAGGTCTTGTACTGGTCCCTTTCATGGTGCAAGATGAATTGTGTGTCTGGAGTTACTTGCATCAGAAACTTGCAGTTATCTGACAATTTAAGATTTAACAAATAACACCACAGACTCTTTCAGGCTTGTACTAAGTTTTACTGGCCTGACAACTCAATGTGAGCAGATACAGAACTCTCCTGACAAAGTGTCATTGACTCCTGAAGAACCAGTACTAAACACATAATGTGTACGTCTGAAAATGAGTTCTTTTAGTCATTCAGAATCCTGCTTGTCTGAAGATACGTAAATCTGCAGTATCTCATCGTGACAAGAAAATATTATGAAGTAAATTCCTGGTAGACCCGATCTCATGTTGTTTGGAGATACTGGCAAACATAATAAGTTAATTCTTGGAAGAACTGGTAAACACATTGTTTTGTACTTGAAGGAGATAGGGTAGAATTGGCAGAAGTTGTCAGAAATGTTACTCTTGCTGGAACGCTCATTGATGGACTTGGCTCTGCGGGAAGAAAGTTCTTATACATACCATACATAGTACCATACATAGATTGCACCTCCAGCTTATTTGTGACATATTTACATAATTAGAACTGTTTTCTTTCACAGTTTTCTCTGTTTCCACCAAAGAAAATATGAAGGGACCTGTACTCCTGGCAGTACAGAAAAGCTTTCTGGATTTTAGATTAATTATAGATTTATAGAAAACACTAGTTTAGAGGAATGAATTCCTGATAGGATAAGCATCTGTGCTCGAGTCATTGGCATGATAAAGTTTATTGATCGTTAACAATATGAGCGTATGGCAGTAAATTTCTGGTTAGACAAATGTGTATTTCCTGGCAAGGTAAATATATTGAGCTGCATTATGGGTAAGGCAAAATGGAATTATTCCTCACAGAAGGATCCAATAGCAAATATTTTCTGGTGAAATCTGTGTGAGAAAATCAGAATTCCCACTATTCCAGGCAATGACATCTTAAGAATTGGCCTTTTCTCCTTTAAGCCCAAGAAGTGAGGAAAAATTCTTGTGGACAGAAGCTCCAGACAGGGGGCATAATTAATGTTTTGTAAAAAAGTTAAGTGAAGTTATCTTCAGGAGCAGTAGCTAAACAAATCCAGCTAAATGTTCAAAATCTTGCTTGACTGAACTCCATTGGTTTCATAGAAAGGCCTGGGTCACTGTGAGACACCTCTTCAGCCTATGGCCACTTCTGTCTCATCCTCTCTTTTCCTGCTTTTGCCGTCCAAGTCTCATTTCTGCCCTCTGTTACAACATAACAAGGGTGAGGATGCACAGGCGAGAGAAATGTTTCCGTGCTGAACAGCGTTTCCCTCCCTAGAAAGGAAAAATACATCTGAGAATCAGAAGTGGGTGGTCTGTTTTGCTATGCATTAAAGTTCAGCAATTTTCAGCTTACCAGGAAGGAAGATTTAAACACATGTAACTCTTAACATCGTCTGACCAGTCAAAACCAGTTTTACTTATCATCCTAGACACAAATAAAAGGAGTGCTGACAAGCAGTGGTAGGAAATTGTCCTGTCAGGAAAATGTCATGGTGGTGTTTTGTCATCTGTGAAGCAGCAAAAGCTTTTTACATAATAACCATATTCTACTCTGATTCCAGAATTCTGTAAATCCACTCAGGGCAGCAGATCTGCTGTGTATCTGCGCCAGGGCCATGGAGAGTTGCCTTGGGCTGTATGTAGCATGTACTTTTTGTTTCGCTTACTTTATTTTTAAATCATATATATAGGTAGAAAAGCCTTTATTAGCTTCTCCCCTTAATCTGTTTATATATAACACAAGAATAAGAATCTAACAAACCACAAGGCTTGTGGACTTGTGAGCTCTCGCAGAGGAAAATGATGCCAGCAGGGTGACTGTGATTTTTCATTGTTTTAGTAGAGATTTGGAGCACTTATCTGAGTGAGTTTAGGACTCTGTGCTTATAAACTTCCACAAAGAGCAGTTAATGAAGGGGAAAATGTTATTGGGGAACACCATCACATTCCTTTTATTAAGAAGATAGAGCTCAGTACTGTCAGTAGTAACAATTTAACCTTGAAGGAATGGGGTAGAACAGTTCACTATAACACTACCTGCTCGTTACATGATTTGGAGTCATGTAGCATTCATAGGATAAAGACTATTAAAATAAAATACACAGAATTCACAGAATATTATGAGTTGGAAGGGACCCATAAGGATCATCTGGTCCAACTCACCATCTAACACCCATACAGAGACCGAAAGCACATCCCAGAGCGGTAACACAAACCTAGATCTCTCACAGTCTAGCAGGCCACTCCGAGCCGGAAGGGGCCCACAGGATCATCCANTGCATTACAAAGGCTATTTATTGACATGTAAACAGGACATGGTGTAATGCATTTTTTATGTTTGCAGCTGGAAGTGAGTTTATTAGTTTTCAGAAGGAAAAGAACAAGACTATCAAAAGAAAAGAAAAAACTCTCTTAAGAGATCTACTGCTATGCAGCCTTTTAGAAATGTGGTAGTTTGGAACTCTTCAGCTATGTAATTATTTACGTCTCTTGTTCCCTCTTTTTTCGGCTTTTTTATGAGGAGATTTGTTGGTTAACGAAGGAAGGGATTTTTTTTTTTTAACCTTTAAGCTGTATAATTTGTTTAAAGCTGTGCCTTCAGCTATTGTGAAAGGTGATTGTAGCACAGCGGAATGAGGGATTCCTGAGTTCTTTAAGAAGAAGGTAGGAACAGGCTGATTACAAATTAAACCAATCATTTTTGCAAATAGTTTTTCTTGATATGCTATAATTTAAGGAGGAAATTTTTTAAAATTAGAAGACTTGGGGTAACATACTGTTATGAGATAGGGCTAGTATAAAAGCTGTTGAAGTATTTTGCATTACAGATTTTTTATTTTATTTTTTCTTTGCAAATGCCAGACACTTAAATTTTAGACTTCTAATGTTGCTTACAGCATTGTTTTGTTAATTTTAGAAAATCTTCTGAGAACTTAATTGAAGCACCTTCTGTACCTACACACTTCAGAGCAGAGACTTGCAGCATAATGAAGTGATGTCTGTGTAAGGACACACAGTTTATCCCTTGCACTGTCTCATGAAAGGGACTCAGCTCTCAGTAGAGGGTGATTTAAAGGTCCTTCAGATTTCTGGGCTGTAGACTAGCGGAAGGAAGCGATAGCTAATAAGCTCCATCTCCTGCTGCTGTATGTTACACCATCTGCTCTGAGTGTTTATGAGCTTCATGTTGTCCAAAACAAAAATTACATATGAGACGAAGTAAGACTCCACACTCCTAAAGCTTTAGTGCATTGTCTCCTCCTATATTCCCTTACACAAATAGGGATTCCTGGTGTGCTGTGCTTTGTTTGGCTGTCTGTGTTCTAATCACGTTGATGTTACTGTATCCCAAAGAAAAACAGTGCCATGAGCAGTTCCCTGTGGCTTCCTGGACTGAAGCCTTCTGCTCTGTGGGGAGTATCTGCAAACTCTAAGGAAAGAAAAAGCAGCACTTAGGTTCAGACCCCCTCTGGATATCCTTTCTTGATTTGCCAAGTAATTGGAAATTTCTCTCCCTGGAATAACTAGGGTGAGGAAACTGTATGTTTGTGCCTTCATTTAAAATCTCATGGGGGTGTGGGGGGAATACTTTTCCTTTCCTTCATCAAATCAAAATACGTGAGCAAACTGAATGTGCAATGACACTCTTTTTCCCATTAGACTGAAGTGTGCACTCCCTTCCTAGCTTACAACTGTGTTACAAAAGCTTGTAACCTGCTGTCACTATTCCTATAATGGTGCTTCCAGTTCTGTCTCATCATCTCAGGGAAAAAAAATGCTTCGTATGATGAAAAATAGTTTCATTCTCATAAGTAATTCTTCTCATTTAAGAAGTGAATATCTGAGAGAGGGGGAAAAGTGAGGAAAAAATACAGAGAGAGGAAATAAACTAGAGAAGGATCACAGTGCATTTCAAATGCCCTGCTAACAAATCTCATCTACAGAATAAAAAAAGCATTCTCCAAATGTTACACAAGCTTAACAATCCATTTGTCACTGCACAGATACGAATCATCCTAGTTTGCATTCTCTTCTCTGAACCACCATTTTTTTATGGTGTCAAATGCCAGAAATTGTAGAAATAAAAATCAGAAGGGCAGAGTAACCCAGCCCTGGATGTGTAGCAAAACCCAAGGTATATGTGGATGCTACATCTCTTGGAGTGCTCAAGGCCAGGTTGGATCTATTGGGTGGCATCCCTGCCCATGGCAGGGGAATTGGAACTAGATCATCTTTAAGGTCCCTTCCAACCAAACTGTTTTGGATTTCTGAGATATCTCTACAGTAACCTGTGCCCAACACAAATGAAAGAGGAGAGTCTTAAACTTTTGAGTTAGTGTTTTGGAAATCTCATTGTCAAAACCTGGGATTATATCTTTTAAATGTTCTTCCTATATTAGTAGAACTTCTTCCTATAACACTTAACAGCATCCAAGAAGATGTCATAAGTTAAAACCAAGACATGAACAAGGATGAAGGCAGAATGAGGAAGTGGGTGTCACAGAGCTTGGGAAGCAGCACACAGCTCTGACCCTGCCCTACAAGCTGGTTTAATCGAAATGCTCTTGCTGTGTCTTTCGTGTCACTCTTTTTGAAACAAAGAAGAGCTGTCATTTTCTGGAAATAGAAATCTGGTTTGCTTATCTTCATTTGTAGAGCAGATGCTGAAACAAAATAACATTTCTTCCCAGCGTTTCTCATTTATGTATCTGTCAGAAGGTTTTGTACCCTTCAAAGTAAAGAACTGTCAAGAAGTAGCTCAGTGAGTCGATGACATTGCTGCATATCTGGATAAACAGCAGAGTGGGTATATCCTAACCCATACAAAGCTTGAATTAGTTTTTCTTTTGAGCACAAGACTCAAATACTTCTGACCTAGTGTCGGTCTTTATGCGAATGTCATTTAAAATCTAAGGTTCTCTTTTCAAAGTTTCAATTTTATTGGAAACCATTCAAAATCAGTTTCCTGCTGACTGTCACTCATTAGGAATGCTTTGCAGCTGGATGAAATATCTTTAACTCAGATGGGAAAAACAGCATGGAAAGAATAAGGTAATGTTTAATACCAGCAGACTGATGCTTTCACTATCCCCACCACTCCCAAGCACCAGTTATATAACAAAGCATTGGAATAGCTAGCTGTGTCTGTCAGGGATAACAAGAAAAGCTTCTACAAGTACATTAACAGTAAAAAGAAAGGCAGTAACAGCCTCCACTCCCTCTTGGATGCAGAGGGTAACATA
>WEKX01007688.1:98328-386076 GCA_013390025.1 Pitta sordida
TGCCACGAGGCATGGGTTAGAAGCTCATCCTTTGGTTCCTCTGGGGAAGGACCTGAGGAATAAAGATTTTCTTTCTCATAAATTTCACAAGCCAAAGAGTTTCCTGAAAGTGCAGCCTCCTTTTCTAGTCCCTTAACTGCCTAATCTGCAAATTTCTTTAAACTCCTTAGTGTTGCAGTATTCCTTCCTTAGTGAAGGAACTATTGCTCCTTCTTTATTTGTTATTAGTGTTATTTTTAACTTTCTGTCATCTCTGCTGGTAACTGGAGATTAATGTGACAAAGTAAGCTACATAAATAAGGGAATTCAAGGAAATACTGAAATACAGAACAAGAAAACCTGTACAATAAGATGCATTTTCTATGTAAGTATGAAAATTCAAATGGTGTCTTTTACATGTTTGTTATTTACGTGTAATACAGATATCTTTTTTAATTAAAGTAAATGCAACTAAGATTCAGTTTTAGGTTGTGGTAATAATGTAATTTGTGATAAACACAAGATTTCTAAAGGAACTTAATAGTCAGTGTAATGTGGTTTTGCAAATTAATTGATTCTTAGCTTCTTCCTCAATGATTTTTGTACAAATCATTACTGGAGCTTAATGTCTTTGAATTATACTGTCCTAGGAAAGACGTGGCATGTTCTCAACCTGGAAACAAGTATGATCTTTGACTAAATGAAATGTGAATACACAAATGCATTCAAAAATTTATCTAGCAGGTTGTGTTACACGAATGCCTTTATGGAGTAGCTTAAGATCTCTGCCCATTTAATTCTCAAGTCCACTGTGCAGCTGGTAAACTATGGTCCTCAGGTGAGAAATGAGAAATTTTAAGGGCCATTGAACACACTGAATTTAGCAGAGTGCTCAATAGCCCTCAAAATTTCTCATTTAGGAGGATGCATATGTGTTGCTTCCAAAAATGAATGCAAACTTCACTTTCAGCATTTGATTTACTCTTCTTCCCTCCCTGCTTGTGTCTCTGAGTCTCTTATACCATGAGTCGCTGGTCTGCCTTTCTTCTCATTTTGAATCGTGTAGAGTACCCTGCTGATCAAACCATTGGAGTAAGTTCGGTGTGAAAAAGTTGGTGTTAGACTAGAAAATCTCAAACCCTACAGCAACCTCAAAGCTGCATGTTTGGGATATTTTTTTTCCACTGCATACCCATTATCACTTTGTCAGACACAATCATAAACATGATTCTATTCAAGTTAATGTATGTTATTTGCCTTTCAAAACTCCCATTGTTCTGGTCCCCAGACTCTGATAACCAGTTCTCCAGTAACCTCCAGTCTGGAACAGAAGACTGGGCCAAAATAAGTTCAGTGGATTTGAAGTTCCAAGATCTTGATATTTTGTCCTTACCTTAGAGCTACTTATGCTCTTTTACAATGTTACATTTGGAGAAAGAGCAATTTTATTTTTTCATGCAGAGAATTGATTTTATATATGTTTAGGCAGGGAGCATCCTCAGAGTAAGAACCACCTCATACCAAGAATCAAGAATAAGATAAATTTATGGATCAATAGTATTTAAAGAGACTTTTAAAATCAATGTTACAAATGGTTAATTATATGATAGGGTTCGTAAAATGCACATAATACCAGCGTGTCATACTATTCCATTTTTCTGTAAGCTTTTTCTCTATTTGAGCACATAGGTTGATTAAGTAATTTAAATAGGTGTTATTTGTCATTCTATTGTTAATAGAAAATAGCATTAGGAAAACTTGAAAGGAAGGTTCTTTATGTTTATCTCTGTGTATACATTAGTTTGAAGTTTCCTGTATCTACTTAGCATAGTCCTGTATTTCTTTCAGATATTTATTTATGGAAATAAGTATTTATTTACTCTCTCTGTTAGTTGGTTGAAATTAGCAAAACTCTTGGCAATTGAGAGCAGTGATGAAATCTCACAAGTCCTGCAAGTCCACTAAGTTTGCCAGAAGTATTATTTTGGAGAGAATGACCTCCATGGTCTTTCACTTGCCTGTGCCAGAAAAACTGAAAAAGTTGCAGAATGAGTAGCTGGCACACAGTTTTTCCTGGCCATGCAATGGGCAAGGAAATAATTCTGAAGATGCAGTGGGAGAAATCGTAGCTGTAGGTTTTTAACTAAACTGCTGAATTCTTCTATCAACACAAGAACCTTAAAAAGTAGAGAAACCATTGCCCAGTGAGGTCAAACTTCTCTTTAACTGCTTATCTCTGAAGATTTGGGGGTTTTAGGAAAATTAAGTTTAGATATAGAAAGAAGGGATCTGTTAATTGAAATTTATTTATTTATTAACACGTTTGGCCTTCATTCTTCTTGATCATTAGATAGCTTACATTTCTTCATACATTGCTTTTTGAAAAAATAAATAATTAACAATGTGGTATAAAGTACTTGTACTTTTAACAGTTGTGTTACAACAGGCTCCACAAGGGTCCAGAGGTGAAAATCCTTTAATCATCTTATAACTGCAACCTTTTTTCCTCTGTCCAAGGTTCATGCAAAAACTTGAATTTCATATTAATGTTATCTCATTTCTCTTGTGACTGTCATTGTGCTAATACTAAATCTACCATAAATCTACTTGAACTTTATCTCTTCTGGAAATATGTAGTATTTTAGGTAACAAGGTTAGATATGCAGACTAAAAGCGGCCACTTTTGGCGTTCTAAGTGCTTTTCAGAAAATGGATCCTGTGGGAGTTAAAATACTGCAAACGCTTGTATACTTAAGAAATAGACCATTAAGGCAATATATTGTGTTAGTCTTCAGTTGAACATGAGTTGTAGTATAAAAAAGTCGGTTTGTTTTGCTCCAGAAAAAAAAAAAAAAAAAAGAAAAATAATTAACATATAGACTGAAGGGTAAATTCTGTCCTCCTTAAACATGTGTAATCTAATTAGAGTTTGTGGGATTTACAGGGATGAATTTTTTCCCCTTGGCTTATGCAATTGCAAACAGGGAGAATGTGCTGTAGGCTGCTAAGGGCAGACATCTGCCTGGAGGGACGTCCATGTAAAGAACTGCCTGTGTCCTTGCCCCCAGGGACCTTGCATCAGCTGACACCTTGTCAACTGACATGGTATATGAAGTTATGAGAAGATTTTTAATTATGAGGAAGTTCCTCATAGAGTGAAAATAAGTAGAAATCTGCTTTGAAGGGGATGGAGTTTCAGATGATGTTTCTTGAAATCACAAAGTGTAATTTAATTGACAGAGACATGCCCTAAGAGTCCTGCATTGCTGTAGAGCTTTACAGAAATCAAAGTTAAAACTAGGATTAATACTGCTTTTTGAGAGAATGAATCAAAAAAGTTTTGGAGCAATTTCATTGGAAGTTATTTTGCAGTGTAGGCCTCAGTCAAAAATGAGACCAATATTAAGGCTGATAATTAATCTTGTTAGCTCTCTTATTTCATGTGGAAAGAACTCAGCATATTTTCCAATATAAATTGGATTTTTTATAAACGTGCTTTTATTCATTTAATGCTGTTAAAAAGGAAGTTGACCTTAGTGTAATGCAGTTGTGATAGTTCAGTGTCCAGGGTCAATATCTGCAAGCATGGCCCATGCTGTCTTATTAAAGCAAGCAGAACTTGTCTGTTGTGTATGTAGTACGTAATTAAAATGATACTTAAAAATAGGGCATTGTATGAGCAACACTGTATTTATAGCCAGTGGCTGTCGTCTGTGAAAACTGAATGTTTTGTATTTTCCATCTTGGCCACAGGGGAAGGAGAGCTTTTTCTTTTTTTCCCAGAGGTTCCTAAAGGTTTCAAAGTGACTCATATGACTGTAGGATTGAGAACCAGTAGTGTGTGCTCTCAGCTTCCATTTTAGTCCCCAAACGGTGCCTTGAAGTACTTTTCCTCCTTCTACCAATCAGGCAAGTGCCAGTTTTAAACAGGCTCCAGAGAGCATGAAGGACTCTGCATTTAAGGTAGACAAAATTCAAATGTCAAAAACTATCTCTACCACAGAAACTACACAACTACTTCCCAGCATCTGTTTTCTCTTAGCTATCTCCATCAAACCTCGGAGTCAGCCTCAGTGCATTGAGAACAGGGCTCATGTAGGTGGCTCATGTCCCAGTTTCTCAGATGTAGGCCTGAGACCGCATCCTTCTCCTGTGAATAAGAGGAAGAAATCAAAGCGGTCATGCCCACATCTGTCTTGATGCTCCAAAAGCGGCAGTAACATTGATGGCTGGTGCTGCTCAGATGGGCCACCCAATGCAGTGACAACACCAGGGAGACAGGTTGACATTCCAGAAATTTTGCATAGGGAAGTGAGGCCATGGCCACTTTCTGTTTGCTGCCCATCTTCTTCCCCTGCCCTCCAGAGAATAGGCTGATATTCCCTGAGCTGAAAGCCAACCCATGTGGGCTGTCACTGCAACTGAGACCTTGAGGAATGTTTTGATGGAAAAGGAAATATATAGAGAGACAGATGACTTATAAACTGAACCACCTCAGGATATTGTAGCTTAGCATTTTCTTTGTAGATTTTGGTTGATACCATCAAGAAAATACTGGGACTTTCTGTTATTTCAGAGAGAGTGCTTAAAATAAGAATCATTCCTCTCACTGGCTGGTAAGTGGATTAGTTCAGCAAATTAAAGCTTTAGTTAGGATGAGAGTAGAAGAGAGTATTTGTCCTCAGTCTCTATCAATGACTCTTGTCTCTAATGTTTCCTTTCCAGAAATTGGAAGAATACTGTATGCATATTTGATATTGTATTTAGTCTCTCAAGATGGCATCCCAAGTCTGATGTTCAATTAGGAAGTTCAGTTCTGTAATCCTTATTTAATTAGAACTCCTTCTCATACTCCCTGGGAGTTGCATTTGTAATTGGATTCTCACAAGTGAGAATATGCAGAGGCTACCTCAAAGGGAAGTTATAATTTGCCACTGTGTGTTACTTACCTGTAGTTCTTCGAGAATGTTTCCTCTGCATATTCACATTATGGGTCCTGTCCACCTTCTGTTTGTCCTCGGATTTCTACAGCTCTGCAGCTGCGGTGTTTAGTAAGACTAACTGTAGTATTGAGCACTGTACAACTCTAAAATCTCTGATCACTTGGTGTCATGAGATGGCATTTGTACAGTCCTAGGAGTCACTGCTCTTCTAGGAGGTTCCTGTAGGCCACCAGCACTGGAGAACCAAAACCCACTGGTGTGAATATGCAAGGACAGCACTCTCAAAGAGCAAGCTAATGGTAAGTGTGCTTTCTTTGTCTTCCATGATTAGCCAAATATTTCAAATGTTATTTTGTAAGTTCCCTATTTACAAATTCACTACGTTTTTCCTATGATAAAAACATACTGAGATTAATTTCAGAGCTGTTGCCTTTCTGGCTAAACCCAAGAAAGTATCTGTATTTGCAGATACCTCAGTTGTAAATTGATGTACAACTATGAGTGTGTGGGTGTGTACACATCTTTGAGCTATAATACGTATTAGACAAAAAGGCACAATTACAGTGCAGTACTATATATTTTGCAGTTCTACTCTTCTAGTTATTATAGTTACAGTAAATTAGATTGCAGAGTGAGTCACTGACCAAAAAAAGTCTTCAAATAGTAGTAATAATGTTAATTCTCAAAACAGATTCTCCAAAAGAAAATCAAAGATCTGTTGCTTTTCACTACTAAATTTTTTTCTGAACTTTTGTTTTTTCCAGACATGGAATTCTGTGAGACTCCTCATATTTTGTGCTCTGGCTATCAAACTGATTTACACGGTGTAGCTGAGCACAGTTACCCGCTAGAGGTGGGCTCAGATGTGGATACCGAAACAGAAGGTGGTGCATCCCCGGATCATGCCCTGAGGATGTGGATGAGGGGGATCAAATCGGAACACAGCTCCTGTTTGTCAAGCCGGGCAAACTCAGCGTTGTCCCTCACTGACACTGACCATGAAAGGAAGTCTGATGGGGAGAATGGTAATGAAGAAATGCATCCAATGTACTCAATAGAAGTAGTAATTTATTGAAAACTTTCTTCTACCTTATTTTCCTTTTCATTTGTTTCCTTTCTTTTTCCCCCCCTTTCCTTCTTGGATCTCTGTATTGCATGTAAAGTGAAGGGATTGTTGGGGTGTGTATTGTGTAGACAGAAAATAAGATCAAAAAATGAAACAATGTTTTTGTCAAAACATCTTTATTCTAGTGACTACATTCCCACATTCTTCATTTTTATGTCATAGGACATTTGTCATTTCAATTTGGTGGCCTATGAATTAGTTTCTAAAATAAATCTATATATGTACATCCATATCATATTTTGCAAAGAATAATTTCTGCCTGTTTTGGCTTCTAAGCATAGCTTTAGAGCTCTTCAGCCAGGTGACTTGAGAAAGACAAGTCCTGAATGCTCTATTTACCTCTAATTTTGTGCTACACCTGAAGACATGCCTTTATCAGTTGGACAGATTGATCAGAACTTTGTCACATCTCAGGTCTGATTTTCTCTACATGTGGGCTACTGAATTTTGGGGTAGGGTGGTTTTTTTCTTTTTTTTGGAGAGAGTTTTTTGTTTTAAATATCCTCTTTCAGGATCTCTTTACTTCTTTTCTTATTACATAGTTTATCACAGAAGGAGAAAATGTATGTTTAATTAAAGAACATGTGGGACATTAATATTTTTTTATCTCTGTATCAAAATTAATTTCAGTCTATCTACTCTGTTTCCTTAAAGAGTGTAGTAAGTAAACAAGTTTATCATGCTTAAGATCAGCAAGCTTAGCTGATAATTTACTTTCTGTTTTTAATAGCTGCATGTTGTGGCAGATCTCAATGTTATTTTATATGGTTTTTTTAACTGGATAAGAAATAGAGGAACCAGTGAAAGTGGCAGACTGACATTTCAGTGTTGACAAAGATACGTTTTAGTAACTTTATAGTCATAAGATGAAAGAGTGTTCAGTTATAAATGTCATTTCTATAGTTTTGAATAGTGTTTGAATTTGTCAAATACAAAGCTGGTAATTATAATTTCATCTGGATGTCTGTCAGTATCAATGATAATGTCCAATATAGGCTGAAAGACATTAGATTATCTGCATAAGTTTAAAAAAAAAACCACAAACGTTTTAGTGCAGAGCTTGTTTTTAATTAAACACTCCTTTGAGGATTAAGCGTTCTGTGCTATCACGTTGTGTTGTGTCATGTCACTAGAATCAGTTAATTTTCATATGCCACCCCATATCCACCATGCAATGGGTATCTGATTTCTACCTTCCTGCTTCTGCCACATCCCTCCCATGGTGGGATCCGTCCTCTGTGAAGTGTTGTTACATATGGAATTTTTGTTTGGGGTTGAGTGGAATTTTTGTATTTTTTTCCTAAGATACTGCATTTTAGATGGCAGCTAAAGGAACTGGGTCTGGTCTGCCTTGGTTGGTTCTTAAGTATGAAAATGTTTGAAAGGGAATTCTACATGAGAAAGGAATGTGCATACTTGTGCCATTCAGATTAAAAAAATACATGTTTATGTTTTAAGGTGCTGGGAAGGGAATGTATTGAAAGCAAATTAAGCATAAAACTGAGTTACGTATTTGAGTCTGGAATGCAGTGGTGCAGCTACGCTAAGTGTTTTCTGTAGATGAAAATTACTATAAGTAGTAAAGGAAATACTTCTACCACTCTCATTGTCCTGCCTGGATGTAGCAGAAGCCATGGGTTAAGTGTAATTAAGAGAGGGACACACAGTCATTGTGCTTCACCAACAAAGAATAGAATGGTTTCTTCTAAAAGTTTGTCTCTGAGAATAATTTTATTCAACTTAAGCTAATTTTCTGCATGGTGTAGACGGAGTAGTCCTTTTGCATGTGACTTTAATGTTTCATTCTTTTTAAGCTTTATTACAATTCCTTAATCAGGCATTCATATTTGACATACTTGAGTACGAATTTTAACTGAATAGTTGGGAGAGGAAAGCAAGGGTGAGAGAAACTTGAAAGAGAGAGAAACTGAGAACACAAGATTACTTGAGCTCTTTAGGTATCCCCAGGTAGGGCCAACAAAACGGGTGTCACTACTACTGTGGTGTTGTTCTGATGATAATTACAGTCTTGAAAGTTAATGTGTGGATGAATTTGAAGACAATGGTTAAAGCTCTTCATTTATATTATCTAGTATTTCACAGGTAAGTTCTTAGCCTAGAGAGCGCTGTGTTTTCCGTCTGGGTTGGCACTCAGTAACAAAGCACTCTTTGAATATAGAAGTGCATAAATCTCTACTTAAGTTATGTGTCATACATGGCACATCTTCCTGTTTCCTTGCAGTTGTTTGTGCCAGAGGCGTTATCGGAGAACCACAAGTGTTGCATTTATCCTTGTCAATTCCTGCCACGGAACTGGCTTGTGTTTTTTTATGCCAGCCAGTAACTTCTCTGGTGTGGAAACCGGAGAGTACATAAGATCTGTTGCTGGAAGTACATGAAATGTTAGTTTCCATGATACTGTCTAATTGCTGTAAAAATATTTAGCAATTCTGGCTTTCAAGGGGTTGATGAGTGAACACAGCTATTTGTAACTGGAGTAAAAATTAATGAGGAAGGTACAGTTGTTGCATCGTTGAGAAAGCTAATTGCTGTTGTTGTCTGTGTTTTGAAAAGGTATGTTGGGTTTTGGTTTGAGGTTTATTTCTTTCTTCCTCTATGAGCACAGTTTTTGCTACAAATGAAGAACAGCTATTTTTGAGATAAGTGAGAAGCTAAGCGCTTTAAAGACAGTTTTTTGCTTTACGTTGATCTGAAGTGAAAACATTTTTAAAAGTTTTGTTCTTCATAGCTGTTCCTTGGCATTCTCATAGACATTAAGAGCTCTAACTGGAAGTTCCCTGATGCAGGATATATACTTTTCTGTGTATTCTAGGTAGCCCGATTTGAGAATTTATTTGAGGGTTGTTTTCCTTCATAGATGCACCAACTCTGTCATAATCACTGTTTAAACATACTCCAGTTGTTTTGACAGCATTGAACAGATTGTGTGAAACACCAACATTCCCATTTAGTGTTGTCAACGTTAATGGCAACTAATAATAGCCTATTAGTGCACAAACTGCCTTCAGCTTTGCCTTAGGCTAAGCAAAATATAAATTAACTGCTTGAAATGAATGACCAATTTCTGGGGGATCATTGCATATCTCTGGTGTAGTATAAATAGCTCTATTTAAATGTGAACTATGTTACTCTATAGTGTGCGAATGTAGATTTCAGACAGCAATGCTACAGAATAACCATATTAAAAAGAGTTCCTTTATTCCATTGAAGAAGACTGCAGTGATCCATTTAACAGAGTTCTTGACTGTCCCTAAATCTTTGGGTTTTTTTCACTTTGCTGAGTAGATGGGTGAGTTTTGGGCAAGTCACCTTAGCTCTTTGCACTCTCAGATTCAGTATCTTAATATATCTATTAAAGGGAAAATTATGCTTAATTAGCAAAAGAAATACTGGAATTGCTGATGCTGTATGAAAGGCACAGCTTTGTGAATGCTGCAGTTACGCAGACATGGGGAAAACTTAGCTAAGGACAAGGCTCTGATTTAATTTATGATGTGTGTCAACAGACCTACTGTGAATTCACACCTGTTTAAATTAGACTTGAATTTGGCTCTTCATAAAAATCTTGTGTTTAATGGAGGAAGGTGAGAGCATTGGGACTAATGTTGCTCTTATTTACTGTTATTTAGTAAACAAACCAGGCATTAAGCTGATCTCTGGCTTTCTCATTTCTCCAGGAAATTATTAGCAACAGCTACTTTACAATAACAATACATGCTCTGAGAAGTGTGCTTATGACTGGTCTCTGTGCAGGATTGTGTTGGTAATAATGATGGCTGAAGTATTTCCAGTAGCTCCTGTCCTGCAATTCTCTATTTACAGTGGTGTAATTAAGAAATTCAGTTACTAACTTGCAAGTAGATCCATTAGGTCAAGTATGTGTAAGAAGCCTTGAAAATATAAAGGTAACCATTGGTCTTAGTCCCATTCCATCTGTGCCATTTAATATTTTTCTCTTAATTCCCTATGTGCTTTATTTTGCCTTTTTATTTTGGCATGGATTGCTTTCTGTTTGTATGCTCCTGCCTGTTAGATGATTTAAATTACTTAATAAATTAAGGCAACCTCGTCAATAAAATGCAAAACCTCTGTGGTAAAATTCCTCCAACTTCAGTAGTTTACTGTAGCTTGCCAGATATTTGATATATGATACTTTCAGGTATTTGACAGAAAAGGGTCACTTATCTTCCCTTAATAAAAGACCTCCTTTGCTTCTGTTGTGTTTCTTTTTCTCATTTAGTGTTTAGATGGTATTTATGTTGGTTGCTTCTGCTGTTGTTTTAAAGAAGCCTCCTCAGTGTCAGAGGAAGCATGTGAATCCCTGCAGTAACATATCAATGCCTTTTGGGGAGCATTGGCATATACACTGACATGGTAACTGCTCTGCTGGAGTTGTTAAGAGTGTAAGATGCTTTTGTTGACCTCAGAGTGGTTCCTTTGGAAATGTTACTGTCTCGAAGGCAGCATGTAAGTTATCTGAATTGCCTTGGTTAAGTGCGAGATGCCTCCGTAAGCACTGTAACATCACCTCAGCTGTAACACAGTGAAAGTCTTGAGTTTGTGCCCCTAGTATTTAAACCATTTCTGAAATGTTTATATGTGGAAATTCAGCTAATGTCTAGTTTGGCAGTATTGTGGGGAAAATTGTGCCTTTTAAAATTACTGTTTTCATTAAGTTTTCTGACTGACAAGGGCATTGCATCTGTGTTTCCTATTTTGCCATTTTCATATGGTCTCTTAAAATCAGTGTACAACGTTAAAACATTCCCTTTCTTGTGTGTCTCTTTTAAGCACAATAAACACAAATTTAAAAACAAATATCAAACATATTTAATATCTTACGTTAAAGGTAATGAAACAGTGTTTAGAACATAGGAGAAACATTTTCTATATTCTGTAATGCAAATTACCTTTGCCCACAGCATAATAAAGACTATCAGTGCATTTACACAAGGTTGTGTAAATTTTTAGCCCTGCAGTTCTGTTTTCTGTCATGGGTAGCTAAAAGCAGGGAGGAGGGGAAGCTTGAGGAGAACAGTCAGGTCTAATTTTTATCTCAGAAATCAGTAAATTGGTATTGGAGCTCAGAAAAAAATTACTTGGCTTTCCTCTGCTGTGTGATGCAGAAGGAATAGTGAATGTGACTTAAGGAGCCAGCAGCAATATAGATTCTCCTTCTTGCTTTCTTTAAGTCCTTTTCACTTAAGTGGAAATGACCATAAAGGAAAATTATTTCCTCAAATATTTTACCGTGCAGAAGGATTTTGCAGTAATGCTGCAATTCTTGGGTCCTCTGTTTATCTGGGTTGCCATAGGGAGGGAAACTGAGATGGGATAGACAGTAAAATGCCTGCCTTCTCTTGGGGTGCTGAAATGCAAAAGGCTGAGGCTTCTCTGACCCTTTATTTCACTATCTTGTTTTTTGAAGTTCGGGGGGTTCTGCTGAGAGCTGCCAGAGTGAAATAAGGCTACAGGAAAACTTGAGAACTCTGATCACAGAAGATTGTCGTTGAGAGTAACAGAAAAATGATACTAAGTTACTCTCTATCAGTTCTTTATACTGTCAGCCAGTGTGGTTTTAAATACAAAGATGACGAGAGCTTTTTTTGCCCCCATAGCAAAATGCTTTTCAGCTGTCACGTCATAGCGTCACAGAGTGGTTAGGGTTGAAAGGGACCTTAAAGCTCATCCTTTTCCAGCCCTCCTGCCATGGGCAGGGATACTTCCCACTCTAGACCAGGTTGCTCTAAGACCCTTCAAGCCTGGCCTTGAACACTTCCAGGGACCGGGCAGCCAGACCTTCTCTGGGTAACATGTGCCAGCTCACAGGAAAGAGTATTTCCAAATATCTAATCAAGACCTGTCCTCTGTCAATTTAAAGCCATTTTTCCTTGTGCTGTCTCTCCATGCCCTTGTCAAAAGTCCCTCTCCAGCTCCTTTGTACTCCTTTAGGTGTTGGAAGGTCTGTCTCAGACTCTCCTTAGCAGAGGGGCTCCAGCCCTCTGAGCATCTTAGTGATCTCCCCCTCCTCTGGACTTATGATCCAAACTTTAATACTGGAATCTAAAAAATGTGTACAGAATTGGTAAAGAAGTGACAAATGCTGTCAAATTATCATTTTAGGGTCCAGCAAGATGTAATCTAAATACTATTTCTTCTTGGCAGTATGAGATCTTCCATGAATTTATTGTCATCCTATGTATGACAAAAGATGGTTTATTCTTCCTTTTCAGCCTTTCAACCTTGTTTCATTTTTACCCATTTAATTCATTGTGTGTTAAATTACATGAGAAGGTCTTATCTTCCATTTTCAAATTTGTTAGTATTTCATTTCCTCTTGGGCTCAGGAGTAAGATGAAGATCAGCATAAATCTGTATTATTCAGAGTTACAAGTATTAGCATATCCCTGTCTTACATATAGGGAGCATTAACAGTAGCAAGCTTCCGTCAGGCCATCTAGAGGAAACAGTGTCTGCTCCTCATGGTTACAACCTTCCTAATCTTTTAAAAGTGAAAACTAAACTGAACAAAATAGATTATTTCTAATTTCTGCAGCAGAAAATAAGAATGGGAAGTTACATATGAAATTACAGTTAGCTTTTCCAAAATAAAGCAGACCTGAATGCCATTTGTTTCAACTTACTTTTATATACAGGGCTTGCAAAACAAAATTCAGTATGCCCTATATTAGTTTTGTTTTCTTTAATCATATCTAGCTCTATACCCGACTTTGTTTTGTAACATGAGCATAAGAGGAAATGTGTATAATTAGCTCTTCTAGAATATGGTTCTAGGAGCACCAAATAATTCCTGCAGGCTGCTTCCTCTCCCTAACAGATGTTTTTGAGTAATTTTTTAATCAGATTCATGTATTCTGATGACTAATTGTATTGCCCATGTTTTTTTCTTAAGTTTCTCCTCCAGATGATTCACTTTTTTCCCTCTCTACCTGCAATTCTTTTTGAGTAAATTTATAATATAAATTAATACATACCTTTTATATGTACCAAAGTCACAGTACGTGCTGTTTAGACTTATCTGCTCTTCTCATTACTCTGTTCAACATCAATTTCAAGCGGCACTTTTGGTTTAAGAACATAGTTTTTGATTAATTTTTCCCCAAACAGTGCTTTTGAGACAGCAGACTTTCTGTTATTGTCCAGTTATGCTAAGCTCCTTTAGAGCACGTATTTTTTACTGTGGCAGAAGTGGCAGGGTCATAATGCATGCTTTGAATTTGTTTTCCTGCATAATTTGGTATAAGGATCACTCCAGTTGCACAGTCAGAAAGTATCCGATATAATATACTTGAATTGGATCTTATTTGTGTCTGCTTGAACTGTCAGTGTTGGGATCATGTAGTAGAGCTGCTTGCCAACTGTGTGCTGTCAGGGAGCTGGTGAGTGATGCAGAATTTACAGCTCAGCACTAGAGACTTCTCAGTTATTTTCTTTCTGACAAAAGAATTTGTGGATGCTTACACCTTTTGATTACCACAGAAATCTTAGTACGTAGTAGAATGTACCCAAATAACAGCTACTACTGCAGGTTCTCAGACTCCTTCAGAAGATAGTGGTATGTATATGTCATGATTTCTCTCCGTGAGCCAGATCTTACTGGTTGCAATATGGCTGTGTTTTGGTGTGGCAATGGATCTCATTCTCTCATCCACTTTCAGAAAGGATGCTGCTTTAACCTATGCTGCTGATCACAGGTAGGGGTGGAACTTCTGCTGTAAAGGGATAAGGCTCCTGGTGAACAGAAAACCTGCATATTTGTTTTTAAGTACTTGTAAATTTTATCAAGGCCAAAAACATTTTCCAGACTATTACGTGACTTTCTTTTATAGGAAAGATGATAGTGATCAAGTCTCTTTTCTAGTCACTGAAACTGCTTTTGAAAGTTCGAGATAAAGGCAGTGAATACGATGGTGGTTCCCCTCCTGGTGTAATTATGAAAGGCTTGTTTTAGGCCTGGCTTGAGGTCATGCCTTGATACGTAAGGTTATGTTTATTTTCTTCAGAGGAGCTCATTACAAATTGGTTGAGCATAAATGAAAAGCCATGTGTATCAATGGTTTCACAACCTGGATTTCCATTCCAGGGAATGATGCAATAATATTGTCAACTTATTCAGATCTTAATGTGGTATCTTGACTCTTCAGATACATGTTTGTCTCAGTAGTCTGAATGTGACTGAAAGAGCCATCCTTTTGTAGTATAAGGAGAGAGGAGTTAGAAACTGCTGTTCGGAGGACAGTGCCACCCTCAGTTGTCATCAGTGTATGTTTTCTCATAAATAGTACAGTTAGGATTAGCTGTTGGTCTTCTGCCAAGTTTCTGCTGTCTTTTGGTGTCTTCTCATTGCCAGTGAAGACATAAGTGATGTCTTAGTCCTGAGAACTCTGGATGCTTTGAGAGGAAGAGAATATGAGAGATGGTCTGTGGTGCAGGTGCCTGAGGAAGCCCTTGCATCCCAACATCCCTTACCCCAGTTTAGCATCGAACTACTTAAGGGTGTTGTGCCTCTTTGAAAAATCCTCAGCCCTTCCTTCTCCCAGTCCACTGGTTGGTGTTCCAATACTTCTCTATTGTTTTCATAAAGGGAGGCGTTCCCTCCCATTTGGGGAGTTGTGGGCCGGTGGTAAGTGTTGGTGAGCACAGAGGCTGCAGCCTGCCAGGGTTGTGCTGCCAAAGGCAGTGGAGCCCAAAGATTTTTCTTCCAGAGAGTCAGTAATTATTCACTGTTTAGAATTTCAGTTCTTCCTCTGTAACAAGGGGCACTGCCCAAATGCTTTTTTAGTGATGTGCTCAATGTGTCTACGACTATCTTTATGTCTTTGCCTGTGGCGAAAAACATAATTGAGTCATTCTTCCTGAAGCTTGGATGGTTGTGTGTTCAGTCAGTACAGGGTTCATTTCAACACTCCTATTGATAGTTGCATTGATTATTTTTATTTTAGCCTGTGAACCTGTCTCTAGTCTAGCTTTTTAATTTTTATAGCTCACTACCTATTGAACAGCAAATTCAGCTGTGTTTGGTTGTCTGCGTATTTTGTTAGAAATATAATCTCCTGAATCCAGATTTTTCCACAGTAGCTATTAGCCTACAGTACTTGAAAGCTCCTTTTTCTTTTTATAACATATCTCTTTTTCAATACATTTTCTGATTACTGCACTACAGTTTGATTTTTATTGGATCATTTTAGAGCGTAATAATTCATTTCTGATCCCTACTCTCCACATTATTTCAGTCACTCATTTTTGTTGACATCTTTTCTCTAAAGACAGTCTTCTGAGTTTTCTCTCAAAGTATCTTTCTGTCATCACCATTTAAGTCTCGTGATATCCAATTTCCTTTTAATATAAAATCAAATAGAAAGAATTTTCTGTACTTTACCAGTCAACTATAGTGGAATTTTTTGAGCTTTCTTCTAGATACCTTATACTTTGTGTGGTAGCTAATAATGGCACAAAACTAAATCAAAGATCGGGAAAATAAAAGGGAAAAAAAAAGTAGAAAGATTGTTACATACTGAGTGCTTTTTTAAACAATACTACAGCTGCACATATGATAAAATAAACATGTTCATATGCAATTACTTTACAATTCAAACAGTCCTTATTAATGTTAAATAAAGAGCCATAATAAGTAAACTGGGTTTCTGCATTAATCTTTGTGAAATTATTTGTTCATTCATTGCTTTATAATGGTTTTATAGATTGAATTATCTATCTTCTGCCTGGGAAAAAGGGGGGAGGGGAAAAAAATTTGCAAAAACCCACATGTCCCTTCATGTTGCAGAAAGCTACATCAAAGCCAGCAGTTTCAGTTGGGTTTCTCTCTCAGGCCCGGTGAGAGCTCTCCAAATACTGAATCATGGTTACATTTATGGCGAGAAGACTCTGTGGCAGTGAGTTGCCATTTTCAAATGGTTGCAGAATATTTCCTTTCAAAGCTTGAGGTTTGTGCAGTCATGAACGAAAATATAATTCCTAGCCGTGGACTCGTGTAGATTGATCTGGGCTCTAGACAGTTGGCAGGGCTCAGGTTGTAGGTTCCCACTGGGGAAATCTACAATAGGAGTCAGAGTGCGGAAACAGAAATAAGTTGCAGGCAGTTTGGGAGCAGCAAGATTAGTCAGCAACGTGGAGATGTTTGACTGTTGGCTTTGCCGCCTCAGATCATGTTTTGATGATAATCTTTGACAGCGGTTTCCTGTAGCACAAAAAACCCCGTAGTCTCCTGCACTGCTGTTGCTGTCGTTGCTGCCCTTTCAGTATGTAATGATGCAATTTACAGTTTTGTATTCCCATGGGAGATAAAAAACCAGCCATCAACAGCAACTACACTTCAAAGTGTAGTTGTCTAGTTCAGGTGTTCAGCACAGCAGCCAAAAATACATGGCAGGAGCTTCCCATCCTGCTGCTTTCCCTCCTTCCGGCTGTAATGTTCTCTGGTTGCTTGTCTGTCATAAATATTCTGTAAGTCCTCTAAGGACATCAAGATGTTTCTGTGATAATATTAATAATGTCCTTGATTGATAATATGTATTATGAAGCTTGAGTCCTAAATAGCTATCAGTGCACTGATAAAGCTGAAAAAAACATGTTTAGTCAAGAAGTGGAAACATGAGGTGTTAAATTAGTTTTAAAATATCTATAAAATCTGGCAAAGCAATTGTTCCTGGATAACTAGAGGACTTGCTAATATTCCTGTGATGTGTAGAAAGATCTTTTGAAGTGTATGTCAACCTCTTCTAGGATGCAAATTTGGAGTGGTTGCATTGCTTCTTCTGGTAGGTGGCAAATGCACACCTGCTCTGTCTGGATACAGCTGTTAGTTGTAGCAGCTTAAGCAGTTGGAGTCCTGGCAGTATGTGTAGTCCTCATAAATGTGAATGGTTGTGCTGAAATCTGTCACTACTCAAATTAAAATAATAAGCAGGTGAAAAGTGTGGAATTTGTTTATCTTGGTAAATCTGCTGTTGGCTTTTGGATTTACTTGCACAACTAATACATCAAAATTTCAATTAATCTGAAAAGTTGTTTCAGAATTCCTCAGGTTAGAGAATTCCTCCTTTGTATTGATCCATGTGCAAACACAAGAACAGCAAACACTCCAAAAGCAGCTGGTTGGGCAGTTGAGCATTTCCTCCTTTTCATGCAAATAATAATTGTAGTTGGAGTTCTTAACTGGCTTCTGTCCAGCAGCTTGTGTTGGTAATTTCATATGTGGACCCTTTTTTGGATGCTTCCAATGAGCCACGAGATAGAAAGAGGTCAAGTAGGGACAGTTGCCTGGAAATTCCCTTCTACAAGTAGGCCTTTCTCACAGGTTCACTATATTTAGCTGAGTTAGTTACTTCTAAATATATTTTCTCCATGTGTGTTTTAGAGGTAGTGACCTGAATACAGATGACAAGTATTCTAGTGTTTGGGTTGTTTTTTCTTATTATTGGCTGTTTTACTTCCTTAAGAATAGCAGAACAGGGAATAAACCTCCACTCATCTAGCCTGGAGTATTTAAAACACCTACCAAATTCAGTGGCATTTCTTAACGCCTCAAAATTAATTTCTTGACTTTTCTTTGAATGTAGCATGTTTCTGCTAACTTGTGGGTACCCAGGGAATTAGTTAGAGATGCTTCAGGGTCACCTTAGTTCTCTGATAAGCTGATAACTGTGTCTTAAATTTGTAGTCATCCTAAAAGGAAATAATAAGTAGAAAAACTGGTTTCATTGAACTGTTGTTTCAGAGGCTGAAACATGACAAATTGGAGTGATGAGAAGCCATAGTTATTCTCATTCTGCTGGGTTGAATTTAAAACACTTGGAAATACTTCGTACTCATTACACCTCTGCTTTAGATTGCCTCTTCTTTAGAGGTTGTCTGGTATTGCTTTGAAATGCTTACCTGTGTTCAGTATGTGCAATGAAGTTTATCTGTTAATGGAATAGGAGGAAAAATAAAAAAATAAGCCTAATAAAAAGCACTATCATAGAGACAGGTCAGAAGCAAAGGCTTAGTTAACCATGTTGATCTTATCACTTGACAGTTTTCTAATCTCCCAAACAGTGATTTAAGGCAGTGATTTTTATTGTATTTCAAGAATGCTAATAGAGTCTCACCAAAACCAAGACTTATTTTACTTCACATTACACAGATATAGTTAAAAAATGAGCTAATCCTCTCATCTTCTACAAATTCACTCTGAGCCTCATTTAATTAGCATAAAGCTCCTCAATACGTAATTTTGTTACTAATTTTGAAGAGCTTCTTTACTATTCTTATCTGTTTTTAAGATGGTACCAGGTCAGAATTTGCACAAATGTTTAGTTCCTACATTAAAAAAGTTTCATTGTGTCAGGGATAATTGTTTTTATATTTTTTATTTATTGAAACCCTTGTACAGCATTTGTAGCATAAAAGTTACAACAGTTGAAACATAGAAGTGAGCAAAACATTCAGATACTTGCTTCCTTTGATGCTGTTGTCTATGTTTTGAAACATTAATTACCAAATAGAGTTAAATATTTCTAAATTACATATAATATAGGCATTTACATTACAGTGTTAGAATTTAGCTGATTGCCTTTTTAATATCTGAAATGTGTGGGGAGCATAGCACAATACAGTATTCATGTTAGGAACATGAAGATCTTTATGAGAAATTGTAGTGAAAGATGTCAGAAATGTGCTTCTTATCTGATATTTAAGCTGCAGACATTAAAAACATCATGACTGACGTGGAAGTTGGTACAGAACACTTCAAAGATCCAGAAGGATACATGGGAAACCAAATGAGATTCAGTGTGGGGGATAGTAACCAAATATAAAATATTTAATAGAAGCTACTTTGGAAAGCAGTAACTCTGAAAAGGACCTTAAGGGCCAGTTAAATGAGATAAATGGAGCCAACAAGTCAAATGCTACTGTGGGCTGCATGTGTACGTGCATCTTGTCAAGGAACTAGAAAATATAGCAGCTGTCGCTAAGACTTCTCTGACAAGTCAGTTCTGAGCTTTTCAACACCAGGGATGTATAAAATCAGACTCAGAGGAGTGTAAAATGCAGTTATGTCTTCAGGACTTGTTTTCAAGGAAAGGGTTTTTTAAAAGATCTGAATCCATAGAGAAAATCTGGGTTGTCACTCAAATAACTGAAACAAGGATGGGAGAGAAGAGCTCTGTAGGTACATATTTAGCATCCCGAGTGATAGTGTCCTAAGAAGCAGAACATATCTGCTGGCAGACATAGACCCAGCAATGGTGGTTCAGTAGCTGTAATACACAGTCTGAGAAATTTAAATATAAAGTCGAAGACAGTTTTAAAAGAGTGTAGTCATTCAAAATGGGAATAATTTGCCAAGGGACAGCAAGTCCTTAGTACTTGCACCCTTAGGGTCTGAATGCTTTTCAAAACGTGCTTGAGCTGAGCCTTGTACTGTGAGGGTTAACGTGAGAGTCGCTGTTTGGAACTGTAGTTCTGACTGAGGGTGATCAGGCTCGATGGGTGCATTGGCTCGCTCTTTGCTTCATAATCTGCAAAGCTATGTATTATGTTTCTACTGACTGTTAAAGTTTTGCAACGTGTCTGTTTTAGAGTAGTATGGAGCAGTAAATGAGGTGGTAGAGGTTTTGTGGCTGCAGTTGTTTAAAACCAGCCAACACAATTGAGTATATAGTATAGAGGACATGACAGGCATGTGATTCATTGATTGCTGTTCTTCATCAGTTTGTAGTCAAAGGAAATAACCCAATAGATCTTTCCATCTCTGACTTGTGTGTATTGTCTATAGTTCTAGCAGATGCCCTAAAAATTTGGGAAGTGGCTCAAGCCCAAAAACTAACACTAAAAAATTAATTTTCTGTAAACTAATAAGGACAAAGGCTATTCAATTTGTTGTTTATGCAGAAAGCTTATTGAATCTGAAGACTATACATATGGGAATGAGCTGGTAGAGTCCATTTGTAAAATAATAAAGCCAAGACGTCAGGGAAGGATTTGTATGTAATCAATTAGTCATTAAATAAAAGGGATTTTAGGTAGAATGCAGGTGAAGATAAATGCATCGGTTAACCCAAAGAGAAAATGTTTATTAAAGGTTTAAACAATTGAAGAAGTACACATCTAATCAAGCTGTGTCAAGATTAATTGAGAACCTTCCCTTTATTATCCTCCTACATTGCTGTGCTCCCCTTACAAGGTGTTAATCACATTTTCCTTTTCTCCTGTACTGTTTGCACTTCAGATTCCAGGTATAGCAGGGTCTAGTTTTTTTAAGATTGTCCATCTATTCCAGCACATGGCTTTTCTGTCTTAGTTGGAGTTTGTAGTCTTCTAATGGGTCCAGACAGATTTAAGTTTTTGGTTCCTAGAACTTCTGATTATAGTTGAACACTGCTAGTTAATGCACTTTGCATTTAAGTGACTGATCCCCAAAGTCTCTGTCAGTGCAGTGTGTCTCACCTGAGATTATATCTCATCTCAGCTGTCAGAAGCAGAATGTGCTGAATACTAGCTTTGGGGCATTTTGAATTGGGGATTTGGTATGTCTCTTGAGCATTACGTCTTGCCAAAAGCTTGATACATAAATTGATAGAAGAGCTGGGAAACTACAGGCTGGTCAGTCTCCCTTTGGTGCTGAGCAAGATCATGGAGCAGATGCTCCTGGAAACTATGCTAAGGCCTACAATAAATCAGGAGGTGAGTGGTGACAATCAGCAGTGCTTCAGTAAGAGCAAGTCATGCCTGAGAAATTTGCTGGTCTTTTACAGCATCGGTAGATAAGGAAGGAACAACTGCCATCATCTACCTGGAATTGTGCAAACCATTTGACATCCCTCATGGCATCCTTGTCTGTAAACTGGAGAGACAGGTATTTAACAGATGGACCACTTGGGTGGGTGGTTGCACTTAAAGGGTTGTGGTCAATGCCTCAATGTCCAGCTGGAGACCAGTGGAGTGTTATTCCTCAGGGGTTGGTATTTGAACTGTTTAACATCTGTTTAACATCTGGGGTCAAGAGCACCCTCAGCAAGTTTGCCAGTGACTGTGTGGTGTGGTAGCCGTGCTGGAGGGAAGGGACAGGCTAGAGATGTAGGTCTGCACAAACCTTATAAAGTTTGATAAGGCCACGTGCAAGGTCCTGCACCTGGTTTGAGACAATCCTTAACTTAAAATAAATGTGAAGAGATAGTTCTGCTTGTCTAAACCTTACACACTATTGTTTTAGAAAAGAAATAACAGTGATTTTCTTATCCATCAAGTGGTATGTGACTATTTTGACACCAGTGGAAAAATTTAAATAGCTTTGAAACAAATGTAAATCGGGTGCTGTCATTGTTCAAGAGCCAGAGAAATTGAACTTAAATGTGAATATAAAACAGTATATTAACTTTACTGCAATAAATCAGTGTTTTTAAATACATTTTTCAAAAGCATTTGGAGTGTGTAACAGGCTGCCTTCCCTCTCATTTTCTATTGTGCTTGTATGCTACTGTTCTTTTGTGACTGCTGCGTCTAGTGAGGCAGAGGAATGTACCAAAGGCATTTTATTATGTTGCACTGGAGGATTACAGTTCATGACTACCCTATCAACATGGAGCCATAAGAAACAATGACCCTTGGCCTAGAATTTTTTTTCAGCAAGGTCCAGAATTCAAGTTACATGTCAGGTTGGCTTTGTTTTAAAAGCACAGCGAGTGAATGTGACTGCGCCGAGCTCCGACAGTGGTGCATTCTGTGAGCAGGCGATTACAAGGCATCTGAGCAGCTCAGTCCAGCTCAGCACTGGTGGCAAAGCCCAGTCAAAATGGGTTTTACAAAAGTAGCAGTACTTTTACATAGTTTCCTTGGGGGAAAAGGTTGGTTTGAATTGGGATTTTTACCTGAGGAGGGATGGCATGATTTGACATACGTGGAGCCGGTTGCCAAAATAGGAGCGAACACGATCTTGCTTTCCTCTAGAAGTTACTTCTAAAATGCAAGCACTTCACTAGTGTCATCAACCTTAGTTCTGCTACCTCATTATGAATTAACTTACGAGTGCTAATAGAGCTGATGGCAAAGGCACTCATTACGTGTAAATACACATGCCTAAATTAATTTAATTATTGATATAATTTTCACAGTAACTAATCCATACATTTTATGAATGAGGTTTCAGCCCTGCTGTATAAGCCCATTTATATGAGAGCAGAATTTACTTCATCTTTTTTTTTACAGTAAATACTGAATTATCTATGTTTATTGTTCATATAGGCAAAGATCACAGAGAAGTGAGCAGGTGAATGAAGTAAGAGCATACGTACATACTATGCTGTGAAATTAAACAAAGCACATTCCCACAGAAGTGGAAATAGTGATTTTCTGTATTGAGTATACATGCGTAAAGGGAAGGAGGTCTGGAAAAGAGAAAACTCATGTTCCTGTGTTCCTCAGTTATAATAAATGTTTTGTGTGAAGTTACAAGTTAATAGAGAAAGGAATTTTACAATGTGTTGCCACCTTTGTTAAATCTTTACAGCCCTCTGAATATTGTTGTGTGCCTACCTGTACATTTTCAGTGTTGTTTAATTTTTCATGTGAACAATTCTGCTTTTCTGTATTTATGCTCCATCTCTTAAGATAATGATCATTAGTCTAATATCAGATCTGGCTATCAAAATACTGCTAGTGTCAGAATAAAAGGTGTGTGTGTCTGTGAATTGTGTTACAGTCACTACTTGCATTTTCTGCTTGTGACCAATCCCTCAGGTCCTATCTCATTTTAAATATTCAGAATAGACTGTCCCTCCATAATGACAAGCTAATCAATGTCTTCGTTAATTTTAATTGTTCATTGTATAACCTTAAACCTTATTTATTACCAGTACACAGAATCACAGAATCTTCTGAGTTGGGTATTCACTGTTCTTCCAGTAATACCAAATTCCTGTTGATAATTCCGTGATGGTCATCACTGCAGTATTCAAGTACATTTATATCACAGAAAAATTATATTTCTCCTTGCAATAACCCAGGGAAATGATGGGGGTCTTTACCTCCATTTTATGTATGGGGACTTCTCATACATGCAGATTAAGTGAAAAATATTTCCTTAATTGGAGCACCCAATTTGATCTGCTCAACATCTGATTTATTTTAGAATATTTCAAATATTAGTCCAATATACTACTACGCATCATTCTCTCAGACTTAAGTTACAACTCTGTAGGTTTACAGAAAAAGCAGACCAAGAGGTGTAATTATCATGTGGCAACAGTTTGTTCTGACCAGTTTCTAACATCTAGGTTCAATATTAAGATTTAGGCTACTTGAACTAGCGAACATTTGATAGCAGCAGGAAGCTGTTATCTTCTCTTTGAAGGCAACACTGAAAGAAAAGGAAATCTGTGTAGTGCTGTTGGGTTTCACAAATGTTAACTGTTTTTTTTCCCCCGCTCCTTTCCTTGAACTTGAGTCCTTTCCCTGGTCTTGTCCCAGGTACTTTCTTTCCAAGCCTGGGTTTTGCCCAAGAGCTTTTCTTCTATTTAATTTCTTCTTCATGGACTTTCCATTCAAATTCTAGTCTTCTTACCATAGCAGTCTTCTAGAGATCTGATCTCACTGTTCCTGCTGAAATCATTGTCTCTTTTTGCATTTTAACCTCTTTTAACTACCCCACCTCACTTCTGGTTTCTATTTTCTTCATATGGTTTCTTGTCCAGATGGATTGATCGTATCTTCTCTCTTTTGTAGTAGTTTGTCAGCCATCTTTCTTCTCCATCATGCTTAAGTGCCTTTAAGCAGAGATCTTCAGGAGTGCTTGCAAACTCATTCCCTAGTGCTGTCCTTGCTGGATGAGTACATGTCACAGCGAGAGCAGAGAGACCTGACCCCTGTAGCCCTGGGCTCAAGTCTTCTCAGCCTCTCTACTCTACAATGTGGTGTGAGCGTTTTCTGGTTACCCAGAGGCCTCTGAGGACTTGTGTGCATTCAATTTGGATGCAAGACTGACATAAAGTCTAATGCTATCACATTTTGCAAATCTCCTGTTCCAGCAACAGCCAAGGCCCCTGGAGCATTTCAGAGGAACAGTCTCCAGCGACATATGTAAAACACATTGTCCCCAGCATCACCCTCAGAGAAGTCTGGGTGAATCTGCATAACCCTCCTGCTTCCTTGAACACCCTGAGGTAGAGACCTGATTTGAAAGGTTAATTCCAAATGGTTAAAATTTCAGAAAAAACATCCAAATGTCAAATTGAAGTAAGGAATGTTTTAAGAAGAATAGACAAATAGGGTAAGTGATAAGCCAGTTTCCTGCAACTTTTCCCTGAAAATAATGATTTCAAACATAATTCAATTTGGAAGTTCTGTAACATTAAGTTAGTGACCTGCACCCTACCTTTCCTTCTTTGTAACGTTCTGAGTCTGTTACATGCTTGCTTGGTAAATCCATACATTGGTTAATATAATTTCTTTACACAGCTCGTAATCATTGACTGACAGTGTTTAAAATATATGTATGCACATGTATAGATCTCAGCTCAGTGAAAGATGTGATGTGTAGCCTGAGGGCTTTCTAATTTACAGGTAGTGTGATGGTTGTGTCCCTGTTTTCAGCTGGGTAGTGATTAGCATGCTGTAATTTCAGTTTTAAAAAGCAGCCAGTAAACAGTCACATTGCAGTGTTTCACCCTGGTGTCTCATTCTTGAAGTATTCCACTAGCCTTCACCAAACAGTCCACCATGATTATGTAACAAACAATTCACCTGCTCTGCTAGAGGGTTGAGACAAATCCTGCCCAGAATTTCCTGATTTCTGTACCGAACATTACCCAAAGTTTGCTGAAGATTTCTGTTTTATTAGTCGGTTTGGAGTATGAATTGTTCATTTGGATTGCTGCCATTTGTTCTGATACATATTTGATAGTCTGAGAAATAAAGTATTTCCAGGAACCTGTCCTAACATTTGGTGTAGGGGGAACCCAGTCCATTCCTGAGAACAGTGATACTATATAAAAGAATGCAAAATCTAACTTTTAATTTCTATTGTTAAAATATCTGGACTTACCTGTAGTTCTGTTGCAGCCTGCCTCACTCTGGTTCCATTATGAAACTGTGATTGAGCAAAAGACATTTTTCCATGCAGCATCATACGTAAGTTACAAGAAATGCTTTGCACTAATCTATGCTTATCTACATTGATGTCCTTGAAAAAGATGCATTTAATGAATATAAATCTAATTATTCCCAAGAGTACAAGTATTTGTTTATACTACTGGCTGTTCTTCCTATAGAAAGCATTATTTCTGCTAATAATTACTTTAAAGTTAATACTTCCAATTAGCTTGAATTATTTATGAAACTAAGCATATGCTGCCACTTAGTGACCAGACAAATGGAGAAACCATCTTTGATCTCCAGTTTTAGTGGTTCAGTTATGCTCTTAGAAAGTGAAAATCCCACATTCTCTGTGTTGCGTGGTTATTAAAAGCTACAAACTGATACCGTAAGGGGCAAATAACTTTGCCTCTGCAGATTTTTGTGTACTTCTAAAGGCTTAGCTAGGGTTCACCTCAGCTACTCCTCAGTTGCTTGGTATACAGCCATGGTCCCAGTGGGTTAATAAGAGACCCATTGCCTCATTTCCTCCTCTGCAAAGCAAGACTATGAAAGAATTTGTTCTCCTCCTGTTCGTTATTTTGCTCCTTCAACTCCATGCTTTGAGGAAGGAAGTATCTCTGCTTTGAATTTCTGTCAGGAGCCTTCTGTCAACCCTAAAGCTAATTCATTCCTCTGTCACACACTTTAAGAAAGGTTCTCCTATTTCATGCCTTCATTTTGTTTGTCTGTGGTTTTAAACTGTTTCCTGACAATTTTCGTCAACAGACATGTCATTTCTGAACATAGACCGAAGTGTGGGCTCTTAACATCTTTATGTTCTTCTAGAATATGGAACTCAAACTTGTCACATGTAATGCTTTCCTTCCATCCAGCCTGCTTTGCTGCTCTCTGAATTAGCAGGTTTGTGGTGGCCCTTAAATCCTTTCAAGTTGGTTTTTTTTTCCCTCTGTTTTATGCTGAAATACTTTGTAAGAGATGTATTGTAAGAAGTGTTCAATATGCTGTTCTCATGAAACTCTAGAGTCTTCAGGTCACTTTGAGGTCTTGCTAGAGGTCACACATGATGTATAAAAAAAGTAGGGAAGGCCAGATGAGGCTGCCAGCAAGACTGTCTATACCACCCCTATTAGTTTTAGGAGTTTATGCCAGTAAAGCTGAAAGTGGGAGTAAAAGAATCCATAAATAGAGGCAACATTTCTGCAGTCTTCCTCTACCTCAGAATTTTTTTTGTGTCGTTTAAGTACAAGAAATGCAGTATTCTGGTCCGGGCATGGAGGCAGTTTTTTAATCTGTTGTGACCCACTGAAGTTGGTAATTCTTGCTTTTTCAACGCTTGTAGAAGATAATGATTAACTGTTGACTTGGAAGGCAGGCTGGCTTCCTGGTTAGTAGGGAAGAAGATACTGAACTTCAGAAAGTCTGGTGATCTCCACTAAGAGTGATATAAATTGTTTATAAACCTGATTCAAGTCTTTTAAATTAATGAAAGTTAATAATTGAAATACCTTATTTATTAAAAGTGAAATTGGGCATGTGAATGTGGTTACATTGGCCTTATGTTACTTAAGGACTAGAAAAGTCTTTTTTTCTTCACTTGAATACTAATTTTAAATACTACTACTACTACTCTGTATTTATATATGTAAAAAGCATCTATCTTCAAGGAGAAGCTGGCTTTCAGAAATGTTTTCCTTTTACTAAATTGTTGTTTCAGGAACTGTTGTCATTGGACACATAATTATTTTCACTTACAACACTGTTTCTGTAATGAGTGAATTTTTAAATTCAATCATCTAGAGATAAAAGAAAGACAAATTGAATTCACATTTTATGAACAGCTTGGTCTTCTTACTGGTATGAGGAGCCTGGACCTTACAGAACCCAGCATTAAAAAAGAATAATGAGATCCTGAAGATTTTGTAGGAAACAACATGCGCTCATGCTATGTGCTTTGAATCCCAGGTAGCCTATTGCAGTGATTTATTCATTTTCCATTGATGAAACATGTAAGAAATGTTTTTATTCCATCCAGTGGTGAACCTGTCAAACGACCTGCTTAAGCAGCAGTTTCTCTTAGCCAACACCTGTCTGAATATTCACAAGAGTGCTTAAAAGTGTTGACAGAAAGAGGGAAATATATTATTAAATTGGTTCTCACAGAACATCTTTCCAAGAATGTCTTGTGGCATTAGAAAGTGCATTACCTCGATTTTGTTGTTACACAGTCCTACAGTGGAATGGTTAATAAGGAATGTTGGCATTTACATGCTCATATTCAGCTATCCAGGTCTGCTATCAGAAACCACAGTGGGCGCTAAGGGTGCCCTGCTTGTCAGGACCCTGAGCAGAGCACAGGGAGGATTAGCCCGACATGCTGAGGTCCCTCTACGATGGAGCAGGGCTGAGGTGCTAAGGCTGCCAGCATTTCACACACCTCCACAAAGTCTACAAAACTGGAGTTAAGATAGTGTATTAATGGGAATGGTGTCTGCAAAGTTTATTAGTTCTTTAAGAAATATGGCTTAAGTACTTTTTTACTGCATTTGGCAGGAAACAGCCTATTTCGAACTCCAAGTACAATATATTGTGTTTGGGGAAGGTAGAAAAGATGGCTGAATCATAACATTATGAATTTCATGTGTTCTCACACTATTGTAGATTTTTTTTTTCGTCCTTCCTGGCTGTTTGCCCAGAATGACAAGAATACATAGTGAGATGATTAAATAAAAAGAAATCTTCTTGTTTTAAAATACTTTTTTCTGAAACTGTTTCTACACAAGGCTCCCTGTCTTACCAGCTCATGTCCAAAGCTGAGATTGACTTCAATGAGTGTACTGCTAGCAGGAAACACAGGATGGAACCTCTTGTTTTCCATAGGGAATTGAACAACAGAGAAGAGACAGCAGAAAAAGAGTATACCACTGTCCTTAGAGGTTCTTTATGGTTACGATTCAATCAGCCTGTAATACACAGTCCATGGCCCAATTAGTTTTTCTTTTTTGTTTTGTTTGTTTTGTAAACTCAGCCAGAAGTTAAAAAACTAAATACATTGACATTTGCCAGCTGACTTCTATGCTTTTTCTTCAGTTTCATTTTTTAAATTCTATTTTGAATGCTGTGGATATGAAGTCAGTTTGTATGTGTTTGCAGATTTCTGACGGGACGCACTGCAGGAGTGGGAAGGGCATTGTTCCATCTGTTACCCTGAAGGTGTTCTTCCATCACTCCTAAAATGCACTTAGACAATAGGACACACTGACTTCAATAGATTTTTTCATATATATAGGTAGGTGGATGGCTGAATACTACTGCTCCAGTGTCTTGTTCCAGATTCAGGCCTTTATTTTTGCAAATACATAAACCCACATAATTGCTTTGCTCTTCAGAAGTGATTTCTGTAGTTTTCAATGTCTGACACATCAAGAGGTATTACTCAGGTCTGGAGTTCTGGCTATACTTTATAAAATATTTGTCACGCAAAATGCATCTAAGTCACAGAAACCTTTCTATTTTCCTCTGAGTGATCAGAGCCTTGCAGCTGGGCCTGGCTGGCTGTGGAAGAGCTGATACGTAATGCAAACAAGTCTCAGTGAGGTGGGAAATGCCTCTATGGCTTTTCAGTGCCAGGGGAGATCCTCAAGATTATCTATCATAAGGTCTTGAGTCTGCAGAGGTATTTTAAAAAGTCACTTGGGATAAAATCCCCCCTTTTCTCTGAGAGTACATATAAATATCCTGTAATCTTTTGCTCAGCTAAACTGATGATAAAAGAATGGCAGATTCTGCTGAGTGAGTTGGTCCGTGTCCAGTTGTTTCAATAATATATTTTTAAAGTAACCATATTCTTTGCAAACATATTTGATCTCAGTGGAGAGAGAGGCCTTGATAATTTTATCAAGGCTACTCTTGAGAATTCAACCCTACAACTGTTTATCCTGTCTTTATTTTTCTACTTTGTTTTTCTCTCAAAATTGACCAAATGCTGCAGCTGGTGCCTGCCTGAGAAAGGCCTCTCTCTCCCTTGGTGATGGCAATAGCATTGGATCTCACTTAGCACTTAGGCTCAGTCAGCAGAGCTGGAGGTTTGCAAATTGACATTTGCATAATTTTCTAATATGTGTTTGTGCACACTGGTCTTTTAAATCCATGACAATAGAGAATGCAGGAAAATCTTTCCCATTAGGTTTTGCAGATCTGTTACTGTATTGTGTTTTGTTGTGGGGTTTTTTGCAGCAACTAATTGAAAGATGCGGTGGAAGTGACTCTTGACAAGTTCTTAGATTAATGTTTTTCTTAACAGTTCTCCTAAATAAAAACATATCTAACAGTCTGTCAAGGCACATGAAAGATATTCTTCATACCCCTTCAGGATGATAAAAAATCAGAGTGTAGAAGACATCTTTATATTTTTGTCCATAAACCTGTCTTTCTTCTGGCTTGTTTCTTTTTTTCCATGTAAAGTAGTACATTTGGGAGGGAAAGCTTCAGCACTGCAGTCTACCTTGAGCAGTAACGATCAGCAAATAATGTGGCTCTTAAAAAAGACAGTCTTGAAATCAGCTTCCCAAGGCAATATTGCTGAGATTGGTGTGATCTCCCCAGCCACACCATCATCTCAAAATTACTGTGAGCTGTTGTGTTCTTATTATAAACAATTCAATTATCTAGACCTGCTTTATCTAATTTCCTTGTGCCTGTTTTGTTTTGGGGTTTGAAGGAGAGGATGGAGAAGGGGGATGTATGAAGTGTTTCCTCTGTGGTCCCCAAAGCATATGTGTGAGGAGAGCTAAGACAAGTTCTACAGCTGTAGCTGTGCTTGGAGTGTTGCCAGTTCTTCCTTTACTTCCGTGGAACATGACAGCTCTCAAATGCGGATCAATCTCCTATAGAAGCAAGAAACCATCTGATCCATATGCATAGGTACCTCATAATGTTATGGCAAATCTTATTAATAACAAGAAAGTTACCTCAAGCCTTATTAATAAACATAATTGGGAAAATGCATATTAAATTTAAAAGTCAGGTTAAAATGCCAGGCAAGGATTTTTTGTGGAACGTATTTACTGATGCAAGCTTTATTTCATAAATCTCTGAAGTGATAGAAAGGGTAATTAAAGGTACAACTGTAAAAACATCAGCGACTAATACATCACAAGAGGAAAATTGGTGTTCTTCAAAATGGGAAAATCTTACCCATTCAGTCTGACTTAGATGCTAATTTAATAGGCTTACTGGTTGTCAGGCTGCTGATAGCCTTTATCTCTAAATGCTAACCTAATTTGTTGAAGACTTGCCTTCATAGGAAGTGGTAGACTTAAGGACAACAACCAGCAGAGTTAAATCACTGTGGTTTTTTTAACTCAATATGGTTTGGTTCAAAATCTGGACTTCTAGAATAATCATCCTCCAGAAAGCCAAAATAGGACACTGTATGCTTGAGGTTCTTGTTGGTTTGGGGTTTTTTTTTTAATTTTTAATATTACAACGTGTGCTGTTAACTGATCTGTTAACTCTTCCTGTATAGGATCTTTTCCCTTATTCCATCAGTTCTTGCAGAGTTGAGGACACTTATTTGTTGTTTTCAGTTGAGATGTATTTCCTTTATGATATTCTAAGATTTTGATGTAAAGAAGGCAAAGACCATTGTTTTCTTTTCCAAATGTAAACCTACTTTAATTAATGTGATTGAAAAAAACCTACCCTCAGATTTAAAGAAAAGAACTGGTATATTCTGTAAGGTATAAAAAATAAGCAGATGTACTTCAGGGCATAAACAAACAGCCAGCAAGTTCTGTTGTTTATAGACAGGTGGGAGATGAAGAGATTTTGTAACAAAGAGTTTTCTTGACAGTGAAGAAAAACCTATAGCTTCAAACTATTCCCAGTTAGTTTCAAACTTGGTTCAATATTAAAATTGTAGTTTTTCCAATTGTCAAATTTAAGTCAATGTAAAGACCATTGCCAGCTCGGGTTTCCTTTGGGGAAGAAGCTACATCAGCATTTGTATTTGCTGAGCTGTGTTACAAATCAATATTTCAGAAACTATAAGCACAATGCAATTTTAGCTTTCACAAAAAGAGTTCTTCAAAATGAGTTGTGATTTTTAAAATACAAATAAATAAGAGAGCTATAACTTAAATTGACAAAAAAAAATTAATTTCAAATGTTAAATCTGTAGCTAACTATCACTAAAAATTATTTCTCTCCTATAAAATGTGGTATTGTCAGATGTGAGTTACAAAGTCATTCATTATAGTATGTCAGCCTTAACTGTAATGAATGTTTTGTCATTCTGTTTCACAGACTTGAGTGCTTAAATCAGGACTTTCAAATTTATCTTTCTCACATTTTTCATAGACGTGACATTTTTTTTCTGTGTCAATTAGACATTATATGGAGTATAGCCTCTCATCTCACATTAAATCTTCCCTCCTCCAAACCTAAAATACAATGGAATAAACACACCTTTTGGAATGCCTCTTACGTTCTGCTGCAGACTTAGATTTTTCTTCCTGAACTATCAAAGTTGGTTTCTTTCCTTGGAGGGTTGATGGGGCTCTAAATTTCATAAAGATTGCATTACATATATTTTGCTGGCTTTTCTACATACTATTGGTAAAAATCCAAGCAAGTCTAAAAGAGGATTTTGTTAGAAGTTTAATTATTGCATCCATAGCAGGTTTAGCCAGAGTACTATTAAGCATGTTGTTTGCATGGGTTTAATATGTTACATATGGGTTTAATATAGTTGTGCAAATTTTGAAACTAGACTTGGGATGGCAAATGGGGATGGCTCTTTTCTACTTTTCACAGTATGGTAAGTTATTTATATTGTTCCTGTTATCATCTAGTGTTTCTATAGTTCTCTTTTATCCATATGCTCTAGAACTGACTGTGTCTGTTTGTTGTGGGAATACCAAGTTAATTAATTTGGTGTTTACTAGCAAGGACCCAGTAATGGGACAAATGACGTAAAAGGTAACTGAAGGAAAAAATATTATGCAAAGAGATTTTTTTCTTTTTTATTCCCCTGAAGTATCTCTCTATGTACTTGAATGTTCAATATTTTATTGTGTTAAATGGCAATGGTGTTGAAGTACATTTCCTATCATCAAATTATCAGGAAAATTACTGGTATAAAAATTATACTATGGTTGATTGGAAAGCTTTGATTGGCATGCTCTGCGATGATGATTTTATTACTTGTGAGCAGTAACAGAGGTGGCTTCAACTCCAATTTTCACCGTAGGAGGAATTACGCAGAGATCCAAGGGTCGGTGAGATGTTGGTGTGTGCATTCAGCTCACCCTGCTGTACCCCAGGTGTTTGCTGAGACCATGTTCATCTGAGAGCACATTTTCTCTATCACATTATTATCCACAATTTGGCTGAATTCTTATGTGTCCTTGGGAAAGACTTGCATGGGGAATTAAGTGGCCTTTCTCCTATTTGTATAAGGTATTTTTGGCTTGAGAGATTTTGTCAAAACTGCTTATAGATTTGGAATTTTTTTAAGCCATAATTCTTTTAACTTCATAGTGTTTGTATTTACAACTCTGCAGTGTTGGCTTTGCACTGATACTTCTCATTAGGTACTATGTTAATTGTAAAAATGCCCTTAGTTTTCCTTTTGCCTCCTGATCCACCGAGGCAGTAAAAGGCTATTGAAAGGTTCTTAGGGTGAGCACTCAGCACGCAGCTGCAACTTAAAGGAAATTATTAGCAACGTTAAAGGCTTTTCCCTGTGGAGGTTCTAACAGGAAGGCTGATCCCTCTGCCTGGGTAAGACCTGAGCAAAATTCATCCACCTTTAGTGTGTGTAGTTGATACACAAGCTGGTTGCCTGTTCTAGCCATCTTTATGGTTTAGGGTAGTGCTGGTAGTGGAACTGCACTTCCTACAACTCCTGCGTTTCTTCGTGCAGTCTTTGCTTTCTGTCTGACATCTGTGTCTTTGTGTGTGTGTTTATTACTGTATTATAAGCTTTGCTTGTAGGCAGTAACTCTGCCTAGTAGTTGAGTAGAAAGAGCAAATGAGCCATGTTTGCTCCTAAATTGTGTACCTTTGTTTTATACATAGTTCTTGTTCCTAGAGTGTGTTGGTGAACCCTGATTACAGCATGTCTTTGTTAAAATGTGGCATCTTTTCTAAATGATAAATACTATACATGACAATAGTAATTTGAACTGTAATAATGTTTAGGGGGTTTCAAATGAGAACATTGGAAAAAACCCATAGTTGAGGCAATATTTTCTTAAGGTAAAATTAGCAACGTATACCTAATTATGTTAATTGTGTTTCTGTTCAAGAGGATATTACTAAGTTTCTGAAACAAAGCAGGGCTAAAAATTAAGTCTCAAATAAATACTTCCTGAACATACGTAGTACAAAAAATCCGGTTAGATTTATTAGAAATCTGAATGTACAGCCAGAGGAGTCAGAGTTCACTAGATCGTATCTCAAGATTAGATCAGAATCCTTTGGGCTGTGCTGCAGGGTGGATGGTAGGTGGAAAAGCCTGGTATACATTGAATTTAGATAAGGCAAGCATCATTTTTTAGTTATCTGGCTATATTTGTTATAAGGTTGCAAGATGCTGAAGAATGGTAGTTCTGAAATGAATTCGGGAGATGTGCTCATTAGCAACAATAAATGAGTGTTTTCAGGAGCAGTACTTGTATAGAATTGGTAATTTTGCTGAAAAAGCAAGTGTTTAAAAGAGATAAAGTGAATTAGCTTGGACAGTTTTAAGAGCAGTTGTATTGGAAATGTCTCATTGATTAAACAGAAGTAAGAAGTAATGTGGTTTTCAGGTGGTCCAGTAGGAAAAGTGCTCTTTAACTGAAGTTCTAACTGGAAACTAGGTTGACATTTTGAGCTTCATCACCACTGCTTTATTTCAGCTGCTGAAGTTTTCTGTGGGCATTTACCTTTGTCAGTGTGGTACTATATGGACTTTCATTGCAAAGGACAATATATCCGATTACTCATTCAGCCAGAACATCTAGAATTGGTTCCGCATACTTTATTATGCGAGGTACAAGGTAGCTGAGTCCTTCTCTTTCATTTTGTTTGTTGTTTTTTTGTTGATTTGGGGGTTCTGTTAGGGGTAGGTGTCCCTCTCTTCTTTGAGGTCACAAGACGTTCTTTAATCAGGCTTTGCCTCTTGTTATTATTTTTCTCCAGTGTCATTGTATTTTGGACTTGTTTTCAGTCTAATTCTTTAATAATTCAAAATGAATGTTCAGTTGCTTTGTCTATGCTTAAATTTTTTAACTAAATTACTTTGCTTTCACATTGTCCTAGTTATTGGGACCTTATATTTTGCAAGCCCAGTGCTGTAAGACTGTGTTTTAATTCCCTGTCAGTGAGGTGAGAGGAAAACATTGCTAACCTCTTTCTATCCAGCTGAGGCCAGGTGTTGTGCATTAACATGTAAGTAGTGCAATTAGTGCCAATTATGATTTTAAAAGAAACATCAAAATCTGCAGAACACAGTTTGTCACCCATACTTTTTTGTGGTTTACTACTTTAACTTCTTTTTTTAGGCATCTGTTCTCACTTTCAGTCTTGATTTCTGTAGGACTTCAAGCTGACACATGCATCAGACAGGTTAGACATGTGAAGAGACTCAGGATGATACTGCAGAAAGAGGAACTTGGGTCACATTATGTTTAATCACCTTGTTTGACTAAATTCTCTATTTTATTATACCACTAAAGGGCATAAGGTCTACTGCAAACTGCACAGATCACAGGGGAACTGGGGTCCCCTCAGCTGCTGTGGAAACTGTGTGAATGTAAAGGCATCAGTTGGGGAATCAGTAATAACTGTGGGCATAGTTTTAAAAAGATGGCAAATCTTCTAATAAGCCAGTTTGAGACTTGGAAACCAAGCTCTACTAGTTCTATTCATTGATGACACACTTTGTGCTGCGATGTCCTGTCAGTTTGCAGTATTTGGTGTTTGTCCCTTCTTTACCTTGTAAATTCCATTCCTTGGGGCACTAGTTACATGTTTTCCTGTGACACCTGAGCACTGGTTGTAGTTTCTGTCCTTGCTGGTTATATTGCTGACATGCTTTAATAAAATGCTTATATACAGTGGGTGGTGGTGCCATCAAATATTACTGCTATTGAATATGTTCTATTTTAGTATGCTTCCATTTGAGCTCAAGGCGAGCTAATACTAATTATATCCTAATTAATATTTTTAAAATTGATGACAGGTACTCTGCTTGGGCTACATCTCCGCAGAAGCCTGTACTTCTGCAGTGGTCTTGGTGTCCCTCATGGGTCTGAGTCCTTTGATAATCTTCTTCTATTGCCAGAGAGCTCTTCTCTACCCAGTCATACTTGCAATTGGAGCATCTTGTGTCTCACTTTCCACCATTTGAGACAGGAAATTTTGCAACTTCTTCAAATGTTTGCTGTCAAAAACTTTTTTTAAGTATTTAAAAAAAAAAAAAATTGGTTCTTCTTCATTCTCCACCCTGTGAGACAAAAGATAATGAATTCTAAACAAAACAGAATAAGGCATTTCAAGTGATATTTGTGTGTATACATGTTTGTGGCAGGAATACAAGATGTGGATCTTTTATAATAACTGTTTGCTCACTTGTTCAGCATACCTGGAAGTTAAGCCCCTTTCTGCTGATTTATCAGATCTTGTAATAGACTCATGGGGAGGCATAGTTGTCTGTCTGCTTTCTTAGGTTCTTCGGTTCTTCATGTAGTGCAACTTCAGTGCATTTCTGACCAGTTCTTTCATGTCATGATGATTCTGAGATGCAAATGCTCAAGAAAATCCCAAGTGCTAAAAGATGAGTACTTTTCTTTTTGTGTAAATTGACACATTGACTTTAAAGAAAAGCTAGGTACATTTAGTATTGGCATCGATCTTACATCTGCTTCATCATGTGATCCCTTACAGAATGGTAATGCAAAAAGTAGTTGAGCGGTGCAGTTTGTTTTGTATTAATATTTAATCTGATACCAAAAGCACTTAAAGGAGCTAGGGATATGATTCTTCTATTAGAAACAGCTTCTTTGTTGCGCTAAGCAATCACTACCAAGTAAATGAAACCAAGAAGTTTGTTCAAGTACCATTAAGTTTTAAAAATGGTTCTGCTGGGAAAGCTTTTGTTTCAGTTTCAGTTTTTACGAGTTGTTTCTTCAGAGTCAATCAAAAAGCAACTTCCTTGATGTTAAACGCCAGGGTACAAATTAAGGCTAATCACCTGATATTGAGTGCCTCAGAGAAAGAAGTACTGATAAATGTGAATGCTACCGAGAGCTCTGGGCTTTGGAAGAACTGGACAGCTTTCTGAAGAAAACAATCAAATCAATGGAACATCAATAATTAATGTTTTGTAATGCCAGAAAATTGGAAGAGGTAAAAGAAAAGTCAGTATGCTGCTCCAATCCCAGAGAATGATGAGCACACCAAAGGTTCTGCAAGCCAGGCCTTCCCCAGCCTTATCTGCTCTCCTGGGAGTGTGTTGGGAGACAGTGCTGACAGGGTGACGTCAGGACTTCAGCTTTATTTTCAAGCAAAATAGTGTTCCTCTCAGTCGTGAGAAAGCATGAAACTATTCCCCTCGGGCCTAAAGGAACTCACAGGCAAATGGATAAATGGGTGTAAGAAAATCTCATAATTTAGAGTTAGACCTTGTTTTTTTGGAGTTTTTTTTGATATTTCTGAACACTCAAGTCATAAATACTGTTTGCATTACTACATGGTGTTTAGTGCCTCATTGATTCACGCCATAGTAATGTTTGGATTTGACGGAACATTTTGGCTGCAACTGAGGCTTAGTACAGGTGTACTGAGTACTAAACTAGTCCAGGTGGGGCTGCCTTTTTTGTCATGTGCTGCTGTTGCCAGTGGATACTATTTGTGCACAAATCAGTTGCTTAATGATTGACGGACTTTGCAGGGGTCGGAAAAACAGGTATCAATGCTTGAAACAATAAATACATGCTATTCTGCCCTCTCAAATTACACCCAGGGCATAGGTAATTGAATAATTCCATATAAATTGGCATAAGTCCTTCATTGCCTGTCACAGATTACTGCAAGTTATGTGTCGTCTTAAGGTGTCAGCGAAACACTTATTTTCTCTCTGTCCCCACCCACATCCCCTTCAAGTGTTTCAAATCATTTTTTTCTAAAGTTTCAAATTTGCTGGCATACTTTAAACTCAGAAATTCCATTCTGAAATAGACTAGATGATCATTCAGAAGTGAGCTCTTCACAGTTTCCATGGTGTTCTGATGTCTGAATTCTTAGATGTATGTGTTCCTGCTGTACAGAACAGTATTTTGACCATTAGCAGGTGAAGCTAACTGCAGACCAGACAGTTCAGGCATGCTCTTCTAGAGTAGCACAATAAAAATCGATGAAGTCAATCTTTGGAGTCCATCTGAGAATCTGTTTTTTCACTCCAGTTCTTACACAGATAGATGGTCTTCCATACAGATGGAACAGTGTTTCATACTGCTATTTTAGATGTCTTGGATTTTAAGAAAATAGTTTTTCTATTTTCAATTGTCTTTTAATAAGTTCCATTCTGTTGTACAGCACAGCAGGTTAGGATGATGATGTAGGTGCTTTATATACTAATTTTGGCAGTAATACTTAGTAACAGTGCTTTGAATGTCTACTGATGTTATTGATCAGTTTTAAATTAGTTTTAAACATTGATATCACAGAATCACACAGAATATTATGAGTTGGAAGGGACCCACAAGGATCATCTAGTCCAACTCACCATCTAACACCCGTACAGAGACCGAGAGCACATATGAAATTATATATTTATTTAATGCATAATTTCTGTCATTTTGGCTATGGCAATAACTGATGTGTTAACTCCAGCCACAATATTTATAGATAAATCCTTCCGCTTTAAAAATAATTAACTGTTTTCACAGCACTAATTATTGTACATACAGAATCAGCAGGGCTATAATCTATCTGTCCAATATGTATTCTACTCAAATTACATTAATCATAACTTGCTTAAATGTTAGCAAATGACTCTACAAAGTACTCACAATAGCAATTCTTGCAGTCTAGAAATAATGAAGATGTAAATCTCTTCTACACATCATTGCCATAATATTCTTAGGATAGGATATGAAACTGCTGCATCCGCTTTTATACTAATGTTTAAAACAGTTACTCTGTGATGGCAGCATGGTGCAGTGCCTCAGTTTATTTCCAGCTGTGTAGGGCCATGTTATAGTCAATTGAATTAGTGAATTTAAATTTATTTTTCAGACTGGTGAAAGTCAAATATAACTAGTGGATGAGTATACTCTAAATTCAGAATAACGTTGTGTTTTTTGAATGTGATGCTTTACGTTAGCCTGCATGCCTAGACTGACATGCAGACTTTCATAGGATAAAATCCAAATACTATAATAGTGTTTGGGGTTTTGTGTGAATATTATCTTTTCACTTGGAGCACATTGCTATGGTTTACTTGCTCGAGCGAGGATACACAATTTTATATGACCATGTATTGCTTCAGGACTTAATGTCACATGCACTTGTTTATATTAATGCAATTTGCTTCATTCTTAGTTTGCTTTCTTTGTGCTCAAGTCCGTGTTCCTTTATATGTTAGCAATACCAGCTGCAACATTCTGTGATCAGCTCAAAAGCAAACACCTCCTGCAAGCCTGAATGTTGGAAACCATAGGCGGAGTTTATTGAGGAGATGACCCACTCAAAGCCTCTATCCATATTTTTTTCCTGTGAGGAAATGCTGTAGAACTATTTTCTTGCCATCCACATTTCATTTCAGAATCATCTATTGCTGAAGTGATAAACCCAAGCAGCCACACCAGAGGTTGAGTCATGGTGCCCATCGGGCCAGGGCAGGAAGGATGAAGCTGAACTAGTTTTCTTAACTCCTGAGCATTTTTTTTTTCAAATGCAATAGGTATGTTAAATTGCCAATCTATGCCATATATCCCCACTGAGAATTTAGTAAATATGCAGAAAACGAATACTCTTCTGAAATGAGTTAGAACAGCAATATTTAGGTGAAGCTCTTCTACCATGAACTAATTAGCTGAACTGAAATTTTTTGAGTCTCTAAATTTCAGTCCGTTTTTGAAGAGTGGCAGAACTTGGCAGGCTTGAGACTATGTCCCCAAATCTTGTTTATCACAAGGTTATCAGCTGTTTGATGGCTATTATCATGCCTGAGAATCTCAGAAGAAGGGGATTTTAAAAGTGTTTTTATAAACAAAATGAATAAAAGTAAGACAGAGTAATAATGAGGAGCTGCATTTGTCAGCTGCTTTCTGAAGTGTGCCATTCTTGCTGCTATGATAATAGAGAAAATTAATACATCCTGTCAGGACTGCATGACTGGAAGACTGAAAAGCTGTGAAGTGACTGTACACAGTGGAATAAAGGAAATCCACTTTGATCTACCATTTTTGATGTTTTATAATTGCACTTATTATCAGGTCCTTTACTCTCTTCTTATTTGACACAAGATCCATTATCAGTGACAGCGTGAATGTGAACATGGGCTTGATTTGAAAAACTACATGGGATGAGGTAATGGAGAAAAAAGCTTTTTTGTTCCTAACTTTTGCGAAAAGAAAAAAAATTAGATCATTTATGTTAATGCTATCAGCTAATATCTTCCGAGAAATGCTCCCCTTCCTGTATAATATTGTTTATATGCTGCATTTGACTAAAGCTTGTTTAATTAGCTCCCTAATGAAATACTGTGTAATAAAATGGAATTTTATCATTTGCTTTTATGCCTTTGTTCGGCTACAAACTAGGGCAGGTCACTGTGCCCAGCCTGGACTAGACACCCATTTTCTTTCCTGCCGCATCTGAATAGAGCCCATTTAATATTTAAGGGTTTTTTTAAAAAATACTGTCTATTAAAGATTTTCAAACAAAGAGATGAAGTGCCATCCTTTGAGCTTTCCATGCTGTCTCTTATCTCTCCTGTGTGAGATGAGAAGAATGTAGTACTGCTTCACAAAGAGGCAGATTACCAGATATCTTGTCTCTTATTGGACTATATAGTAGAATTAGACTGTCTTTATAGCATCAGGGGTCTGTGGATATATTCAGAATCCACAGTGTCTTTCTCTTGTATATGAAGAAAAACTGAAAAACTGGTTATTCACAATTTTGAATGGACTTGAAGTTACGCACACAGTTTTACTTAGTTCCTACTGCAATCAGCAAGAAGCTTCTGTTGTCTGTATTTAGCCTATCTTTTGCTTACTTGTCTTGGTAGGTAAAGAAATAAATGACCAGATTACTGGTGGCATGGTGGACCAGGCAGATGTGCTGCCCCAGGGGCCCACCCAGCACCTTGCGGTAGTGCCTTGTGCCTCGTCAGACCAGCTCCTCTGGCTTCAGAGTGTTGTCCTCATCAGAGGAATTTGCCTCTGTGACTTCTGCTTTGCATTAGAGCTGTACCTCTGTGGTAAAGCTTTAAAATGTAAAGTCCTATTTCTTTGGATGTGCGCTGTAATCCAAACATTTGGGGAAATGTGTCAATGCTGGTGATGTTTCCCCAAAGACGAGATCTCGGTTTGGAGGGGAAGCTACTCATCAGAGCAAGAGACTCACAGAGGAAAGAGTTGTCAAGATTATTCACTGGGAAAGTCAAATAATGGTGAAGAAGAGGATTGAAAATTATACCCTTACACCTGGTACACAATTAGTCTTTCTTCTCTCTTCTTGACTCTCTCTAATCACTTGTGAGGTACTTCATGGCTTGCAAATAATCAAAACTGAGCCTCTCATGCTCGGATGAAATCTATAAAGACTGACTTTATAGATTTATGAGGGGAAGTGTTTCCTCTGTTTCCTACCCTTAAGTGTTCTCTGCATTGCCTAGTTATGCCTGTATGCATTGGAGTCTGGTGAGCCATACTGTCAAATCTTGGGAAACTGTCGCCCTACATTCACTATTGCCAAGCTTAATAAGACTTAACACTTCTATAGTGCATTTTTATGTTCAAGGTGTTACAGGAATATTAAATCAAATACTGCTCTCAGCTGAACTGTATCCCCATTCATTGGCTCCGTTTTGCTTGACAGTAAGAACTTGGGACAGAAAATAAAGAGCTTCATTGCACCAGTGGAAGCACCAGGAGAGATTATGAGAGAGAAGGAATGTGTTACTGTGCCCATCAAGAGAGTGCACTTGGCAGTTCCCGTGCATTCACTTGGTTTATGTGAAGGGAAAATAAGACAGCGTCTCACTTCATCTGTGCTTTTCCTGTACTGCTTTTGGGTAGGGAGCACCTCAGTGCACTGTCTTTAGTGACACAAACTTGCTGCCTATTTTTGGGACATATGAAGGCTGCTTGTGCTCTCTGTGTACTTCAAATAATAACTGCCTGCAGTCCTGCTCTGCTAGTTGTGACATTACTGGGTGCAGAGTTTTCTTATACAGTAATCCTTTGATACTTCACGGTTCACCAGTCATGGCTTCAATATGTTGCAGGGTTTTTTCCTTGTCTTTACCACATTTACCCTCTGTACCGCTACTTCACAGATTTCGCCTATCGCAGCATCTTTCTGGAACTGACTCCCGCGATATTCAAGGGAATACTGTATCCCCATGAAATCCATTCCAGAAATCCTCCAGGTGATTTTGTGTGTTCATTGATGATATGGACAACATCATTCACTTTAACAGCGGCCATTCAAGAATTCCCTGTTAATACGACCTTAATAGAACAGCTTTGTCTTTGACTAATGCCCGTGTGGGGAGGCTTTTATTAGGAGACATGGAATTTGTTGCTGTTGCTATGGGGTTAAAAGGGATTTTGTTTAGGACAGTAGAGTCATTTTGAAAGCAGCATGAAGTGTTTAGTTTTATGTAGTTAAAGCATGATAATTTTAGTGCTGCCTTTATGGAATGTGAAATGGAGCTAATGCTTCACAATGAAAATGAACACAATTGTACACAATGCTGTCATCCTCAGGGATCATCTGGGCCGAGATGAATTACTAATCAGTAGATGAATAAACTTCCCAAACCATTTTACTTTGTCTTAATGTTGGAGCTTGATCAATAGTATTAATGTCGACTACAGTTCCAGCCGTTGACTTTGGTCTCATTAAGTAAAAGTCGCTTTGCATTTTGCTGTCACATTTAGTGTGCAGCAGTGATTTCAATATAGATGATGTAGCAATCTAACCTATCTGTGTTGTCAAATTGCAAAGATATTCACACGAGATGAATTTTACCTTCACAGATGTTCTTTCTGCGCAGGTTTTTTGGGACCAGAGCTGTGGGTTTGCAGCACACAGAGTGAGTCTGTGTGCTGGCACATGTACTGCAGAACTGAGCTGGTGACAGATCCTTCCCTTCCCTCTTTTTTCCCTGTCTAATCAACAGGACAGAATTAGAGCTTTCGAGATCACTGCAGGCTGTAAACTAGCCTGGAAGTGTCTCTGCAACTATGTGATGTTCCCTCTTACATTAGGCAAAATTTTCCTCCAAATTTGGACTGTGAAATACTATACAGTTGGCTTAGATTGTCTTTATTCTCAGTTCTCCTTTTTTCAGTTGGAACCAATTCATTATTGACATGTTTACTCGAACATTTTTCAGCCATGTATTTTTTTTCTGCAATAAGGAATGCTTTATTTTGATAGATATGTGGTGGTGTTGCTTTTTCTTCAATATAAGATTGTAAAAGATAAACTGGAAGAGGAGGAAAGCTGCATCTGAGCAGCCCTCCCCTTTTTGATGTGTATGATGCTTTTTTCTTTCACAGTTTCTACTTTTAAGTGTGTGAAATCCTGAAGAGTTTGATTTCAGCTGAATGCTGCAACTCATTTCTAATAATTACTTCTAAAAGGTCATTTTGAAATTGTATAAGCTGAAACTCCCTGTTGATCTTCACCAATTTTATCCATCCTCTTTAGTGAAAGGTAACCATTGCACATGTTATTGTCAGCTCCTACCTCCACCTCCCTGGTATATTTGCTTTGTTTGCATTCAGCCTGCATATTCCATAATAAAGGTAGGCAGGTGAATGAGGCACAGTTCAAGTATATGAATAGAGCTACTTGTTCTATCCTAGTTTCCTTGGTTATTCTCTTACTCAGTGCTGGGAGAGTTTGGCAGAGGGTGCTTGCTTATGTGGTAATTGCATCATTCAGATTGAATGGAGGAGTCCCATTTATATTGCCCACAAAATCTCTATGAGGTTATTTCCAATATTTGATAAGAGTCATGTATCTCAAAAGACTGCAGCTAAGTGTGAAAAATGGAATTTAAACATCACGATGAGGATCAGGAGGACATTTGCGTTACTATTCTGTTCTGGAAATACAGAACTGGTTTCATGGGTTCCTTATGTATGTCGAGTTTCAAATTGCTGTTTAAATGTCAATCCCTGGTTCACTCAGAGATCTTCACATCAAGTATTTCATCTTTAGCTTTTGCATTGCTGGTGCTACATGACTTCAAGACAGATCCATTCTTCCTTAAGCTTGTTTCTCCAGTTGGCTGAGCAAATGAGATGCTTCTCTTGTTTTCCCCAAATGTCCTCTGACATTATATGCATAAAAATACTTATTTTTATATGTATGTTTTATTCTTAGGTACACTGAAATTTGCCTGCTTACTGTGTGTGGATGAATATAACCTATGTAAAATTTTATATATAAAATATTTGCAACCTTCTCATCTCAATGCCAGTTTGTAGCAACAAGTTTCTAGATTAAATTTGTTGTTAAAAACAAACAAACCCAAAACCTCAAAAATAAACCCTTTTATCAGATTTCTGTTTCTGTCCTAACAGTTTAATTTAGTGATCCACTGTACTTTTTATTGTGAGTGTAAATAGTTGCATACCTGCTGACTTCAGGATGTTGTTTCTCTATTATTTAGATCTTGCTTCTCTTTACACTACAAAATGTTAGTGGCTGCTTCCACGTCACTAGTCACCTGTTTGTAAAATCCCTTCTATTTTTACTAAGTTCTTCTGAAAACTAGTGTCGAGAATGGCACAAAGTATCCCCCCAAGATGTATATGTGATGATTCAACACTAATTGCCTCTTTACTATCCAATTTGCTTTATTTTGCATGCTGTTATATTCTTTTACTGTTGTACATAGACAAGAAGTTTTCATTGAGCTATTTACAGGCATACCCTGGGCCATTTTCTGAGGACTTGGAGTTAATGTAGGTCTCAGCAATCAATTTGAGGTACATTGCATTTGCCAATGTGAATTTTCATCTGCCGATGTATGGTCCATTCACATATGTCTGCTGGACTTCTTATTTTGTAAGTAGAAGTCAGTTTGTGCCAACCTGTATTTTACTGGTGTAGCACTTTGTTCCTTTCTAAACTACAGGTACAATAACCCCATTCCTGGAACAGAACTGTGTGATGTTCCGCAGCTGATACTTTGAAATGACAATTTATTTTTTTCTGGATATATTAAAAATAGATATACCCTATCAAAGTTGGACTGTTCCCTTCTGTGGTTACATCTAGCAAACCAAGACAGAATAACATAATTGAAATCAATAGAGTTAATCCTATATCATGCTGTTGTAACTGGGAAAAGAGATGGGCCCTGAATTTACCCCTAAATCTTTCAAATAAAGCCATCTGCTCAGAAGTTGGTCAGAACAGGTTTTAAGCCATCACCCTGGCAATAAAAGGGAAATTAATGATTCTGTGAGGCATACAGCTTTTTGTACATAAAAATGAAGCAACCTTAAAAATCTATTGACTTTCCAGCAGGTTATTATTTTCTAGTAGGTGACTATAGTCTATAAAAGTCGAGCCTGAAAACAGATGAACGTAAGTTCTTCGAAGTTGCTATGAATTGCTGAAATTTGCCTGAATACTTATTGAGTCTGCAACACAATAAAGCCTCATATTTGACCTTTGAGGTTTAAGTTTAATGGGAATCTATAAATATACCAGCTCAGTTTGCAGAGACCCCCATCCCGAATTTTATAATGCAGATGTGCACTGCTGTTATTAAGAACAGTGAAAGCTCTTAGCCAGTAATTTTTTCCTTGGACTTCCAAAGGATCAAAATATTTAAAATACCAAATTCTTTTCAAAATTCAAGTGTTTAATTGCCTACAGAAAATTTCCACCCATGTCAGATGGCCAAACCATGAGGTGTGAAGTTTTCCAAGGAGCCCTCCAGCTTCTTAGACCCTGTTGGAGCAGCATGAGGAGGCACTCACTGCCTTTGTAGTGCTGGCCCTGCTTTGTGAGTCTTTGTTCAGGCTTTATTTTCATGGATATTTCACACTTTCAAAGAGTTATCTTCTAAAAGCCGTTTTTTCCTCTCTTTGAAATTGTGAAATATGTAGGAGTTTGGCATAGGATTCAGAGCTGAACAAAGGCTAATAATCTGTTTTCTTTCAAGAACTTGAGAAGTTCGTGAGCTTGTTTTTCTTTGTTTGTAAGTACTGTAAGTTTCAGTTGAGGTATAATTATTTTTATATCTTATGACTGGAAAGGAAACAAAAATAGTTAATAATGTGTTCTGAATTATCAGAAGTCAGTTTTCAGAACGCTAAGCAAATACTCATGGTAGCAAGCTCTCAGACTTTGTATCACTTAAAGGGAAATTCCTTATGTAGCAGAAAATGAGAACTTTTTTCCTTAACACCAACTCTTGGGATGTTTGACCGCAAAACAATTTTTTTTTTTTTGAATGAGTGTCTTCATAAATCTTTGAGTCTTTATTAAGGATGTCTTCCTGTTTGATGTTCTCTTTTGTTGAGGTTTCAATGATTTAATTACAGGTCTTGATATGAAACTAATCATGCATGCATCCGTATGAAGCTGGCACAGTGACAGGATAAAATCATTAAACAGTCATTACTATAAACTGACGTCGGCCTGTAATTTTTGCAGTTAACGGGGGAGTTGATGCTTGGTGAACAATCCAATTAAAACTGGCAACAAAAGACTTAAAATGTCAGCCAAATTGCTTTTTAATAGTCAACGCAGCCGTCACAAAACATAAACATTAAAGTCCCCATAGTAGCATAAAGCTTCATGGTGAAACAATTCTAGAAAATGAATAATAATTACAGTATCCTGAGAATTCTCTTAATAGATGTGTGCTCATTAAAATACTTTGTTGGTTAGATTCATATGAAAAAGTATGTTTCCCTTGATACTTCTTTATGCATTTGTTTTGAAGGTTTTATTTGGTATTTTATAGATGTAATTTCTAGTAATATTCAAAAATGTGTGTCTTATTTACAATGAGTTTAAATAACTGTATATAGATAAGCCTTGAGTGAAACACAAAGAGAAATGTGTTGTGAGGTGAACTGAGGATACGGCCTCAAAGAACTTTTGTAGCCTATAAATGGTGTAAAATAATGTAATCTTCGTTAATTTCAAATTGCACAATATTCTTTGTGCAAGTTGAGCAAGACTAGCAGGAGGAGTTTGTTGAACCTTCCAGCACGATTCTGTTTCTGCGGCAGTGGCCCTGTTGGTGCTCGGTGGGTGCTCTGCTCAGAACTGCAGAGGTGGTTACGGGTGCAGGGCTCCTGACAATAAACAACGGGGAGGTGAAAGTGCTTAATTGTTCTGTGGAACCAGGCCATAATCCCCGGTTTAGGGGAGAGGTAGAAGTATATTGATATTTCAGAAAAATCTATATGCTTGTTTCTGAATGCCTAAATATGCATTTGAGAGGCTGATTTGGAAGCTCTGGGTTTCTACCTTGTGTTATGTTCATTTTCAGGCATTACCTGGTTTTGTGTTGTTATCTTTCCCTACAGGAGTTTGGCTTTTCTTTGAAAAATAATCAATTTGCTGTTTACCATCAGTTACACGTGTACCGTTGTCTTTCCTCCCAGCCAGCTCAGGACTATAGGAGAAGTGTCAACATTCCTAAACAAAATGTTAGCAAACATCAATGCAGGGATAGATCTTTTCGTAGAAGTATTTGTTTTATTTGTTCTTTATGTTGAGAGGGACAGGAACTTGTTAACCACCTCTAGGGATAAAAGGCAAGGGTAGTCTTTAATTCTACATTGAAGTACATTCTTTAACTAATAGAATGTAATTTAGATACTATATACAATCGTCTGGTGAGCAACAAATAGCTTTCTGTTATGCTGTGTGACAATTACATGCAGCCTCCTTAAATAAGTACCATGTAATTCTGAGTGTTACCAAGACAAAATTGATGCTAGCTGTCCTACAGCTAAAGTTACCCTTCTTTTTGCTTTAAAAAAAAATGTTTCCCTTTTCAAAACAATAATTCTCTGTTTAAATAGATAATTAAAAGAGAATTTAAAATTATTCTTTTTTTTAAATCTATTTCTAAAGCAAAACTTCAAGGGGACAGTAGAAATTTTGAAACTGTAATTTATCTTAAAGAACTTAAAGGACTTGACTTAAAGAACTGCTTAAAGAACTCTGCTACCCCATCCAGTCTACAGAGAAAGAAGAATTGCTTTAAAACTAAATCTGACAATATAGCAGAAATAATTTCTACAAAGCCAGTACAGGGCCTGCAGATCTGTAATCAGATGCACCCCAGTTCTGGCTGAACTTTGTAGGTCGAGGGATATTTCTCCTGAACAGCCAACTTGGAGCAAGCTGTTTTCTACTTGTCTGCTCCTGTAGAGCAAAGCCACCCAAACAGTCCCAGCTCTGCTCTGCTTCATCACTGCGCCACTACACCCCTTCCCCGGGAAGGCAAGGAAGTAGGCTAGAAGTTAGCTATTCTGTAGAATGCCCAAATCTGCTTTAAACTTCCCCATGCCATGATATGGCTTAATTTATAGCTTATTTCAGTGTTGGCCTTGCATGATGCTCCTCAGTATCTTCCGGTTGATGTTGAGCCCTGCGTCACTGTCAGACATCACAGTCTGTTTAACTTGGCTACGGTGTTACACAAAGTCTAGTTGCAGAGTCTTCTGTCAACATGAGTATAATTTTGAGGAAGTTGAGGTAGATTTGCATATAGAGTTACTGTTCAATTCTACATGTGTTTACATATTATAGATACGTTTGACAGCTTTTTCTCACCTTCCATATAAAAATAGATGAATTATTTTTTAGTATTCCCTATGAATATATGAGAGTCACTGGAAATATATGAAAGATGTTAATATCAACCAATTTAATGTCAAGGTGAAATCCATAGTATAAACATATAGAATGCAGTTTTATTGAATAAAAGAGATCTTGATTTTCTCTATAAGCTATAAACATGTCCTTCAGAATATTATGAGTATAGAAACTAGTCTGCATTTCTCCTGACGTTTCCCTCATTAGTATCTTTCTAAAAGGTTTGTCTTAAAAATGAATTGAATAGATGGGGGTAGAGTCGATTCCCAAATGACCCAGAAGAGCTTCAAACTTCTAAATCTGTACATGATATTGATTGTGAAAATGGATCTTTTCAATTATGGTCTGCAAAATAATGTCAGGAGACAATGTGGATGTCTGGTTTTGACAGGACAATCCGGAGGGCAGAGAGGTAGGTGTCCTGAGCAAAGCTTTTATATGTTCAGGTGGGAGAAACTGACGTATGATTCAACCTTGAAGCGGAAAAGTTCAGGTACTTCCGCCGGGAAGTAAACGGTGAGTTTGTGGTGCTGCCAGCAAAGCACTGGCTCTGTCTGAGTCCAGATAGATAGAAGATGTGCTTGAGACATTGTCCCCCAGTAATTTCAGGGCTTGAGTTTAGGTCCTGATGTAACCGGCAGGTGTAACCATGACTTAAGACTTATCATAGATTTCTGTAAAGCCACAGAATAACTTATATTGGCAAAAATATGAATCAGCAAAATGGTCTCTCTCATGGCTAGGCTTTGAGTTGAGCAGGATTCTGTACCTGTCATGGTTTCTTATGGTGTTGAAATGGACAATTTATAGAAAAGGAAAAAAACCTTTTTTTTCCCATTTCTTTCATTTCTCTCTCTCTCCCTCTGTTTTGTTTTGTCTGGTGCAGGAAAAAGGGGTAGCAAAACCAGTCCCCTGGAAAAGGAGGGGGAGGAGGAGGGAAGCGGGGTTTTTTGGGGGGGTTTTCTGGCAGGGCTTTGGAGAGAGAGGTCTCACTCTGGCTTGCTTGCTGGTGCTCGAGGGAAAGGGCAGTCACGGCAGAAGCTTCTGGACGCCAACAGCCTTGCAGAAACAGGTTTAGCTCTCCCTTGTCCCCTTCCCTCTCCCTTTTGGGAGCTCGTGCCAGTGAGTCCCTGTGCCCCGCTGGTTTCCATCCCCCCTCTCCCTCCCCAGCCCCTGTTTTCTCATTCCCCTCCTGCCTCCCTAACTGCAAGAGCACACACACACACCCCGTTGGTGTCTGCGTGGGGGTTTTTTTTGCGCTCGCTCTCTCTCTCTCTCTGCATTCAGTGCTCTTTCTCTCCCTGGTTGTTTTTTGGGGGATCCAAGAAAACCCCCGCCATTTTGCACGTGTTTGAGCCTTTGTTCATCCCCTTGCTCTGGAGCGCCCTCCCTCCAGAGAGCGAGAGAGGTACTGCAGCTGCGGGGCTCCCCAGCGCCGCCTGCCGGCCAGAGGAGAGCCACTGCAGCTCCTGCCCAACACAGCGCCCCCTGCTGCATCCCGGTGGTACAACACGTGGAACATCACATTCAAGGAGAAACGACCTCGGGGTTGGGAGAATTGGGGATTGCTGTTGTTACTGATTTATATGTAACTGGTTTACCCTTTTTTTTTTCCCTGGTTCTCATCCTCAACATTCTTTAACCACCACGCATTCAATTTTCAATATACATTAATAAAGTTGGTGTTTTGACTTCTGGCTAGGCTCTTGCCAATTAATAACCACACTTACTGGCCTCTAACGGTCACAGTACCTCAGTCGACTGGTGGGAGTCATGTCAGTGTCCCCATCCTAGAGAAGGCAAGCATTGAAAGGGAAGAGTCTTTCCCTCAGCCTCACAGCAAACTCAAATGCTGCAGAGCTTTATGTTGTTTGGATCTGTAACAAGACATGGCCCCAAGCAGTCTTTTTTTCCTGAAAATATTGCAGAATAACAGGAACACAGATGAAGGAAATAAGAGGCAGGCAAGGTGGTGACCAAGTGGCTTACTATGTCCATATTCATGATATTTCCACTGACCTATTGGGCTAAATACACAGTGTATTTCAGTATGATTTATAGTTGCTAATTCCATCACCCATAGGTCCCTTTCAGAGAGCCCTCACAACTAATGAATTTAGTAACACAAGGGCCAAAACTTGAATATTTATCACAGCTGAAAACCATCAATAACTGCAGAAACATTAATTTTTAGAGTCTTGACTGTTTGCAACCTATTTTACCAATCATAAGCTGCTCTTTAATCAAAATCTGTTCACCTCTAAGGTCGTCAAAATTTGCTGCCTGGCTACTTGTAAGTGCCTGGCTTTTGCAACCTAGATGATAGGCTTACTCTGTAAGCTATAATCTCTCCCGCTTTGTTCGGTGTTTTAGAATAGCGATTGTACTGTCCCCTGTGAGTTCCCACTGATAGAAGTTACAACTCGTGATATTGACTGAACCCACCACTTTTAAGTAATGACAGAAATTACACATTCTCCTGAAAATATCACCTTTAAGCTGGCTGGGAGCTGTCAATCTTCACTTTGTCCTTTGAATGCTGTGTGATGTTAATTGTCCCAGCAGCCGCTTGATCTGCTAAACAAACCACTGGGAGCCTGAGCTGGTTGTTTAGGTTGTTCCTTCAGTCTCCATCAGAACTGGAGTGCTGCTTTTCTTCTTCCTTCATGTTTTGTCCCTGACCTCTGTGACTCAGCCACCAAGGGGTCTGTCTTGTGTTGGCACAGACTGTAGTGATTTAAGTCTCAACTGGATGGATATTAGAGAGAATCTGACGGATGTACCACCAGCAATGAGGAAAAGGGAAGGGAGTGAGTAGGGTAGTTTCATGGCAAATTTTTCATATTAATTGACATAAATGTGTGCATTTCACATAAAGGGAATGTTTTTCACATGAATATTATACATAGCGTGCATTAGTATTTAACAGCTATATGAAGAAGTACCATAGAACAAAGCTGTAATTCAGGTGGTTCAGGACAACAAAGGCACCTCAGGGAACTCTTGCTCTTCACTCCCCTTTGGGAATGTTGATTTTATATGAACACACATCAGTGTGTTTATATTGTCAGGTACTTCTGCATGATAACATTTAAACCTTGCATCTTGTCCACAGTACACAGCATTATAACCTGAAACTCATTTCTGGTTACAAACACAGAGAGGGACATCTTAGAGTGCAGTGTTTATGACCAAAATTATTCTACTTCAGTAATCAGGCTCCCAAGTTAAAACACTGAGTGATGGAGTTAATTAAAGAGGAGTAGTGCTATCGTAGCTCTAATGCTCTACTGATATAAGTGCCTCTAAAGTGAGGCAGAGTTTGTCAGGAAAGGTAATGTCTTTCATTGCACCAGCCGATACAGCTGCAGAAAGAGAGAGCTTTGGGTCCACGAGCCTTTCTTTTCGTTTGAGTATATTAACATTTCTATCATCAGAAAAAGCAAAAACACTCCCCCACACACACCTTAAAAAGAAAGAAGAGTATATCAACCTTATTTGAAGAACTGTGCAAAGTAAAACTGACAAGTTAAGTATACAGTACAAAGATGACTGATGCCAGAATTTTTTGAGTGCTGAAAGAAGGAATTGTATTAAATGCATCCTATCCACAAAGTGGATACTTTTATTTACTCTTATGAGTTCTAACCTTCATTCTTTTGCCTGAAAAATTCTCATATTTCTGCAGCTGGGTCAAGAAACAGTTGTTTGCGGAGACACTTTTGAAACACTTGAAATTTATTTTCCAAAACACTGAGATCTTTAGTAATTTTTTCACTTTCATTATGCATGATGTTGAAGTTTTATCAGAAAATGAGTCCACCTGTGTAGCTTCTATGCAGAATAGAATTTTTTTCCTTACACTGTGAGACCATGCCATATGTATTTTTAAACGAGTTGATTTTTATATTTCATTTTTAAATATGACTAAACTTAGAAATGCTGAAGGAGAAGTCAGTTTCTTTAAAAAACAGGAAATTGCTAGAATTCTTATTTTGCCAGATCTCTTTTTTCTTGAAATGATCCACAAGTGATGAATTAAAAACTGTTATTCTGTGTTTGCGCAATTATAAGAGATTCAAGGAAATTGAACATATGTGATACTGTGAGCATAAAGGAAACATTTAATGAGATCCATATGAACACATTGGAGTGCATGTTTAAGTACTATACATCATTTCATTGACATCATTACGTTATTATAATGTAAATCCAGCTGTCTTTTATGCTCACTTGCGCCATTCAAAGTACATGACATAAGACCTCTGTTAATCTTTCTTTGGAAATGGTGTTTTCAGCGCAGCCTAAATAATCATATACAGGATTCATTCTGCTCTTAGAGTGGCAGTATGGTGTGAAATTCCATAGTTGTGGGGGAGCTGGGATTGTTCAGCCTGGAGAAAGAGGCTCAGGAGGACATTATGACTCTCTGTGACTCCCTGACAGGAGGTTATAGCCACGTGGCAATTGGTCACTTCTCCCAGGCAGCCAGCAATAGGATAAGACATAGTCTTAAGATGTGCCAAGGGAGGTTTGTGTTGGACATTGAGAGGAATATCTTCTATGAAAGGGTGATTAGACATTGGAATGAACTGCCCAGGGAAGTGGTGGAGTCACTGACCCTGGAAGTGTTTAAGGAAGGACTGGATGTGGCACTCAGTACCGTGGTGTAGTTGACGTGGTGGTGTTCTGTCATTGGTTGGACTTGCTGGTCTCAGAGGCTTTTTACAAGCTGATTGATTCTGTCAGGATTCTCTGTCTTCCCTGCACTGAAACTTTTCCAGTTCTTCAGTGCCAATTATTCTACTTCATCTCTCCTAAGAATACAAACTCAGAGAGTTGGAATTGTTCAGTCTGGAGAAGAGAAGGCTCCAGGGGCACCTTACAGAATTTCCCAGTACCTAAAGGGGTTATAAGAGAGTACAAGAGGGACTTTTGACAAGACCATGGATTGATAGGTCGGGGGGGGATGGATTTAAACTGACAGCGGGCAGGTTTACGTTAGATATAAGGAAGGAATTCTTTACTATGAGGGTGCTGAGGCCATGGCACAGGTTGCCCAGAGAAGTTGTGGATGCACTATCCCTGGAAGGCATACAGGCCAGATTTGATGGGACTTGGAGCAACCTGGTCTAGAGGAAGGTGTCCCAGCTCACATCAGGTTGAAACTAGATAACCTTCAAGATCCCTTCCAACACAAATCCTTCAGCAGTTCTAAGACCGCTTGAAAAATAATGACAGTCTGTAACTGAGCAATAGTGTCCCCATAGAACATATAAATAAACTAAACTCTCTGAACATATGTTGCTATTTCATTCATTAAATAATGGATTGCCGGCTTATTCATACTCAACTGAGAAACATCCAGTAAAAAAAATCCAACCATACCAGGGAATAATGAGTAATGAAAAAAAATATCTCAAAAGCACTACAGATTCGATGCAACCCTTTTATAGTTCATTACGTTTTAGTATATTCTTTCTGATATACTTCACTTAATAACAATACAGGCTATTGTGGTCTTGTCAGTACGTGATAAAGCATTTCAATTACCCCTTCTTTTATATGGATCCAAAAAGTATAGTAAAGTATATTTCAAAACTGCTAGCAAAGTAGTTCTGCCATGGCTTGGCTAATTTTTGAAACTGATTTTTAATCATGTGCTAACTAGTTGGTTAAACTGTTTATTTCATTTTTGTCAGTCTGTAAAGCAGTTTGGCTACATGTTTGTGATTACAATGGTATTTTAGCCTGACTCTTAAAGAAAATGGATTCACTTTTGTCTGGCAGTCTGTGCATCCAACACCTCTTGAACAGAATGGCAACACTCAACCACCATGGCAGAGTCAGGGAAGTGTCTGAGTTAACTCACTTCCCACTTTCTGAAAAGCAGAGGCCTAGTAAAAAAGCAGGAACTGGATTATTGCATCTCTTGAAAGAAAAAACAGTAGTAGCAGAACTCAGGTGCTGAAGAGGAGCTGAGCATGTGGTCAGTGTTGATCATGGCTGTCCAAAAGAAAAAGCCAGAACCAAAGGAAAAGAAATATTCAGAAGAGAAACAAAACTCCTTCCTTCAAACTTCAAAGGAAAGAAGGCAAGTAAAAATCCTTCAAGCAAGCAAGCATCACTCCTGGTCTCATTGCCCTTCAGGTGGAAATCTGATTTGAAGCAAATTATTGTAACTGTAGAGTTTGAGCAGAAATGATATTTTATAGATGCATTTTTGATGAATGTTAATTTCTATCATGTTAATGAACACATTGAAAACAAGTAATACATAAAACAAGTATCATACATAAACTATTCGATCTGAAAGAATTATAAAATCCGAGCATTATTAGCAACCACTAAAAATAAAAACAGGAGTTTTTACAGATATCATTAGCTAAGCCAATTACTATATCAATCTCATACATTTTGGAAGCTTGTTGGCTTTAGACAAATTATCTGGCATAATATCCCTTTTTAGGTGTTTAAATGATTTTGCAGTAAGTTATTTTACAGACTCTGCTGTTTATTTAGAGTCCTGAGGAGTCGTTTAAATTTAATGTTGCTTTTTATCCCAAGCAGCTTTTTTTTGTGGTGTAAAAGTTAACGAAAAATAGATATAGTTTCAAACAAAATAAAAACAACTTTACCAAAGTAAAAAGTCTGTAAAAACTAATTGGAAACTCAGGCTGATTCTCAACATAATGAGTTATCAGTGCTTCACTGAAATGAGGATCTGATGCAGTAGACATTTTTTTAAATTACCAAAATAATCAGGATCCAATGTGTGGGTTTCTGTGATGCCAGTAGCTGGACAAAAGGGTGACAAGTGTGATAATTAGAAAGCAATCCCCCAGGAAATCTGATGTGTTGATGTATTGTGATAAATTGCACTGGGAGGTATGAGGTAGCCTGCCAACCAGAAAACTTCATGGTTCACAAAGCAGAACCAGTCTATTGCATGGAAAAAACTAAACTGTGTGTCAGATAATCGTGTGCTATTGACAGGATAGGGACAGGGCATGTAAAGGGGGAAGAAGAGAACTAAAAAATGTATTGCCATATAGATTATACGGGGTTTTTTCCCATTTACCTGGAGAAACAGTCACCTTGGCTGTTTGGCATTTATTGCGTAGCTTTTCATGTACCTTGTAGAATGTGAGTGTCCTGTCAAAGACCGGCATTTTTCTAGCAGGACAGTGGCTCAAGCGTTAAAATTACTTGTGCAAATTATAGGTTGAATAATAATCCTGCAAATTTTTTGTAGAGTGGATTTAAGACTGATACCTTAAGTAAGGGAATGGCATTGATCAAATAAGTGAGGATGCTGGACATCAAATACTATGTCCAAAATTTGGGTAGCTTTCGATTCTAAAATAGCAGGATACAGGATTTACTGAGATTAATTATTATATGAAAGTGCCTTAGCAGATTATTTTTGAGCTCTGGACTGTTGACTCCAGTGATTTAATTTACTGAGGTCTCCAATTTTCTAAGATGCTTAGAAATGCTTTTCTGGTATATGCAAACTAATATTACAGTGTAAACCTCGACTGTAAGAATGTTGCCTTGATAAAAGATCAATGAAATTAAAAGGATTAAGCTTGGGCCAAATCCATGACAGCTTTGCTTACCACAGCATAGAAAAGCTTATGTGGAACACTAAGCAGCCTTGTTTCTCCAGTTGGGGTAAATTTTGACTGTCACGGAGAAAAAAGTGCTTTTTCTCCACAAGCCGTTCCAAGAATGGAGGGAACACACTTTCATCTTTCACCTTGAAGACACATCATGTCTGATTTAAAGAGAGCATGTGTTGGAAATGGATGGCAACAACAGTTCCTTGCAGGGAACTTTTGCAGGTGCATCAGAGCTGGATTTGTGCAAATTTAACTGGACATCTGCTAAGGTAAAAGGGAGAGTGAGGGTGTGTAAAAAAATGGGATAAAGCTGAGGTGCAGTAGCTCGAGGAGTTTCACATTAATAATTTTGCAGTTCACTCAATCTGGCAGCAATTTTTATCAGCATCTTCTTTGCAAAATGGTGGTGTTCCTTTACAAGGGAATTTCTTGCCTCAGTTCTCCATAGGTGTATATCTTGTATATCTTGTATATCTGAGACATTTTAGAGACTCTTTAAGGAAGCACAGAAAACAAGATTTTATTGTCCCTTCAAAGTACAATTGTGCCATGGTTGTGTCTTTGTTATCCTTCACGTGAGTATTCAAGACCCCTTACACCTGCATGGCATCGTTAGTTCGTGCAGGGCAGGACAGTGCAGTTACAACATCCCTCTGTGCTCCCATAGGGCCTTGGGTACCCACCACACTCATCCTTGTGGCCTCCCACTGGCCCAGTGGCTGGGAGCTCCTTGCCAGCTCGTGTGCTTTTAGCTCCATAGACCCTTTTCTCTTGGTATCTGGATCATGAATGCTTTGGAGACCTTTTCTCAGCTCTCATTTAACAAACACAATAACAGACTCGCAGAAAGGTGTTAACGCTGTTAATAAAAAGATGTTTGTTAGGTGGTAGGAATTATTCAATTACTATTATTCAATTAATTTCTCTCTCGAAGTGCAAGACTAATTTTTATACTGTGTCTATTTCTTTCACAAATGTTCCTAAATGAGAATTATACCTCATGAAATCAGTTTGTATCTGTGCTGCAATTCGATGTCAGCTTGATAGTTTTGTTCTTTACCTTCATCTTCCAAAAATCCTGTGACAAATTAAATGAATGTTATACCTTCTTTTTTTTATCACAGTATCACAGTATAGATAAGGCTGGAAAGGACCTTGAAGATCATCTAGTCCAACCTATAATCCAACTAACGTATCCTCTACATCTAGATCATCTAGATTTTGTTTGTTTATGTGGAGTCTCTTTGGGTTTGTTGTTGTTGTTGTTGTTGAACTACTGCATTGTAGGATGTGTGTCTGTAACTGATTGCTTCAGTAGACTGTTACATTTGAGTTTATTTCACATGTTTCAAAACATTTTAGAGGAAACAGGGTTAACAACATGATAAAGCACAGTGCTTTATTCCCAATACTTGTTATATCATAGTGTCACCAAATGGTTTGGGTTGGAATGAACCTTAAAGATCATCTGGTTTGAGCCCTTCTGCCATGGGCAGGGACACCTTCCACTGGACCAGCTTCTCAGAGCCCCATCCAACACTGCCAGGGATGGAGTTTCCACGGTTTCCCTGAGCAAGCCATGCCAATGCCTCAGCACCCTTAGAGTAAACAATTTCTTTGTAATATCTCATCTAAATCTGTCCTCCTTCAATTTAAGACTCTCTCTCCTTGGTGTTTGGGGTTTTTTTATGTAATTAAGATAAGCAAAAACAAACCACTGACTGCAAAATCATGTTCAAACACTGTCTCGATCTTTCTAAAATAATAACACTGTGCATTTCTGTGCTTTTTCCTTGCTGTTTCAGATATGCCCAGTAGCCCACATAACCAGTTCACCTTCAGACCCCTCCCGCCACCACCTCCACCACCACACGCCTGCACCTGTGCCAGGAAACCACCTCCCTCGGCTGATTCTCTGCAGAGAAGATCAATGACCACCCGCAGCCAGCCCAGTCCTGCTGCCCCGACTCCCCCCACCAGTACACAAGATTCAGTGCATCTCCATAACAGCTGGGTCCTGAACAGCAACATACCACTGGAAACCAGGTACAGAGCAACCTGTTGTGCACGATGTATCTCAGATGTTGAGAGGGAAAATAAAGAAAAGACAGAAAGGAGGCCTGACGATGGTGCTGGGTGATTTCATGTTTGTCGCTCAGGACATGCCAGTGTGATTTGAGACCATCTGAAGTAGCCTTATTCAAGTAGCCTTGATTTGTCGTTAATACTCATAAAAACTCAATTTGCAAAGTTTTGGAAGACGTTGAGATGTGTAGGTTACATCAGTATTTTGTGGTGCAGTCAGGATTTGTGCTTGTGCATTTGTCTTGCCCTCCCACATTCTCACAGGACCATTTTTTATTCAGTAAATAGAAGTTTGGTTTTATCAGTGTACTATGGCACTTGTGGAATCACACAGAGTCACAGAATGGTTGGGGTTGGAAGGGACCTCTGGAGATCATTTAGTCAGGCTGCAGCTTTCCTGTGGATAAGAAAAGGTTGGAAATAGTACTAAAATAATATCTTCCTCTGTGTGTATTTAAATATATTATTCCATATATGCACAAAGACTATAATTTGCTAATCATCTGGTAACAGAGAAATGATACAGGCCCAAGGCAGGTATTGAGCATGGCAAGCCTTACCCCTGGGGGCTGAGGAAGGGAGGGCTCAACTTCAGCATCTTTCACAAGTTGCACAAATAATCGACTCTGAAAAATAATTGATCTCAAGCACATTCTGTATTCAGGCAACCTGTATTTCAGTACTCAGAGTTCTGCACAGTCACCTCTGACGTTTTTTGCTATCAAAGAAACCTTTTGTTGCTGTTATTTGTTGCTGATAAGTATTAGCTAAACTGATGGCTTTCAGCTACAGTGATTTTCCTGACTTGATCTTTAAAACCAGTCCTTGATTTTCTTTGGTCTTCTTTCTCTTCACTGTGAGCAGAGCACTAGGAGGTTTTAACTTGGGTTTCCTTTGGATTATGACATTTTAAAGCATGTAAAGTACATGACTCTCTGTGAAAGCTGTGTTTGCTGGAACAGAAGAAGTTCTAACACCCACCAAATTGGATCCAGAAAATATTATGCAGGGAACTGTTTTCTTTTTAAATGCTTATGTCCAAGGGTCAGTTGTCACAATTAATTGCTGAAACACGAATTTTGTTCTTTTACAAGAAGGTTGTTTTTATTGTATTACAAAACTTCGTTTTCATATCCACCCTTAAACTCTTAACTGCTGCTCATCAGAAGCATCATATTAAGTTTTAGTTCTGCTATTAAGTTGGGATTGAGGAATACACTGATTTATTCTGAAATAAAACTTTCCTTATTTGTCTTAAGGACAAATCTCAGAAAAAAACAAGGAGGATGGTAACTTTTTCCCAAAAGAGAATAATAAACATTCTAATTCAGCTAGTCTTTCTAGAGCTAGAAGCTTCTGCTTGCACAGTCTTTATCAAGGTAAATCTTTGGTGTTTCTGGTGTAACAAGCTTATATGTATATCTGTCTATACCTTCTGCTGCAAGAAAGTTGATCCCTGAGTGCTCTGTACCCATGAGGTACCTTTGGTTCCCTTCAATTAACATTTGGTAGCTCTTGTTTAGCCTCTCTGCATTTCTGTTCACTACATTCTCATTGGACCTAATTCAGGGAAAATACTTTGCAATTTATTTCTCTTTCAAGTTGAGTTTATTAATTCTGGTTTCCTATTATGTTTTGGCAAATTTGAAGCTTCTCATCGGGGATAAATACTGAGATTTATAGTTCTATCTATACTTATATAAAAAGCTGTGCAGTGGGTTAGGAATTCAGACTGGAAAACATCCTGTGGACTATATGTTAGTCATGCACTTAGTCTGGGAATTTTCCACATTCTGACCCTTCAATGATTGTTTCAGCTGATTTCATGCCCCCTCTGGTCGCTCCCTGCAGCCTCTTACGAAGCTGGCTGAAAGGCTATATGATCCAAAAGGAGAATCTGCGGGTCTGTTTGCCAAGATGTAGCTGCAGTTTATGTGCAGACAAGTGCTATTGCAGGAGAACACTGTAATAAAAAACATTTGTGAGCACCACTTCCCAGAAGTCTATAGTGCACACACAGCCTTAGAGAAAAAGAAAGGATTTCAGCTTGTTTTTAATTCTTTTAACAGGGAATGATTCAGCTAGGATTGAACAGATACCTTGGCCTAGTATCTGGATTCTTGTGCTTTCCTTCTTCGTTAATATTTAGTTGCCCATTAAAAATAGTCCCATAAAACAAAGGGAAACATGTCAATGGCAACTGTGTTTCTGTGCTAAATCTTTAAGAGTTCCAAATCTACCCAGTATCTACATGCCTAATACGTCTAAGCAGGTTTGTTTGGTGTTTTTTAAATTTAGAACATTTGCAATCAAAAAGAAGACTTAAGACAGTAATGTATTCCCTACTGTAGCAACTAGGCAAAAATCAGAATGCACATGTTCAGCTTTTCTTCCAACTGTTATCTCCTGTTAATCCATAAACAGCACATGTGTTTGATGTTTTCTCTACTGCAGTGTAATGTTAGTGAATTTTCAGACAGGAGAAGATTTCCTAGAACTAATCGTGTGACTAAAGCCTGTTCACTCTGGGCAGTCAGAAATGAACAAGTTTATGAGTGAGCTTATGATGGTAATACATCACATTAATGCAAAAGAAAATTCTGTAGTTCTAAAAATGTTTGTAATATTCTGATTAAATTCTGTTATTAACTAATTATTATTTGAAACCCTGTATTAGACCACAAAGGGTTGCAGTATAGATGTATACTGAGGCATGTGTTCTGAAGGTTTTTTTGTAGAGTAAAACTTGGTTATATTTTTATAGAAAAGGGCAAATCAGGAATTCCATTTTGTGCTTCATCTAGAGATATTACATGCACTAATCTACCAAACAGTTTTGTTAGTTCCTGGCTTACTAACTCAGCTGTTTAATGATAAAACTGAATTGGAAAGACAAAATTAATTGTTCCAGTTCACACAAGCTTTTGTCAAAGCCAAGGTTAGAGTCTATCTGTCAATGTATGTCATTGCCAAGGCCAGCTCTCTGGCTCTGGCAATTATTCTGATTATAAGCAACCCAGACGAAAATAAGAATTAAGAACACCTTTAAAACTTCAGAGGACATGCCATTATACAGCCATGCAGTGCAGTAATCTAGTGTAATGCACCCATAGATGCAAATGCAGGCTCTGTCTGTATACATGCACACACAGTTGGGGAAAAACAACCTATTCATTATTAAAATTGCCTACAAACGTGCAGTAATTTTGTTGTCACACAGAGAAATAATTTGTAAGTATTGCCAGAAAAGGACTGCAAGAATCTCTCATACTGCATAAAAACACAGGAAACATAGATTCTCTTTTTTTAGGATAATGTTTTTGGGCTCTTACATAAATTGATTTTTTTATTCTCCCGTGGAATAAAGTACTTGCAACCCATTGCCTATTCCCTTCCTTTCCACTAAAATAATTGTTTTTTTCAGGTTTCAGAGGTACTTTGCTCTAATGTTTCAAATCTTATGATTTACAGTGTAATACATTGTCATTATCTCTGACAGCCCCATCTGTACATAGCTTACTACTTTTTATGGAGTAGGTATTAAACCCTGACAATTCAAAGGAGTGTTTTTCATTTCCTCCATGCCCTGCTAGTTCACTCAGTATTTGTTTCCATATCTTACTTTCTTGTTTGCTTTTGTGCTGGTTTTTTCTGCTATTTTCTGTTTATTTTCCCACTTCAGTCAAATTAAGTTCCTTCATGGATAAACCATTGGACACACTTATTTTGAATAAAGTTTTGCATTTAGGTCACCAAGGCATTAGAATTTGTTAGTTTTTTGTCTAAATCTCAAAATCTAGCTAATTTTGTTTTTGTTTCAAAGTGGCATTTCTAGTCTTGTTTTGTCCTTCAAGTTTTAACATATTTGCTTTTTCTTTCCTTTTTTAAAATCAAATTTCTTCCTAGTTCCTCTAACCCATTTAGCAGTGCTGGCAGTAAGGTTAATGCTGTGCTGAATGGACTGAAATCTCCCTTCACTGCACTGGCAATGAGCCAAGTCCTGTGGAAAAAGACAGCTTAATTTAAGCAATCTCATCACCATGGTAATAGCTCCTCTAAGGGGGCAGTGAGGTACCAGACCAGAAACCTGAGATTCAGTTATCATTAATTTATATAAAACTTCGAAGTACAAGAATAGTAATGGAAGTTTTGGGGATTCAAGTCAGTTATGATTTTGAGTTACTGTTCAACAGTTTTTCAGAACCCTGAGATTTGATTGTGTCTAAACAGTTGAAAACTTTGAGAGTTTTCGAGTTCAAGAAGTAAATTCAGATCATCATATAGATGGAGTCATTCCTTTCTGTGTTATACAGTTATTTAAGGTGTGTATTTATCACTAGCTGATTTTTTTTCCCTAAAAAATCTTGGTTATAATTCTGTTTCATATAGGGGAAATCTTGACAAAAAGCAAGAGATTTACTCTTTACTAAGATTTTCCTTTGTTCTTTTTAAATCAAGCTCTTACTTACTTGTGCTCTTGAAAAAGTACATTGATGGCCTTTCAAATCACAGACACCCGTATGTGTACTCTCTTTCTGTGTTAGCTGGAGTAGTCCTAAGAGCAAAAATAATTGACTAAAAATGCATATATAAATGCACATTCACACGGTTTGTGGTGGATTCTTGGAGGGTTTGTTCTTTCTTCTTGGTCTCTTGTATTTGAGGATCTTGTGAATCTTGCCTCCAGTGCAGAGACACAGAAAACACTTCTGTGCCTTCATTTTTTTTCCCCCAGTTCAATGTTTCCATAGCAAATGGAATGGCTTTAACAGCTCCCACAGCAGACAGGTGTTAATGATCATAAACCACCAAGCAGGGAGACAATTTCTGTTTGAGCAATGCAATTCATTAGGAACTTGTTTGCGAATGGAGCCCACTCCTGAGGTAAATGACTGGATTTGGGACTGTTCCAAGAATAAATGCAGAGGAGGGCTTCCTTTATGAGCTTTTCTTCAAATTGTGTTGGCCAGTATATAGTATTGTGACATTTCACTTCTATTTTCTCATTTTCTACCTAATTAAACAATAAATCTAACAAATACGGAGGATGACCATGTTAAAACCAGACAGGGTTTAAATTCAGTCCAAGTCCCATGTGTTTTCACTGAACAGCAGGAAATCTCTAAAAATATTTCAGACTTCTGAATTGTACAAGATAAATTGAAAACTCTAAATATGACCATGAACTTAAAATAAAAGCTGTAAATATGACCTTAAATTTAATAATGCAAGAATGAAGGCACCTTTTAGGGAAATAAAAATACAAACATATGTCACATACAATGAAGTAAAATTTTCACATCGGCAGCAATGGCACTTGTGGAAGGTCCTACTCTTGAATAATTTGAGATACATTCACTAAGGACAATAAGATGATTTAAATTGTTCATATTTTCCATTGTATTTTTCTTTGTGAGAAGCTCTGGTGTGGGCTTCCCTGGAACAGTGGGATAGTATTTGTGTAAGAGTTTTTTAAGCAGTACAATCACACTGCAGATACTCTTTGCCCATTATTTTGAGTAACATTAGGGTACATAAAGTTATAACTAAAAGTAAAGCTGTTTTGTGATTTTATGGTCACCCATGAGCAAGCAGCCTGTTAGCGTTCTATGGAAGACAATTTCCATTTACAGAGCCTGAAATAGACTGAATCCAAATTTTGAAAGAGAAATATAATTAGAGGTTAATACAAAGAGTCTTGGCTGTTGAAAAGGGTCAGAGATATGTAAATAATTCTACCTCTTAATTTCAAAGGAAATCTGATCTGTATGTGCCTGGAAGTGTGCATCTATTCCCCAGGTAGCTACTTCTAGGAAAGCTGTTTTGAAAGACTATAGTATTCACATAGTTGATGTAATGCCCTTCTTGTGAAGTAAAATTTGTGTGATTTGTCACAGTAGCTATACAGGTTGGATTAGACCATATCATGTGGAAGTAGACTCAAATGCTGGTAAAAAAAGTCAATTAGAATATGCATGAATATCCATGGGAGGAAATCCGTGGCAAAGAAAGCTGTAGGGTAACTACTTCAGTTACTCATCCCTTCCTTTGTTTTAAGTCATGCATGCAGTTTCATGAAAGAAAGGCAACAAAACTACAATATGATGATTTTCATCCTTCTTGATTCATAGTTTCAAAGTGCTCCACAAATATTACATACTTTATAGGACTTACATACTTATCATTGTAACTGTTATTGTTCTTACTTTCCACCGCAAAAACTTAAGACATGCAAATAGAGCGAGCCATGAGCTTATTCCACCCTTAACCTCACAAGTCTCAATGAGCATTGGTCAGTTTTACTCAGCAGTTGTGTGAGTTGTAGAACCACAGTTCTAAGCCACAAAAAAAGTGCTTTTGAAAAGTAGGTACTGAGTTAATGTAGCAATGTCACCATGTATCAGAGTAACAAAGCCCATACTGAGCTATACAAGAGTAATTTACGTCCTCAGTGTGGTAATTTTTGTTTCATCTTTTTTTTTCTCACTGAATAGCCAATAAAACCAGAAAATAGTTGTTTTTTTGAAAACTATTCCATTTTAGAAGCTGTTCTTGATTGATTTTGTCACTTTCCTGTATTTATTTAATTACTGTTCCAGATCTCTGCCAGGGACTTGAAGGTTTACTCACCTGGTTAACAGGCTTAGCTTGCCTCACAGCAACAACAGACAAGTTGAGTCAGTGTTGCATTATTTCTTGTTCTGGGCTAAAGTGAAAAGTAAAGGATACAGATTCCTTTTACATCCTTTCATATCCAGGGTCACGGGTCTGAATTTTCAAGTGCTATATAAAGAAGGCATGAGTGAATATTCTATATGAATGATTCAAAAAGCAAGTCAAGCTCAAGGAGAAAATTTTAACAAAGCAGTTCTATTCCCAAAGACAAATCTCCAGGGGGTTTCAATTTTATTTCAATTGTAATGTAAAAATATAATTATAAAATAAATAATAGCTATTTATTTTATTTATTTTATTTATTTTTTCATGATAATTTCCCTCTTCCTTCACCAGTAGCCATTGTTGTTCCTGCAATTCTTGTACAAAAAAAAGGTGAAACAAAGCAGATAAAATTATAGGTCAGATTCTGTCTATAATGATATGTCATGTCGTGTATTCAGATATGGCTTTCCTGAGTTGGTTTTCAAGATGATAGTATTGTGTGCATATTGTTGTCAAGTAGGTGTCTTGTTTTTTATACCTCATACTTACCTCAGAGTAGCTGTTTGGTTTTATGCTGTGTAGTTTGCTGCATGCCATATGCAGGATTTATAAAGAGAAATCCCCATTCTGATTAATATCTCAGGTGTAGAAGTTTACTTCTTTTTCGCCCCTCACACTTTGGGTACAGAATAGAACGGACAGAAAATCAGGAAAGAGCAAATTTCTGCTGCCTATCACTATCACAGGAACTACTAAATGACTTAAAGTAGTCAGGTACCAATGAGCTCCTCGTTCATATTTTCCAAGGTAAATGGGCAAATGTATCAGTTCCAAATCCTTTTTGGCTGCCATCTTTATATATTTCCTGGTTATACCAAAAATCAGAATCCTTCTTATGTTTCAGCTATGATGCCTCTTAAAAATTCCCTTTGCACTTTTGTTGACATCTAAAGGAATTTCTTCAATTAAACATTGGTATACAGTTATATACATTACAAGGTATCCATTTATATTCAGTAAATTAGGTTATAAAATTCAGTTGAAAAGAAATTGAGAATTTCAAATGACTGAACTGAAGACGTCTTAGTTTTTCTATCACAAAGCTTTGCACCATTTTGTAATACTTTAAGTAAGTATTATTTCTCAAATGTGAAACACGTCTAAGTACAAGGGTATTTCTACTTGGTTTATCTAAGAGAAATGGAGACTCATTTTTTGGCCAAGGTACAGCAAGATGTCTGTTTGTAAGTCACCTTGCAGCTCCTGTTCCTATCTGCTTTGTTCTTCATTTCTCCTCTTACAAACCTGTAATTTTTGATGGAAATAGAAGGAAAACACATCATGGGAACAAGTGAAGGTGGACTTCTAGGCCTACAGATCCTTGGCACAAAGTAAATGTATAGAACTTACAGAAGTGACACCAAGCCCTTGACAAAGTTGAGGGACATTTCTACAGTACTGGGATATAAAAATATTTTCTCAGAATTTAATTACAGAATTCTGTGTGGGATTAATCTGGTTTCTGTAATAATATTATGTTGCTGCCATACGAATTCAGTTGGGATGTTGCTTCATGTATAGCTTTTATAAGATTTAAATTCCTGTTCCAGATAAGAAGCAAAAAGTACATAGCGAAATATCCTGATAGAGAAGAGTGTAAGGAGAAGAACTCTTCTCTAACCTTCTCTTAGCTGAGAATTCATCATTTGTATGAACTGCACTCTTGGAGTTACCTGCTGTTCCTCTTGAGGTTAAACAAGAGCACTCGGATGAGCCGCGTGAAATTGCTTCTTTCCAGAATGCAAGTGGTTCTGTGATCAGCAGGACTAAGAGGTCTGATTTCATGCCTTGTGTCACCTGAACTCCCCAATAACTACCTTCCCTCAATCACTTTCTCTTTACTGAGCCTGTCAGGGCAGGTCGAGAGCTGGCTCCTGGTCAGCCTGTGTGTGTTCTGCTTCACTCACCGGTGTGGGCCGTGCTGGGTGTGGGATGGGCGCTTTGGAGGGGGCAAAGGAAGCTCACTGGGGCTTTGGCTGGTTTTGTTGTATTCAGGGAGGTGGGAGAAGGGAGATGTTGAGGGCTTTGTTCCTACCCCACTCCAATTTTTTTGGCGTCTGGGAGGATCTTTTTCTTCCACTGAACTTCACTTGAGATGAATGAGTGTTGAAAAATTTTACATTTATAGAGATGGAGAGATGGACAGGCAGGCAACCTGGTGTGATTACCTCCAAGAGGAAATGGTTTCCAACTGCCTCTTCTGTATTGGAATTATCAGTGTAATAATATTAAGTGACTTTTATTTCATAAGCAAATGCCTTACAGATTATGTCCTATATGTATTTCTCTTTTGAAGAGAATGTTATAATCTTTATAGGTGCTTTTGTGGACATTCAGAATTTCTCCACTTGGAAGGAGTGGTGCTATGAATTATCCTTATAAATTCTCTGATTTTTCTTGTGTTTTCAGTTTACAAAAAAAAAACCTACAAAAACCACACATCAAACTGCAGTCACATCTAAACTTTTGAACTGCAGGTTTTAGTATTTTGCTTTTTAGAGAGACTATCTGATTTTATAGAATTGATAGCAACAGTTTAGTGTGTCCTGACATGCACAGGGAACAGTGGTGTGCTCAGACAGATGAGACGTCATCTGAGTTTATGAGGACATAGTCACAGTCTAGCTTTGGAAATTTGTCTTTGTGCCACCAGTGTTTTTCAAATTCTATAGAAATGTCTTTGGGTACTCAATATACTCTCATAAAAATGGAAGGTATATACAATTGGGGGTTTTAATGCTTTCTCAACATTATTTTACTGGTAGCTCAGTTCCAGTGTACCATTACTTCAGAATCCCAGTTTTGTTCCATATTAGAGCAATGTAAATTCTCCCGTGTGTGAATGGAGTCACCTGTCCAAAAGGGAGCTGGATCCACCTTCTGTGCTCTCTTCTGCTAATAAAGAAGACCCTCTGCACAACTGCATTTTACCATCAATCTATTTTATAAATCCCTGTGCAAAAGACTGACATTATTCCCTACTATTGATTGGAGGCTATTAGAGCCTTAATAATAACAACTTTCAGTTCAACATTTCCTTCCTTTTACCCCTGATACATTTGAGCTATGCACTATAAAGGACAATCAATACTACCAGTATCAGACCTGTTTGCTGTAATTTCTTAAAAAATTAAATGAGAAATTATCAAATAAGTAGTTTTTGTCATTATGTCTTGAACATGTAAAGCAAGTAAAGGACAATTGACTTTCTGTTTTTGTACTTCTGTGTATATATATATATGTGTATGTATATATGTATACATACTTATTACACATATATGCTTGTGTCTAATAACATATTTCTTACTTTATATGATGAGTCTGCTTCTATTTCCTTCACTATCAATGGGAATTTCACCTTGACATTATTTCCTACCAGAAGTCTGAGTGGCTTTGTGTCTTGTTAACTGCTGACTGAGAAGTCAAGCTTCACATACTTGCAAAAAGCCTTCATGTGTGACAACGAAGTATTGAGTCCAAAATAACCAGCTGTGTTCTTACAGCCTGATAGGAAGGGAGCGGGTTTATAATATCCTGTAGACAGTTATATTACTTCATTTAATGTATTATTTTGCTGTATTTGAGTTTGGAATTTTTGAACTAAATTAATTATAGGTAACATTACAATGTTCAGAGAGCATTACCATTTTATTATGTATATGTCTACAACTGTGAAAGTCAGTGGGAAGGGAAACTAGATTCCGCTTTTTGATACAATGCCAGGACACTGCACTCACTCAGAGTCAGTTGTCCTGTTCTGCTCAAGTGCAGTTCACTTGGGTAATAACTATGATTAGGAGTAACTAGTACTCAAATTTCATTCTTGTGGTTTAGTTGTAAGACTCCTGATTCATAGGCACTGTAAACAGCAATGAGAGCTAACCTGTATTCTCATTTACATTCTTTTTTCTGTAACTATCTGAATAAACTGCCCTTTAAAAGATAAAAGTGCTCTGTAATACCCTTTTATTTTCTATTATCTGGCATTTTGAAAATCTTATAGTGAAAATACATAATATCATACTCATTACACCATTTCAGCAATTACCTTTTCAGGAACATGTATTTACAATATTCTTAAAGTCAAATGTCACAGTATAACCATGTTTCATACTCTGAGCATTTGATCCTGCATACATCCCACTGTGCATCCATCAAAGAAATTCTACCAGCACGGATTGATTGATGCACATATGCGTTCAAATACTTGTCTTGTGCATTCCTGAAGGGTGTAAAGGTACATATGCCATTGGGAAGATTCTGGATCACGTCAGCGATGGCCAGTTAACTTCAGCTACAAAATGTCTGTGACGTGCTTGTAGGCATCACAGTATCATGAGATTCTAAATGCAAGATCCTCCTTCACTTTTGGCAGAAACAACTGAGGGCAACCTGTACCCCCAGCATAAGAGATCTGGTAGGGCTTTTCTGAACTGTGAGTAGGTGATTACTTCACATCAGTGTCTGGGTGTCAGAATAAGAGCTGGCAAACTTGGAAGAGTTGAATGCTGTTCTTTTGGAAGTGCCTTCCTGAGCTGGGCTACTTCACAGAAAGGCCTCAGAGATTGAGGGTGGAGCAATACCAGAGTAGCAGTCCTATGGCCAAGGTGGTCCTCGGTCTTGCAGGCCATGTAGTGTCTTCCTTTGCTTTCTCAGCTCAGACCTCGTGGCATGAGACAGAGGAACACTGAGATGCTCTAAACTCCCTTGGGTGCATTGTATGGAATGAGGTTTAGATGTGTACCTGTCAGAAAAGAGTGCACTGAAGAAGTTTGCTCCCTTAGATAAAACAAAGAAGGTCCGAAGAAAGTTTGTGTTTCCAAAAGAATATGTGGTTGGTATGGTCAGCCCTGAGCTTGTCCTTTTCAGCCACAATTTCTGAACACATAGCACAATAAGCTATTTTTTAGTGTTAAATAACTCTTCCCAAATTCTTTTGGAGAACACCTGCCAGCCCTGAAAACCGCCCTTCATCCCATAAACAACCACTATATTTCTGCACCAGAGCCTGTTCTGAAAGGCACATTTCTGTACCTTATTTTTTGTGCTAATGTAAGTCTTTGCTATTTTTTTCTTGAAAGCAATCAGTCTGCAAAGTATGCTGAAATAAGTCTCCAAATGAATTCTTTCTTAGTGTGTTTGAGAATCACCACAGTAGGCAAAAGCATTTGAAGAAAAACTGCTCTCAGAATAGCTCAATTAAGAACAGTAAGGAAATTGTGCTCACCTAGACAGTAACTACAGTCCTACAAAATGGATTATGCTCGTAGATTAGGTGGTGATGTTGGTTTTGTTGTTGCTGTTTGTTAGTATTTCCTGTATTCTGTAGTAAAAAAATTGTTCAGGGTGGCAGTGGCTTAAATATTTTTGGGGTACTCCTGGTGATGTAAACCCAGTTTCTGTATATATGTTTGTGGATGAAGTGGGTACTGCTGGCAACAGTTCCCATGTCTCTGTCACACTTGTGTACAAGGCGGACTACTGAGAAACAATCTCCCCTCAGCATTAGTCTGAAAAACTGGGCAGATAGCATAGAATTCATTTGTATTGTATTATTTCACTAAAAAAATGCTGGAAGTCATGTGGTGTGGTTGAAAAACTTCCAGTGCAGCAAGTATTCAGATACACATTTTTTATCTTGTGTATTTTCTCTGGATATAAGCAGTATTTACCCTTACAAAGTAGTTCCTTTTGCTTTTATCATCACCAAGTGGTTTTTACAACATGGCTCTTTGTCTTCTTTTTGTAGGCATTTCCTGTTTAAACATGGATCTGGGTCTTCAGCTATCTTCAGCGCAGCCAGTCAGAACTATCCCTTAACATCCAATACTGTTTACTCTCCACCTCCTAGGCCTCTTCCTAGAAGTACCTTTTCCAGACCTACCTTCACTTTTAACAAACCTTACAGGTGCTGCAACTGGAAGTGCACTGCTCTGAGTGCCACTGCTATCACAGTGACCCTGGCACTGTTGCTCGCCTACGTTATCGGTAAGCCCCGCTTCCTTTCCTCTGCTCACTTACTCTTTACCTTCTCTGTTCTATTGCCTTGCTTGCTTTTACGCTAACACAGATCATGTTTTACTAATAATGTTTGCCACTGGTGCTTTGTAAATTCTGGTGAGTAAAACACTACGTTGACCAAAGGTTCAACGCAACATGGAATTCTCATTAACTTTCTACTCCGTTAACCTTGATGATGCCTAGTAAAAAAAGAAATATTAGTCAAGATTATATGTTTATACCAGCAGAGGACTCCTACTGCTTTTAATTGCTGTGATATTTTCTTAAATTAAACATTTGATTTTCATATTAAGCCTTACAACATGTTGCTCTTAGAGAATTGTTTGGAAAGACTGATAGACTATTTTGCCTTGCTGCCTTTAGTTCATTTCTTCAGTCTCATCACCATTTAAATCTTTAACATTTTTCCACTCAGTTGTTACATCATTGGCTAGAATGACAACTAGGTCTAGAAATACATAGTACGTATTTAACACCATGTTTTCTAAGATACACTCTGTTATCCCTTCACTGAATATCTGTTTTTTAAAAATGTTACATAGAACCCAACTTCCTAAATTGTAATTTTGTTTGTAGGACTTATCAAGGTAGCTTGGAAGGGCTTCCTGGTATTTGATTTGTTTGGGGTTTTTTTTTTCGAAGACAGATACATTGGAGGTGGGTTTGAAGTCAGTGTGGTTACAGTCGTACGGTGGAGAGCAAGTCTTTGTGATTCACTACATGACATTTGGCCTGAACATTAATTATTGGATTGGTTTTTCAATCAGAATTGAAAATATTAAAGAGCAGTCTTTGTGTAGAATCTTGGGCTGTGACTGTGACTTCCTTAAAAATAGGGAAATCTGATTAGTTTTTGCTGTCTCACATACACTCTTAAGTGTTGTTTTGGATGCCAGTTCACAGGTGGCAGGAGCCAGAATATCCCCAGTACCTTATTAGCTTGAATGGGAATAACTCTAGGTTTGTCTGAAAGAGTGCAGTAAAACTTCACAGAGATCCAAGTACAAATACCTCCAAACCAATAAGCAGCAACTGATTTTCTTTATTCTATGAATAAATGTCTCTACAGTGATAATTATTAGTTTCATTCATTTCTTGTTTTTCACTGGGTTGTTCTTGGGGATTTTTTGGTCACACAGTGACAAAGTTTTGGTTACTGTCAGCAAGATGCTCATCAGGAGGGATTTTTTTCTAACATCCTCATCTAATACATATGGGAAAGCAGATTTGATCATGGCTGGTGTATGATGATTTGAAGGCACCTGAGGATTTCGTAAGCTCCATTAATTGCAGATTTACATAACAGCTGGTGAGCATATGCCCTCGGTTAGGACTGGCTGTATAATTTTTGCAGCCTCATCTGTTTGCTACACATATATCCCACCCACACCATTTAGATTTTATCTGGATGAAGCACTGCCTGTTTCATCCCTTTTTAGAATTCAGCCTGTCACTGAAATTTTTGTAACTTTCTAGGGATATACTGCTGCATGTCATCAGCCTGAGAAGGCTGGAAGCACTCCTTGTCACCATGAATTAAAAAGCTCTGTATGAGTCTCCTGTAGATGTGCCTGTGTTTGTCACAGCTTGGTAACATCAGGGTGTAAAATGTTTTCTTTAGTTAGGCAGAAGCAAGTAAAATGGAGATGTCTTTGCCTTTTATGAATTATTATTATTTCTAATTACATTTTCTATGAAAAAATACAAATTTATAAACCAATACTTCTTATTCAGAAAACTTTTCAAGTTGTTATTTGCGCTTTTTGGACCTAATTTTAGTTTGGCCTTAGTTCTTTTCCTTTTGTTAGGCTATGAACTGTTTTCAAAGCTCACTGGCCCTGTAGGCTTCTATGATTTTCCAATCAAAATTTTGAATGTGCATGTTTTAAATAAGAGTAGTTGAATATAGAAAATCAGACTGTATGTAACACTCCGAAGTTAAAATTGCCTCACCTGAATATTTTCGCTTTGCTCACCATGGTTCATGCAGTCAATACTTGTGTCTCCCTGTTCATCTATTGGTCTTCGTTACTATAAAGGGTTAAAATAGGCTGCCATTGTGGAATGTTACTGTAAATGTCCTCCTTTTTAGTCTCATTTTAATAAAAATCTAAGAAACCATCAGCAGTTAAAGAATTTTGGCCAAAACTTTTAAGACAACATGTATTAGTCAAACACAAGAGATACAATAATACATATTTTTTTATTGCTTTTTTTCTGAGCAGCATGTAATTTTCTTTAAGCCCTGTACAATGGGTGATATGGCTGCTCCTCTAGTCAGTTATTTTTAGCCCATTAGTAAGTAGGATTTTTCTTCCATGATACTTTCCCATTTTATCAGCAGCTGATTTGGAATTGCAAATCACTGGTCCTATTGATCAAAGGTGCTGAACTTCTACTGCTCCTATTGATTTCAGCAGATGATGCAAATCTTCAGTGCCTCTGAAAATTGCATCTCATGTTCTTGGATTTAACCATCCCTGACTATGAAATGGCTGTTTTATATACAAATGAATTCTCAAGTATGAATATGAAGTCGTCCCTATCCTTCATAATATTATCACTATTTATGAGTATGCACTGGAGATGTGTGTTGGGTCTTAAATTATATTCCCATGGAGGGTAAGGAAATTAAAGCCTCTCTGCTGCCTGCCACTGTGACCTGCCATTTCTCACTCAGTGTACAAGGTAGAGGAGTGAGAGTTTCAACATTGGGAAAGGCCAGGCCCAATTTTAAGGACATATCCATCTCAGTGCATAGATTTATAACATTGTTTACATAACCTTACACAATATAGTAGTAGTAGAAGAATACAGTAAACAGTGCTAAATTTTTCAGGGTTATGTAAAAACTGTGGTGCAGATGCACAACCCTGAAATGTCGTTGAACTCCTTAGTGGAAGAACTCTCCCCCAGACAGGTACATCAGGGTTTCAGAGCTGGGAATCGTGGTGGCTGCTCTCTCAGATCCTTGGTTTTACTGAGGAACTTGATATTGTTACTAATCTTTAAGTACTTGGAGGAGAAAACCTGACAATATCTGCTGTTGTCTAAGATTAGGTTTGGTTTGTTTGTAAGTCTAAAATACAAGTTGGTAATGTAAAATTAAACTATCATCCCTGTAGGAGGATTGCAGGAGAGGGGGAGTATGTTTGTCTTTTCAGGTATCAAAATATGTTAGGTATAAAGAGAAAACTGCTTAGAAAGAGGAGAATGCTGAGAGTAAAGATGACTATAACAAATACGTGGAAACCCCTTATTTCATTACATACCCTAGATAGTCCAAAGTAGTGTATCACTTCAATATGGATTTTAAAATAGTATTCTTAACACTGAATCATATATTAGCAGTTTCAAATTTTTAAATTTGTTGAGACCTGAATGAAATAGTATTTCCTTTATAAAATGAGCTTACAGAACTTATGAGCTTACTTCTTCTGTAGGTCAGGATCAGAACTTTGACTTTAACTCTTATTTGTGTTCAGGTATTTTCACATTGCTTCACCTTTACTGGAAGTGATACACTGATGTATCTGTGGCTTCATGGCACAGTAAAATCCAGTTTTGTAAGCAGAACATGCTAGCGCTTACAGAAACAAATAATTTCCTGGCACTTAGTCAGAGCAGGTGCAGAAAGAGTAGTCAGCTGCTGATACACATTCTATTACAGCTCTTCTAAAGTCTGGGCTTTAGGGAAATGATCCACTGAGATTCTGTAAAATAACTGGAAACAGCAGAGAAAGCTAAAAAAAAACTTTAGTGGAGGTCAGCAATTTGGAGGGACTTCACATTTGCAGGATTTTTGTCCTCTGAAGTTCATCTCACAGGTTGTAAGTACTTATTGCACAGGACTTTTTTGACATCTCCTCACTACTGAGTGTCTCTTTTGCACCGGAGCCAAGGCTCTTATTCATATTCTGCCAAACATGTAGCACCGGAGTTGACAAGCTGTGCTTACACAGAAGGTAGATAAGAATAAATTAAATTAGATCATTGGCTTCATAGCAGATGGTGGGTTAATCCAGTTTACAAAGCGAGTTCTGAAAAAATTGCTTGTATCTTTGTGAATATTTACTTTATTATGCCATACAATTGTGGGGACTGAGGTAGACAGTCTGGAAGTGTCACATTGTTGTGTTTAAATGTTGAATAAAATAGGTAATCTAGCCATTTATTTCAGTGATAAAGACCCAATCTTTGGTTCTGAGCATGGCCCAACTGATTTCACTTACAGCAGTAACGTAATGCAACCAAAAACCTGCCTCTGGATAGAGAAAATCCCTTAGGCAGCATAGTCTCACTTGCTTTTCATCTCTTTGTTCCATGAAGGAAATTTATGGAAGGGGTAGATGATGTAGGTCTTTAATATATCTTTTTCTGCAAGAGGTATGTTTTATACCTAATAATTATGTTTTACATAAGATGCATATAAATTAGCCAAGAAAAGCTCTGTACTGTGAGCAGTATCTTCACTATTGGAGAGAGGTCATTTAAAGTTACCCTGTGCAGCTCCACTGTGCAGCCTGGCCAGGGCAAGGTGGCTGAAAAAGAAGTTTAAGTTCACCATAATCCTGTGGCTCCTGTGGTCCACTGGCTCCTCCAAATTTAGCATCTGCCATAACATCCATAATGCATCTTAAAAAAAAAATGAGAATTCTATGCCTACTCTTGTGTTACAAATTCATCGGAAACTTTGAATTAAACAGGGCTATCTAATAGAATATAAATGAAATATAGGTATGGTAACATCTTTCCTGTAAGCCCTATCTCAAACATTATGTAAAAAGGGTCAAATTTTGCCTTCAGACATATTTTCATGCCTTCAGATCACCTCAGTGAAAGCAACGTGCAGTGCTGCTCATGGCAACGTGCAAAAAACTGCACAGTAATAATGTAATGATGGGCAGAGGGATTATACTGGAGGTTCAAGCAAGCCAAAATTTCACATGAGCTTTGCAGTAGGATAGAGAAGATACAAAGAAATCAAGTTCAAGTTCAAGAATACCAGGTAAAGAGGTACATTTGCTACCAGCAAGGAGAATATTGCACTGAGCTGTCAGAGGAGAGGTTCAGTTAGGACAGCTGAAGGGACATTAGGGACTGATGCTCCTGCTGACTTGGCACAGTTCCTCTTAAGAGAAATATGAATTTTGGACTTCTGCCAACTAACAAGCTGATTCACCCCCGTTTGCCTGGTGTTTCTTGGGTTTTGCCTGAAACTGTATCAGTTCACCAGCGACCTTATACACCGTACTAGTAGCTGAGGTATTTTACGGGCTGCAAAAAACAGGGTATGTGATTGCAGAAATTTTTTTGAATGCCAGATAAGCAGAGCCAGAGTAGCTTCTGCTTTCTTGGTAATGTAAATGTAGTCATGGAACCTCAAAGGCTGTTTTGTGTATTCTGTGTGAACTTGAGCTACGCTGTATAATGAATCTTTAGTCCTAATGATGGGGTTTTATATTGTTAGTCAACAACCAGCCCTCAAGAGTGCTGCAGACAAGGTCATCTTGTGCAAACATTGATCTGGAAGGTTGAACTCTGAGAAAGTGCAGAGCCCTCCATAAGAAAGTGAATCTCCCTCTTTTTTACCTAGCCCAGTACTAAGTTGGACAGAGATGGTATCATCTCGTGTTTGCTCTGTGGAATAGGATCTTATACCTTTACACATGGGAAATACAGCTGAGAACCTTGCAAATGCTGTAGGAAATAGCACAGTGCCTCACAGTTGAATTAGACAGCATTTTCCGTGCCCCTTTGTGGAACACAAGAAAACCAAAAGCCAGAAATCCACTAGAAAAATCAAAGAAAGAATGACTCAGAAGTTCTTTTGAGCTTTTTAATGAAATTCAGTACATGCCTACTTATTTCTAAAGAGATGTAAGAGATGGAGATTTGAAAGTTTTGTGTAATCGTATTTGGTGAAATAACTGTATATTTAAAACATGGTGTACTTATGTTGTAGGAAACAAGCTTTGTAGGAATTCTGTATACCCTAAAAAAGAAAAGTATCGCAGAATATGAAGAGGCAAGGTAGGGCTCTGTATCTACTAAATAAACGTTCCCTGTAGTTTACTTCTGGAGAAGGTATCTCTAGGAATGAATGGCTTTACTTGTGTCTGTGGTCTCGTTAGTATCAATGTGACACCTGGATCTGAAGGTGATTTCTCAATAGCCAAAACTTAACGTAATGAAAATCTGAATGATTTTAAGATTGCGTGACCAGGTTTCTGCAGTGGTGGAGGTCATTCAGTTCAGTTCCAGCAGACCTTATTTTCACAGCAATGTGCTTTGTTCTTCAAGCACTGTTGTGCCCATTGTTTTGTGCAAATCTGTCCTACCACTACCCCATATCCTCTCACAGACAAGTCTGAGGCTGGCAGAGACCATCATCGCTGCAACACGGTTGGTGTTTCTCAGGGAGGAAGCTGACTTTCAAACATAGATCCAGAGAGTTTTATCAGGTTGCCAAGCTTTGGCACAAGCTGTAAAAACAACAGCACTTCCTCATCCTGAAGGAAGACAAAGCAAGTAAATGATTGGAATGGGTGCGAATGGATGACAACCTGCACAGAGTATGTGACGTGGTAAGGAGAAGGTGCAGTACATGCTCAGCCTTTGCTTTATGACAGATCCTCTGCAACACGTGCTGTCTTAGGAAGATCTTAGCTTTGTGTGGTCTGACTGTAAGCCCTTTTTCAAATTATTATCATTGTCTTTTGATGATTTCAAGTCTGTAGAATGTGAAGCAGTACAGGCAAGTCTCTGTCTTGAGTTCTCACCACTGACACTGGACTAAGCTTCTGATATCTATTCTGGGGAGTGAGTATCTGCTGTGCAGTGGTTTGTCTCCAGAGCCCAAGTCTGATGGTGAGTCAGTGGTTTGAGAATCCAGTAGATTTGACTTTCTTTTCCTGAAGCCAATATGAAAAAAAATAAATATGTCACAAATAATGTCACCTCACTAATTCAATAGTAATGCTGTTATTTGGTTGACTTGGATCATGTGACTGTAGTTGGGTGACCCAGGAGTGCACAGATCTGAAATTAAGAATTGTAGATTGGCAGCTTTACATTCTTGTGATAGTTTTGAAAAGCCCTTGCTGGGAATCCGTTCAGTTGGGATTTTATTAATTTTTTATAATTTAACTTTTCAGCATGCATGGGAGGTTTGTGAGCAAACATATGGGAAATAGACTCCAAGTTTCCTGGCTGTACTGAGATTTTTTTCCTTGAAATGCAGGATAAAATGATGTGCTTTCTCAATGCAAGATCCATTCTAGATCACACTTACTTCTCCTGAGAGTATCTGAGGTTCCTACGTGATTCAGGAAGAGCAAATATATTGCCTTTTAGGCTCCCACTGTGGGCAGATCCTATTCGGTGCAAATTGCTCCATGTGGCTGAAGAGCTGCTGCTCATTTATATGACAATTTCATTTCCTCAGTGGGGGTGATCCTCAATCCATATTTTAGTGGGTCATCCGTTCTCCCTGCTGAGTTACTTCAATGCTAAGGTAACCTCTTCTTTGGAGTACTTTACCATTCTCAGTAAAACCTAAGTAATTGTCTAGATTGACTGCAGTACTACCATATTATACCAAAATAAGATCCTCTGTTGCTGTCTTTCTCCTACCCTCCTTCAAGGCCTCAGATCAGAAATAAAGGAAGGAAAGCAGAAAACATGGATGCCTCTGCAGGCAAAGTAGAGTAGGCTGCTCCTGTGTATGGTAATAAGGATGGGTTATGACTTCCTAAAAGGAATATTTTGTGGATTTCCTAGTGTGCACATAAATAACAACTGTATTTCTGTTAATTGTGTTGTAAAATAACTGTATGTATTTTAGATCTAGAGCCAGCTTTTTATCTGCAGTGTAATTCTAGAGTAAATCTGTGCAGTCAGTGTTTTCGCTACTATTTGACCTAAATGAAAAGATTTGGAAATGCAATGGGCACAGTTTCACTTCAAACTGGGTTGGAAAGTTGAGCAGTTTTAGTTGGTGTCAATGCTTTAATCAACAAACTCTGAGCTCTTTGACAATTGAAAGCCAAGAGACAACACTGATGTGGCATTAGAATCTGTCGCACAATATTGAGTTTATTCAACTGTTATCCTTTTAATTGCAAGTTTTTCCATTAATTGCTGTAGAAATTCATCACCTTGACCTGGCTTAGCTCAAAAAAAAAATGTGGAAACCAATTAAACATTGAGTTTTAAGGTAAAATAGTAAATTGCTCATTAGCCCCCTTGAAATGCTGATTTGTTACTAGCAGAAAAAAGTAATACTTGACTTTGCAGAAACTGGGTCACCACATTCTTTTGTAGTCTCACTGAAGGTGCTGCAGCTTAGACATCAATTAATTGTCTTCATTTTTTTGCAGCAGTACACTTGTTTGGTTTAACCTGGCAACTACAGCCTGTGGAAGGACAGCTGTATGAAAATGGAGTTAGCAAAGGAAATAAAGGAACAGAATCCACAGATACTACTTACTCGCCAATTGGAGGAAAAGTTTCTGATAAAACAGATAAAAAAGGTATGTGTGAATGAGAAGAGAAACAGATGATGAATAATTAAACATTGCTTCTGTTCAGATTCTGTGTTTGCTACATTTTGACAGTATTTTGAGTTTAGGGTCCATCTTCTTTAATACAAATTTTAAATGGATATGAAAAACCCATAACCAGATAATTTCTGTTACCAGAACTCCCACTGAAATTAGCAACCACGCCAGACCATTAGGAATGGAAGGTTCAGTCACACAGTAATTGCCCTTCTTTTATGATAAGAAAGAGCATTTGGCTTCTGTCCTAAGACAGGGGAGGGGAGACCATATTTGGCATGTTTCAACTTGTACAGAGGGTTTGATGCTGTGCCTGTCTTGCAAACCAAAGTCAATCTCAGGCAAAGTGAAACCCTTTGTACTGACAGGTGCAGAGGGGTAGAAATCTTAATGCTTTTCAAGTCACCCAGTTCTTGCAGGCATAAGCTAAAATACAGAATGCTGTCATATCCCAGCTGAACCAGTCATAGTGAATCAGCTTGCAGCAATCTACCAAACCATCACAAAATACCTGAGCCAGTCTGGCAACTCCCTACTGCCAGGGGCACTGTCCTGCTCTGCCCTCCCACCTCCCTCTGCGTCCCTGCGCCCACTGCAGGGATTGTCGCAGGCACAACCAAGACACATCAGTTCTCTACAGCAGCAGGAAATGTCTTTGTTAAAGAAGGTAAAACATCTTATTCCAAGTGGCTGAATCAGACCTCTTGAAGGGTCAAAGTGGCAGAGCTAGTATAGGAAAGGAGTGGGCAGTGTAGCCAGGAGTATGAAACAGAGTGGACTGTCTCAGATGTGCAATTCCTTCCTCTTTAGCCCTGTCACTTAATGTTGCTAAATCACCTAGTCCAATATTAATCACAAGTTCTGGCCATGCTTCCTACTGACCACTGTGACAATGCTTTCTGACCATAAGAACCAGATGGCAGTCTCATTTCTTATATGATACATGTATTCAGAAAAAGTGCATACTTCAAAGTAGATCAGAAGAATATGAAACCTAATCTTTCCACTTGGTAGGTGGAAGGTAAAATTGTACTGACAGCTCTGCAATGATAGGAGATTTCCAGAGCATTCAAGTTTTAGAGAAGAGCAGGGATCTGATTTTGTGTATTCCAGGTAAGACCTATGACAGAAAATATGCAACAAAGTGGGACATTGTTGTACCAGTCCCTCCAGAGGGAGTATTGTATTGCACATCAATAGTCTTAAAAATCAGTGTGGCACAACTGGATAGAGCTCATATTAGATAAATGAGCAATAGAAATATATTTAAGGAGACAGTGATGTTGTTATCCTTTATTTTGTCCTTTACAATGGATTGGTAGTGAATTGCAGTCAACATTTTACACATTTTTGTATTTTTGTCCTGGAGCACCATGGAAAATATCTCAAAAAATTCTTCTCAACTGCATTAAATCTTTTTGTCAATATATTACAGATTTAATAACAGCTTTTCTAAAGCATTTTGCTTCCAAAAGAGGATGTGCAGAAAAAAACACCAAAACCTTACAAACTTATATGCTTGAAAACAGAAAAGAATATGTAAGTCAAGAGAGACTCAATGTAGTAGGCAAAAATCCAAATGACCTGCCTTGCCCCAGGGAATCCCAATGTCCCTTGTAGCTACACAGCTACCCCACGACATTCAAGAACAGAGCCATTTCACTGAATGAAAATCATGTGGAAGTAGTACCAGGTGTTAGTAAATGTATAGTCTGGCTCTGGCTAATTTTTGCTCACTTTATTTTTTTGCATCACTTTTAATACATAACATGAATTTTATTCCCAGTCCTTGTAAAAAATTCTCCATGTAGATGTGGTAAAAAGCAGCATTTGGAAACAGGAGAGTCCTTCCCCTATAGCAGGACACCACAGAAAGTTGGTGCTTTGCCTGTAAACTTGTAGCCTCTGATGTGATTTCACAGGCATAAATCAGTGCTGTCAGAGCCTATGGCTTCCCATTTTCCCTTCGCGGTGCAGCAGCACAGAATGCTTTTCCAGGCTTTGAAAGCATGTATTTTAACTAACCTTTTAATGAAAATCAAGTTTACAAACCAGCAAGTCAGATTTCTTCAAGAAGTCACTTTATAACACCCTGACCCACGGCTATGAGTTAACATTTTAATATGTAGTAATGTGGTTAAAAAGTCCGAGATCCTATTGATGCTGGTATTTACCAAGGGAGTACAAGGAGATTGATTGTTTCAGGATCAGTAATAATCAGCATATGTGTATGTTCTTGTGGAGGTAATTGGCACCACAGTGTTTGGAGTTTTTCTTTCCAGAAGCCGAGGGAAACCTGTGAAAAGGAATCCATCTTCTGTTTTAGACTTCTAAGGAGAGTGTGCTTAGAAAGAATAGGGGAAAATTAGTACCACTTGACCATATTGGGTGCTGTACAAAGAATTGAATATAGATAATGAAATGATACTTTTTAATAAGAAAAATGTTTTTAGCGCAAGAGCAGAATTTTATTTCAGCACTATAATTTTAAAAGCTTATTTTGGACTTTTTCAAGAAAGAGCAAGGAAGTACACGAGGATAGTCTGTGAAGACTGTATCTTCAGATGCCTTTTTTGTACAGCCAAATACCTACTTAATTCAACTAAGCACAGAAACAGACCTAAATACTTTTCCTGTGAAGAAGGCACAGTGGCTCAGTGAATGTGAAACCACATACTTCAAGCAAGGCTCCTATAGTGGCTTTTCCATGCTATGTGATTGTCTGAAAAATTAACATTTGAAAGGTAGAGATGCTGCAACTGCATCCTATCAGTAAGGGGTAGATAGTACAGTATGTGTTTTCCTGTTAGCATTATGCTCAGAAGCATGCATATCTATCCCATGTGATGAGATAAATGTACATCTGAGTGCATCTGCTTTTTTTAAAGCTTACATAAAATTGTTTCTAAAGCAAAGGTATTTTCAGCCAAATGTGGAAAAAGTCTGAGATGTGTTGTTTTGAGACTAGCAACATTAACACGATACTCAGCGTAGTTTGATAGCATCAATTAGTGAAAATTCTCCCGGACTAGACATAATGCTTTTTATGTTCAAAAAAGAAACAGACCCCACTTGAACAAAGCAAGAAGCAGTTACTGTATTTTAAAGACCTTGAACACTGACGAATACTGCCATTAACTTCAAAAATTATGCTGTATACTTGACTTTTTACTTAGCTCTACCATCTTGTAATTGTGTAACATTAATTACCATGTGTCAATAACACCAAAAAGTTCCTTAGTGTTTTACTTAACCCAGTGTAATTGCTTGCAAAGAAGCATTAAGATTTAAGATCTCTGGAGTACTGAAAATACGGGAAAGGTTTGTAAATTTACATGAGCCTAGTAGGATCTTTTGTGGGTTGAAGTGGGAAGGAATCTACTTTCCTTGTCTAACATTTGATTCTCTTTTCCAAACTCAACATTCAAGATTTTTTTCCATGAAGCAAAGTGGGGAGTAGTCTCACCTTGTACGTTGTTAAAGCAGCAATTTGGAAATACTATTTTAACTCACAAGCTAAGGGGTATATTTTATTATATTACAAGTTCTCTACACTAAAAGTAGATGGGTTTACGTGATGAGGAGTTAAAAGGTAGCTGCTAGTTACGTATTCCTGTAGGTTTAGTGACACAAAGCAGCTGTAAAGCTGAAAGACCCAGTGCCTTGAGAATTGCTCCTGCCTTGTAAATTAAATCTCTATTCATTAAGAATGCTAAGTACTTCCCACACTAGTTAAATCCTATGTAAGGTCCCACTGAGAGTCTTTATTATTAACACATTCAGGAAGAAGCTGCCCCTTGCTTTGCTACTGCTGTTTTCATTTCCAGGGGCAGTTTATAAAATTCCGTGTACATTGGATTAGAAATTTATATGAATTACTGTAAAAGGTGAGGCTTGAGTCACTTTGCTCCTTATCTTTCACTGCGATACCGAAATGAAATATAAATGGATATAGCTGCTGAATTCAGTCTTCTCTTGACTAGTCCTCTGATACCCCACACAATCCTACTTTTATTCTGGTAGAGAGAAAGGATGGAAATGTCAGAGTTTTACAAACCTTTCACTGGAATTAGCTCAAATGTTAGCAGGGCTGGATCTGTGGTTTGCAGAATGTCACGATGCTGATCACAGACAGGCATTAAAAAACACAAAGATGGTGATACAGGCCAGCAAAGCAAGCCAGCTCCAATTTAGTTTGGCAAAGTCTTCTTTATGCATTCAATTTCCCTTTCTATTTCAGTGCTCTCATACCCATGTGTGAAGTTACATATTGTAGATGTCTGCAAATTTATTGTTCGGCATTATGAAATTATGCCAGTTTCCTCTTTAGAGTGCCTGTCCCTGTCCTCATGCCCCTATTACATTTTCATGCAGCAAACCCAAGCCAAAACAGATGTTCTTTCTTTCTCCAGGACTAGATTATCACTACCATAATAAAACCATTAGGCATGGTGATTAATAGAAATCTAGGCTTTAGACACAGGCTCTGAACTACTGGGTTTGATGGATTTTCTGTCCTCGCTGAGGTCCGTGTGTGTAGCTTATGCAATGCCCCTTTGGCAGCAGTCTGAAATATGTGCCAGAGGAAGAATGTCCCACTGTTTTCTCTCTGTGTGTTCACAGTTGCATGTGTTTTGTTTGCATAACTGATAGGTAAAGACTGTGGTTTACGCAGCAGCAGTTCCACCTTTTCATATTCAGTACAATGTTCCGAGATTTCTAGGAGGAAAATGCCCCTTGACTCTTGGTTTTGGAAATATTGCATGCAGGTTTATTTGTATTTTTCAACTAATTTAATAAAAAAATGCAATTATTTCAGTGCAATGCCCTCTGTTTAGAGATTGGGTTTGGTATATTCCATATCTTAGGCATGTTCATACTTTGTGACCCATTATCTTCATCCACTGTGAACACACAACTGACTGTTTTATTTGTTTCTGGAAAATTTAGTGTTTCAGAAGGGCCGGGCCATAGACACAGGAGAAGTAGAGATTGGAGCACAAGTTATGCAGACCATCCCCCCTGGTTTATTCTGGCGCTTTCAAATCACTATACATCACCCCGTGTACCTGAAATTTAACATCTCGCTGGCAAAAGATTCTCTGCTGGGAATTTATGGCAGAAGAAACATCCCACCTACTCACACTCAGGTAATTCAAAATAATTGATTCTATCACACTTATTTTCGTGCAGCAGTGGATGTGAATGTTCACAAGACACTCTCAAAGCAGGAAGGGAGGAAGGGTCTGGCTGTAACCACAAAAGCAACCTGGTTATCCCTTGCTTTTTGTGAGCTCTAACTAAATACTGCAACCATCGTCTCCTGGGAGAAGGGACAGTGTTGTACCAGAAAGGTCAGCAGCTCTGTCCACGGGGATGTGACCGCCTAGGAGGCTGGATGGGTACTCACTGTCCTGCTGTGTAGCTCTAGAATCTTCTGTGCAAGGGCAGTAGGGTGAAATACCAGCTCACTTGAAAATACTACTGTAATCTTTTTCTGACTCCATAAAAACAGATTACATAGTCAGTATAAAGAGTTAATAGAAAAGAAAAAAGCTGGTTTGGGTTTCTAAGATGATGATTATTTTTGAGTGCTTCCTCCTGGGGATTTTGCAGGAGAAAACCTAGTTAATATTAAAATAAGTAAATATTACTTGTGCAATATTGCTGGTCACATTCAACTTTTTTTTAAAGACTTAATGTATTTTATATATGAAGCCATCATTTCTATAGATAATATATTTTTCATCTTTATTTATAGCAAGATCACGCTCCACAGAGTGTGATAAACATACATGGCTTAATGGAAAGAGTATTTGTAAGGGACCTCTGGATATCGCCTTCTCTAACCTCAAAATTGTTTCCTAGAAATATGAGGAATAGGCACTTTTAGCAGTCATTGACTATAATTAGAGGTGGATCCTCAGTTGATCTGACATAAAACTTTACTGGAAATCAGAATGCCTAAAAAAGCCCAGAGGAATATAAACATTTCTTGAACAGAGATTCATAGAAAGGTTTACATCTTTGATTCTTTGAGGTTAACAGTTCTTTAAGTTGTCAGTGTAAACCTGGTTAGGTATTAAGCACTTTGATGTGAAAATATATACCTATTTGCATTAATGAAATTAAACATAAATAAAAAGTATATTTAGGTTTTGATATATGATATTGATACTAAGGGGCAAAACTTTAAAAATCCAATATAAACAATAGTTTCTTTAATCTGTTCTTGGCATTTGAGATGAATAGCTGCATAACATAGGCACTACAGCTTGGAAATTCTGGAATTATTTCCATTAAAGAGATGTAATTTTTGAAGTAAATCTGCTGTATTTAGTGCAGCAAGTCTGCATTAACCCTACCATAGAAAACAGCTACTTTTGATGCCAGATTTCTAATCTACCATGACATTTTTAATGTGTAAACTGAAGCTGAATAGACCAGGTTATGCAACTGCTGTCCACATTGGTTAATACTTAGGCAATTCCTCTTAAGATTTCAGCTGTTTATTCCTGTTTGAAGGAGACATGGGGAGTAGATTCATGAATATTTGCTAGGTGGTTAATTTTTGCTCATTATTATTTCAGTTTGATTTCGTAAAACTGATGGATGGAAAACAGTTAATTAAACAGGAACCAAAAAACTCAGAAGAGCCTCAGCAAGCTCCCAGGAACCTGATCTTAACTTCACTGCAAGAGACAGGTTTCATTGAGTATATGGATCAAGGAGCTTGGCATATGGCATTCTACAATGATGGAAAGAAAGTGGAGCAAGTGTTTGTACTAACTACAGCAATTGGTAAGAACAACTACAATAAAATTGTTATTCAAATTATTACATTGGAAGGATGCATTTGGAAAGGAATTATTGACCTTGATTCCAGCTCCACTTAAGTATTCTCTTAAATTTGTTTTATTTCAGCTTAGTTTAATTAACCTCAGTGGAGCAACTTCATATTTAAGCCAATATTAGACAAATAGCAGCATTTTTATATTAAAGATGGATGTTATGATGCTAAGTAAGTGTGAAGTTTTCTTGTGTTAAGATTTTTACACGGTAGCTTAAATGCTTGAATAATTTCTGGGTTTATTTTGTTCAAAGTAAAAGAGATTATGTCTGCCCCTCTACTTACATGGGAACCATAAATCCTACAAAAATTATCCAGGCCTTAAGTTTTTCTTTCCGGTGTTTTATTCAGTTAGAAGTTAGAAAATCTAAAAGGCATCTCTTGTGGGTTTGGTTGTGAGTGTTGTTTGATGGATGGATGCTGTAGTTTTATATAGTTATTCAAATGCACCATTTAGAATACAGAAGGTAAATACAGGAGACAGTGTCCTGGTTGCATATCAGAGTCCTACTGCCTTTTTAGCACATAGAGGTGGACAAATGTTTGCAAAGGTAGGTGTTGTGAGTGAGCAGTCCTCACACGTAGGCCTTTTTTTGAATTTTAATTTAGGTGAAGTGTTGTATTTATGACAGTCTTGGTTTGCTGCAAGACTTTAACCACTATACCCTTTAGTTAACCTGTTCTACCATATGCTTAGCAAGATGTCTTTACTAGTAATGGACGTGCCATCTGCTCTTCAGAACAAGTGGATACTATTTTTACTTTGTGGTAAACACCTTGCAGAGCAGGACAGTGTGATTCAAATATCAAGATTCTAAAGGACTTGCAGAAAAAGAAAATTAGAAAATGAGATAGAGTAGTAATGACTGGTGCTAGTGCAAAAGTTTGTGTTTTCTATCTTCAGGAAAGTGAATCTTTTGGAGGCAACAAAATATGCCATTATCCAATGCCATATGAAAAAATAATAAGCAATTTATGAATTATCTTTGCAGATGCTCAATAAAGACCATAAAACCTGGCCAAACTCCAGCCCAGATCAGAATCCAAATTCCTACCCCTTTGTTTATTTCTACTGTAAGACAACAGTGTTTATACAGGAGGCTTTAACTAATATTTCATTTAGTAGAGTAACCGCTCAAAAAAAAGATGAAATTAGTCGCTGCAGTTTGGTTCTTGTTGTCTGTCCCTTCTACAGCCAATAAACAGAGTAGACTTTGTGTTAAAGAGGGAAGCGTGTGAGCCACAGGGCAGGCAGGAATCCTTGTATTTCATCTTCACAATGGCTGCAAGAAGACATTTTGGGGGAAAAGGCTGTTCATGCTGCTGCAAGAATCCACTGCTGATGCATTTGAAAATAGCCCTGGCTATTGGGTTTCCATAACCTGGATATCCTCTTCTCCTAGTTTTCTGTGTGTAATAGTTCTTGGTTGTTTCCTTGGGTGTTTCTACCAATAAAAATTCTTGAGCCATGCTTCTTACCCAGACTGGGCTAGAGTCATATTTGAAATCCTTGCCAGCAAAGGAATCCACCAGGACCAGCGACACTCAGAACAGAGCAAGAGCTTGGATGACTGTGAACCAGTCATGCCCTCCTCATCAGCATCTGTTAGGTAGTATTTCAAGATGCTCAATGTTAGTTATGTACAAAATTGATTTTGCTGACACTTTAGTTAAAGCTCTGATTAGCCTTTCCCTTGAGGAGAGTAATCAGCATGCAAAATGTGGCATGCCTCAGGTTTTGTTAGCTAAATAAAGGACAGCCCAAAGTGGACATTGCTTCGAGGGGAAGTAACTTCTCAAAACATAAATTCTTCATTTCAGGTCAATGGGGATGATTTCCCATATGATTTTGGAAAACTGAGAAAGCAGGCAAGTGGACACATAGAGCAAGAGAATAGTTGATGATGAACAGTAAGATGAAAAATTAATAACAAGCAGCATATCCGTGAAAAAACTTCTAAAAATGAGCTGGCTTTTAGACTTTGAAACAGACATCTGTGTACAGGTCGTGGATAGCTGATGAATACATATATGGTGTATATCAAATGTCTGTTCTTTAATATAAACTGATTGCCCAAAAGGATTGTTTTCAAATAACAGTAGGCATTTTCATGAGGAACTAATCCTTATCTGTCCAAGTGCCCATAAATAAGATCAAAATACAGTTATTTCAGTCATTTTTATTAGTTGTAGGATGCACTTACAATCCATCATTTGACAATGCTTGGGTTTAAAACCATATCAGAATCACAGATCACATCAGGTTTGATTGCTTTAAATATTCCAGTGTTATGCTTTTTCTTGAGAAAAGTTTTTCCTTCCAAATTACTTGCCGTGCACAGTTACTCTTCAAAAGGATCTAGGTTTTCTTCTTTTTTCTCAACGTGTTTTTTTGTGGGAAATGAGTCACGTTTCCCATCTTCCTACAGCCAGAGGTACGTACTTCCCCACATCTAGTAGTGCATGAAACAGCCCCAGTTCCCCTTATTCCATAGCCCCTCTCCCGTTCTGCACAGCACCTGGATGGTCTGCAGAGCCCCTCAGTCCTAGAGCTGGCCTGACAGTGACCTACTCCATGCAGGATCATCTTAGCGTGAGAGAACTGAAGGTGGGGATTTTTTCCTTCAAATCTAGTTCTTAGTCTTTTATCACATTGAATTTCATCACCGTACAAAAGACTATACTTTTGTTTATCTGATTGTATAGAAGTGGAAATCCTGCCCTTCTCCAGGGGATTCAATTCACATGGTTCAAAGGAACACCACAGAAGGCAATTTACTCTATAAACAGGTTTCAAACAAATTACTTCATGAATAAAAGAAAGTGTTTAAGGTGGACATTTTTCAGAAAATACTTGGGTTCCTACAGTGCTTTTAATGGTGGTAAATTTTACATGAACACTTACTTTAAAAGCTTTTTGTTGTAATATAAATGATGCACCTGTTATCTCAAAACTGTCAAGATGAAATCTAATAAATATCTGTAAGCTGCTTGAACAAGAATTTTGTTTTATGCTCCCTATGAATGAAAATGGGCTTTTTACTGCTTCTGCACCTATTTTTATGTTGAGATGTGTCCTGCAGTGAGGTGAGAATGCCATTCATTTCAAATTCAACCAATTTATATTTTTCTTTGTGCACAATTGTCTGAATAAACAGAAATCCTGGATGACTGCTCTACTAATTGCAATGGGAATGGAGAATGTATCTCAGGGCACTGCCACTGCTTCCCGGGATTCCTTGGTCCTGATTGTGCAAAAGGTAATCTCGTACTAACTGACCCACAGTGCATGACAGGGATCATGGTTATGGTGTGTGACTGCTGGGCTTGCAAAGATTCAAAGTGATTAAAGGAGATTAAATTCCTTTTTCCAGCCAGGTGGCAGATACAGTACAAGCACACATGTGGAAAGTTTCTTTATGCTGTACTTAACATGAATCAACCACTTCCCCCACCCTGACTTTCAGAGTTAACAAATTCTTCCATCTCTCTTTTCATCCTCTCTATCATTGTAAAATACTTTTAGTGTTTTAGCTTCAAATAATATTTTCTGTTATTTAAAAGTGATGAGCAGTTTCACTTTGGAGAAAACGTAAGTAAATCAAATGCTTTTGTGGTCTTAACTTGAATAGGGTGTAAATAAGAAACCTAAAGCAGGAGAGATTATTTTTATATTCCAAGATACATTTCATTTCAGGTCAGAATTAAAGTATACAAGTGAGGCAGACTGAAGAGATGAGGACATTGTATTAACTGCTGCACTACTTAGTTCCGAGATTTCAGTTTGTTACTACTCTTGAACCAAGTGGAGGATTGAGGAGCTGGAGTGGCGAAGTAATTTTACAGAATGATAAATGCATAAATGTTAATCTATATGAGTTTGTAAATGCATTAAAAAGGTCAATGTGCGTTTTTCAGATTCATGTCCAGTGCTGTGCAGCGGAAATGGAGAATATGAGAAAGGTCACTGTGTGTGTCGAAATGGGTGGAAAGGACCAGAGTGTGATGTTCCAGAAGAGCAGTGTATTGATCCAACCTGCTTTGGCCATGGTACTTGTATTATGGGTATCTGCATCTGTGTCCCTGGATACAAAGGAGAGATCTGTGAGGAAGGTTTGTGAAGTTTCCTTCTCTATAGTTATGTGGGTTGATTTTTAATTTTTAATTTGGATCCTTAATCTCCACTTCTGTGTAAGTTAAAAACTCACATTGATGTGATTAGCTTTCTGTGAAGCAGTACTGACTGTTTTGCTCAGAAGTACCTTTACTGTCTCATAGAAAATAATGTTAAACTATAACATTTTTGTAGTGGAAGATATTCAGGTCTCAGTAACTATCAGTGCACTGATCACAAAGTTCACATTTTTATTCAAAAAGATAAAATGATGTATCATTGTCTAATAAGACTATCTAATATTTGTAGCATGGGCACTCCCCTGAAATAGTTTTATTTTTGGTCCAGGAGGACTCTAGTTCTTGGATGATTTCTGTTCTGTCCCTCCCTTGAAATTCAGTAGCAAGACCAGAACTGGGTAGAAGTTTTTGCCTTTTAGCAAGAAATGTGTTCTCAATCCTCCAAATGTTTCCTGGAAAACATCCCAGGAAGCAAGGATTCCATTTTTTTTCCTGTGAAAGTTGTGAGACCATCTTAATTGTTTTGTCTCCACTGTTCTTCTCTCAGGCTCCAGATACCTTTTTCAGGGAGGGTGGCTGATGTCCTCAGAATCACAGAATCACAGAATCAGTAAGGTTGGAAAAGACCAGAGAGATCATCANTGCTGCCTATAACCTCATTCCCTTAGCACACACCATCAGAGAGCCTGTCCAGGCTTTTTTTACTCGGCCAAAAGCTCAGGGCGAGGCAGTAAAAAGATCATTTAAACAAAATATGATGTGATTGTTCTCCACAGCAATCAGATGATCATAATCAGCTTTCCCCTTTCTTCATCCTGTCACATCTTAGAGTTTTCTGACAATATAAAGCCAAAAGAGCAGCAAACAGGCTCCATTTACTAGAACATATTGTGTAATTCTGTTGTCATATGTCATTTTTATTGGGAACCTGTGTTCAGGGTACTAAACTAGCATCTTTTAAGGCTTTGCTAATAAAAAGTGGGAAATTCTGGGAACAAGTAACTGTATTTTTGCTGGTTATAGTAGTGGTGTGTCTCTGCCTTCATCTATAGACAGAAGCAGTTGTTGTTTCTGTCTTAGCATGTCTGAGATAGCTCATCAGCTTTGACTTTCATCCCCTGTGCACTGTCTCAGAAAGCGAAACTCTTCCTCATGCTTGCCCTGATTTTTCACTAGTCCCTTTAGCCTGGAGCTTGTGGCAGCATACTTTGTGCTTCCTGCTATACAGATTTTCAGTAATTGTTTTGAGTAGCACACAGAGGAGGCTTTTTATGGAGCTTGAATTCTCTAGTCAGAAAGATGTCCAGGGTGGAATGTTTTTTAAAGGGAGGATCAAGAAAATGCTTCTGGTATAGTTGGCTGTTGGTAGTTTCAGAAACCAAGAAAATCCAAATGGGACAAAGCAATACACAGATTTCCTCACTGAGGCTGTGATGCTGATCAAACATGTAGTTGGTGAGAGCCCGACTGCTGTTTTTAGTTGCTTTGTTTCTTGCCATAATGTGATCCTGCAAAGTGGTTGGGAAAAAAATTGACATGAATGTACTCAGACACCTGTTGAAACCAAGAGTGTGAAAATATTGGATTTTTATAGGAAGAAACTTACTTAAATTTAAAAAGGTGGAATTATGTAGAAATAGGGTAGATGACATAATAAGAGATGTACTATCCAGGAGGCAGCAGTAGCTGCATGTATTCATTGCTGTGGGAGTCCTTTGAATTTGTCCTGTCAGATGATCATTCCTAAAATGGAGTCACTCAATTTTAAAATATCAGCAAAATAAAGAGCTGTTTCCAGATGAGAGAAAACTGTCATGTATTTTTGTCCAATGCTTAGCAAGATGTGCATGGTCCAGAAACACCGATTTCCCTCTTTCAGAACACACTGCTCTGTACACAAGCCTGAAAGGCTGAAAATGTTACAAAATAAATCCTGCCATATAAGATCTTGAATTGGTGGTGTAGCAGTTCAAAAGATAAAGCATTATTTCTTTATTTTTAGGTCAAAAAGTCCTATAAACTGGAGCCCATTAATCTCTATATCTGAAGTATTTAGCTTTCCCTTCCTGAAGCAGAAAGCATGTCTTCATTCCTGTAGCACAGAGAACTGTTTGTTAAGTTTACAATTTAATTATTAAAACAGTGCTTGTGCTGATACTTGAAAAATACGTAGCAGAATTTTTAATGTTGGCCCAATGTGTGATGTAACATGGATAGGCTTCTTGCTAATTGCTTCCCATGCTCAGACCCCACAGATCCTCTTCAGCTCCTCAGTCTTTGTGAAGCCTCCAGAGAGGGCAGGCTCCTTCCTGCTGAAAACCTCTCTTGTTAAAGCAGTGCTGGGAGTTCATGGAAGAATATGCTTTTGGTAGAGGAGTAGGCAGCTGATTGAAATTCTTCTATAGAACTCTTGAATTTTTCACTAGGAATAGTTTAATCCAAATTGAGAACAAATTTAGCTCTTTGTTTGCAAATTGTTCATCAGTACGTTATGACTTTTATGAAGCTGTTCATTACCTGCCGTTGCCCAGCACATACTTTTTATGTCTGTATGAGATTTTTTTACAGCAAGCATTGTCAGAGATTCACTGCTCAGGGTTAGTGGATGACCTTCTTTTTTTTTTTGTAGCAAATTTTCAGCAGTAGTGATATCTTTATACAGGAATATGAAAGAATAAATCTTTCTTTTCCCAGATGTAAATAAAACACAGAGCACAAATACCCAAATGGCAATGCAAAGCATAATTATAGAAGTAATTATTAATTGCTCCAGCTCTTTCCCAGCCCTGCTGCTCAAGCACATACACCATGGACAGACCAATAGACCTGTCCTGGGAATCTGTGTTTTGAAAATAAGACAATATCCATGACAAGCAGATTTATATAGCCTCTAACAGTCTCTATGGTTGCTTTTTTTCCTCTTTTTGGCTTATACTTTTGCACAGATGCTAACATAACATTATTACCTTGTGTTTGTTAACATTGTTTCAGTTGGGTTACACAAGAATCACCAAATCAATCTGGATCCCTGATGTATTTCACCAATAAATCAGTGCAAAGGTGCAATTTTTATGCTCTAAGTTGTATATTCCCTACTTTCCAGAGGACTGCCTGGATCCGATGTGCTCTGGCCATGGTGTGTGCGTCCAAGGGGAATGTCACTGCTCCACAGGCTGGGGCGGTGTGAACTGTGAGACGTCGCTTCCTGTGTGCCAGGAGCAGTGCTCAGGCCATGGCACTTTCCTCCTGGATGTAGGACTCTGCAGCTGTGAGCCACAGTGGACAGGTCCAGACTGTTCTACAGGTATGCTGGAGATTTTGCTTTACCAATAATGCCTGTGCTTTCTGCTGGAGTCATGGGAGAAAGTAGTTGCTGTTAATGTGCTGTTCAAAAAATAAGATAGGGATGAACCACGGTACTGTGGCATGGCCCTGACAAACCTGTGTGGGTTTGTCAGCAACTGGCTTCTGGTTGACAAAGATAAGAATGACATTTTCTCTGTGACAAGAATGTTGTCTTTCTGATGGTGTGACAGCAAGAACAGGAGTCCTGTAAGAGTGCAAGTGGCTCCTGGCATGCACTGGAGGTAAGCATGACTTTCACCTAAATTGTTGAGCAACTATCAGGCTCATGTAGTCAGGGAATTCACAATTCTGAGAGAGACTGGGAGTATATTAAAAAAAGAAAAATCTGAATGCAATGACTGATGAATAAGAACACTGTCAAAAAAATCTTTAAATAAAAATGACCATCCATTCTCTCATGCTGGGATAAAAACTCTTCTTTCTTAAAGGACCCTCAAGGTTTGATCCACTAAATTTGATTAAGAGTTGAAATGGATTTCCTATATGCTTTGTACATTTGCATTTCTTTTTCTTGAAATTAATTCACTCTGCACATTTTACTCTTTAATGGAGCATGTCATTACCAATGCACATCCTAGTATTTTTTTTCCCCTATAGAGCTCACAAAGCTGAAATCTCAGTTGATAAGTAGCACATCCCTGTACAGAATAGATGCAAGTGACAGATTTGCTGAATAGTGTGGAATGCAACCAGTGGTCCAAGTCACCAATTTTTCTTAGAAATCATTATTCATAAGAGCACTTGGAACAGTATAAATTTCCGCTCAGATGTTTAAAGTGTGTGGTTATGATCTTTAAGTAGGGCTTTACAAAATGTCCCCCTGCATGATGCATTTTTAAGCAACAAAATATTGACATGCTAATAATTCTCGGTGTCTGTTACAAAGGCCCTGCATTCATTCTGCGCTCCAAAATTAATGCATGTAATTTTAGTCTGACACTGTCGGATGTGGCATCTGCTTTGATAAGAATTGACTTTTTATTGGTTTTCAGCAAAAGCCTGGTTGCATGCATTTTGATCCAGTATTTTATTATATGTTAAAAACATTCCATGAAGGTTAGAATTATAGTAGTACTTCTACTAATGAAGCAAATAATTAGGAAAGGTGTTAGCTATGTACTAAATTTTTACTCACAAGATATGCAAATAATTGTCTTCTGATAGAGCGTTGTTGTACCTCAAAAAGCAATGTTAATCTCAAATAGGTCTGTTGTGTCAGCTGCATGCAATTAGATATTATGTAGGGGACACCAAAAAGCTAATAAATAACCTTCAAAGCTGTTTTGACCATTTTTTAGAAAGCAACTTTTTTCCTTACCTTCATCAACCAGTAGGGAAAATACTTCTCTTCATCCCTACTGTCTACTGGTTGCTTTTACAACTAGCAACAGTTGTCTTTTTATAGCCAGATACTTCATACTTCTCCTTTCAAATATATCTGGCTTCATAGGTGTTAGACTAGATTCAGGATGGTCTTGGCAATGCATTGAGTGTTAGACTGAAAAATAGATGTTCATTTGTGGTTGAGATGTTCTTCCTAAGATCAGTGACTGCTGTGCATGTTGAAAATAAAGCTTGACTTTAGTGAGGAAGGAAAATATCAAATGAGGAAGTAAGAAAACATAAAAGGAGTAACAAGGTCAGAATAAACGAGCTGTCATACACGAATGGAAAAAGTCATGAGGTTCTGTACAGTGATGAGGATGAAAAGGGTAAACCACAGACTGCTCGTCTGGAATCAAACAACAAGGAAGCTTTGCAACTGGTAGACGAGCAGTCTCTCAGCCTTCCTAAAAAGCCCTTGCACTTTCCTACCATCTCTGTACCACATCATTGTCAGTGGCGTGAAAATTTGCCTTTCTGTATCACCTTGAAGAATATAGAGTCTTGTCCTGAGGATTTCTGTTTCCCAAGAAATTCCATGTACTTGCAAAAAAGAATACATTATTTTAAGTTCTATGTTTTATCTAAAAAAAAAGTTAATATACAGTATCTTGGTATATCCTAAAAGGGAGAAATAGTAAAGGTTCCAGAATGTTTTTGAATATATATTCCAGATACAGTGTGGCCCACCTAAAGAGGGATGAGCCGTCTCTATGATTCCTTCCTTACCTGCCCATCTCTAGCTCTTCAAACAACTTGGATTTCACAGGTGGCAGGCTGGTGAGAGGCAAAAATCATTGTGGATGGGCAGGAGGAGAGATGGAGGGTGACTGTGTAACCCCTGCATATCCTGAACGATTGCCAATGTTTGGAGCTCCAGCCTGAGCTCTGGGGTCATTCGTGGATTTTTGAGGCTAGAAAAGACCATGTTGCTCATGCTGTTTGATTTTCTGTAGAACATTACCAAAAAAACAGATCATCCTTCAGGTTTTGTTTGACACTCTTATTTTCTGTTTAGTTTTTTGGAAGTCATGAAGACCCAAAATTAAGGATAGTCTACTGTGTCTTAGATAAAGTGTTTCAATTATGCCTAACCCTCTCTGCTAAAAAGTGCACCTTCCTGTCCCAGTTTGAGTAAGTGCAACATCTTGTAATTGTGTTTCTTTCTATGAGGTGAAAGACTGTCAAATTATTTGCAGTCCTTCCCAATGTTTGGCCTAGTCTCTGCTCTGACCTGTGAACTACCAAAACCCAATTTCATTGCACCACCTCTGAATCCAAAGTTCTTGCTGGCGGGTTGCCATTGCTTGAGGACCAGAAAATCCCCTTGCAAAACTCCAAAGTAGCTGTCAGGATATGTTTTCATTGTGTTTGAATTGGTTTTCAATAAAAGCCGCTCAATATGTCTTGAAAGTCATTCAGACACTTAGTAATGCTAATCCTGCACTACTGGGAGGACAAAACTTATGCTGGCTTTTTATTCAGCTCTGTTAAGATCCATCCTTTCAATATCCTTAGCTGGATATCTGTTTCAGACATATTTGGCCTCTTCCTACCTTACAATATTGAACTTCCATGAAAAGTCATTTTCTTTTGTTAGCTTAGATTTCAATTTACCTCTCCCAGAGATGACATGGTTTTCATTCAGGCTTTGCCTTGCTACTTATGTGCCTCGTTGTAGAGGCTCTTCCTATCAGCTGATGTTCAGACATACAGATAATAAGCTTCTGATTCTTCTGCCTTCTTTAGGCAGCATCAACTGATTTTCACTTTGAAAATATTGGCAGATTTTTAGCTACACCAATCAAAACAACATTGGTAGGTGTCTTTTCTGCAACCACGTCACATCAGGAGAAGAAATTTTTAAAAAGCATTCTGTCTGTGGCTGAGTTTTGGTTTATTATGTGGACAAGATCAAAGTGTTCTAATTGGTCTATATGATTATAGACTGGTATGTATTTTCTATGAGACAGATGGATTAGCCTGTTTTGCCAATTTGCCAACTGGTTTGAATACTGAAGGTCAAAAACAAGCTATGGCTTTCACTGCATCAAAATTATACCAATGTCTGAAATTGGTATAATTATTCCAGCAGAGTTCTTTCAAGTGGCATACCTGGGGCACAGCTGTTACAATTCCAGTTACAAGGATCTCGGGGCTGCAGTGATTATTCAAGTATTGTCATTGAATCTTTCACTCCTGCTGGCCTGGGCAGACATTGCTTTCTGCCTTTATCTGTGGTGTAGTCTACATGAAAATATACAGCATCTTCTTTCACAGTAACTTTATTTCTTTAAATCGTTTTACTAGCTGTTCCTTGAATACTTATCTGTCCTCCTTTATAGTCTTCTTCAGACTGTATAAGGAATGAGGAGAGTTGTGTCCACGTTTGTCTAAAAGGAAGGGAGGCGGAGCCATTAGGGTCAAGCTAAGCTGATCTCAGGAAGAGATCCACAGACATCTCTAAGAGCTGTTTTACAACCATTTTAATTCTCAAAGTTTTTTCCAGGACAAAAAGGAACAGCATTTTATCACTTTGCCCATTTAATTTTGGTGTTTTTCTAGTTTGGTCATCCTTTGGTAAATTTCACAAAAGTGCTCAAAGACATTTAGCTGTTGCCAGGTTAACCATCTGACAGTGGATGTGCCCAAGAGAAATGCACAAGAGATTGGGTTCTATGTCTCATTTAGTCTCCCCGTGCCTCTAAAAGATATGGATAGAGAACAGGAATTTCATGCTTTGTTCCAAGTGAGTCTGATTATATAATATATTTTGTGGAAGCCACCTGTAATGGTCAAGGTTATCCTTGGAGTATTGCAGAGTCTCAGCATCTTTACACCAATACTCAATCCAGTTATGTGGAAATCCATTATTAGTCAGCCCTTCAGCATACGGCTCAGCTGACCTGTGCCATATGGGTGTGACTTACTGCAGACATGATACAGGTTGTGGGATGGAAGACTGAGAATACACTGTTTTAATGTCACCAGGACTTCACTATAGTCAATTTTCTACTTACTGTCTGGGAATCTTTGTTGCTTTATTTATAGGCTGTCATCCAAAATCCCTTGATGTTAATGAGTCATCTCCCTTTGAGGCGTATAGGCTTTTCAGAAAGAAAAAAAATCAAACTCGTGAGTACTGACTGCTCATGTCAGATAGAAAGGAAGCTCTAGCAAATTGAAGGTGCAGCGTCAACAAACTGAACATAAAAACACATCTTCAGTTCTCAGATTGACACCTTCAGTATGGAGGCTTGATATTAAGGGAGAGAAATAAAGAGAAAATGGATGACAGAGTTGTGCAGGGGGCAGAGCCTTAACTAGCATAAATTAGTGTGATTGCTATGTTGCCACCAGTGCAATTCCAGTGTGTTTCAGGTGAGAATCCAGCCCTGAGTCACTAATTAATTGCAGAACTGTGCCTAAACTGACAAATCTGTGAGAGAGCTGATGCCTCTGACATGCTGTCCTGCATTCGTTTCTCTAGACTCCATTCAGCCAAAGTAGGCCAGTTTCTGTCCCCTTACTCCAGGACATTTGTCATAATTCCACTGAATCCATTTATATCACTGAAGCAACCTAATTATGATTGGGAAAAGAATACTGACAGTTCTTAGTCACAAAAACAGTTATCCTAAAATGATTATATGGAGATGGTATATATTTAGCATATCTATTTTTGGTTAAGCTCTCCTAGCAAGATTGGTGGTAATTTTACAAAGGGTAAAAATGGATCAGCAGCCTCTTCCTTCGGTATGTTGCAAAGCATAAAACCGCTTTAAAACTGAAGTGCTTTGAAAAATGCAAAGTGTTGTAATTGTTGTAAATTGATATGTGCAGAGTGGAGTAATTTAAAAATCATTAGAAGTCTGCATTTTTTAAAGTAAAGTGCTTCAAAAAGAAATGAAGGCATAATACAGGATATTAATGTAGTTCAAGACATCTCAAATAGGTTTGGAAATTATACATCAAAAACTGCAACTTGAAAAAATAATTAGGTGAAACCATTTCATCGTAATCAGAAACTCTTCAGGTTTAGGAAACTGCAGTATATGGATGTCAGTTATCCTCATTCACCAAGGACAAGGATATTCACTACAAAGAACTCGCAGTGGTGAAAATAGCCTTGAAATTTCCTCAGTATGTGATGTGATGTCATGCATTTTCTATAGATTGCTCTGTTCCGCGTTGGTCCTTCCATTCTGCTCCCTATTTCAGACAAATTTCACGAGCTCTTTAATTACACTAGAAACATCCTTCACTGTTTTGTTCGTAAGAAATGATGGACTTACTTAATTTCATCTAACTGTCCTTTCTTTAATTTGTGAGGAGCTTTTCCTATTACTGCTCTGCTAATTAAAAGGATGATTGAAGTTTCCCTGCTGTAGATAGTCTGACATTATAGAAAGACTCTTCTTACTACTGGATGTTTCACCGAAAAGACAAAACCGACATGTGACTAGTTTGATTTTTATCTCCTGTAGGGTTGCAAGAGTTTGCAAAAAAGATGTCTGGTGAGCAAGATTTCTATTAAAAACATAGTAGTTTAAGATTGGAACACTTAATATGTGTTACTGCAGAATTTAAAACATGAGAAATTTAAGGCAGAAAAGAAGTACTCCAATAAAAATTAATTATCTTGCATGTTTAAATCAGTCCAGAGGGAACCAGAAATACCTGATGTAGTAATGTATTGATTTAAGAACTGAGATAAGTCAAGGGTATGAGATACACAATGAGGAAACATGGCATGTTTTTCAACTGATTGCTGCTTATTGTGCAGATATGCCCAAAGTGATGACTCTTTCCTTCCCTTTTTCTTCCTGAAAATTAATCTATTACTATCTGCACTCATTCAGCAATTATTGGAAATATTCCTCATTCAAATGTAAATGCAATTTAGTTTAGTCAGCTTCTATAAATCCTAGTCTAATCCACAACAAAGTACTAATTCCACAGGGTGGAATCCACAGACTTTGATAGAAAAAGGGTTTTTTTCTATCCCGGCAACTCTTCACTTATCCAGGAGCGAGATACCAAAATTGCTGTGGTCACAGCAATATGATCTTGTTTATCCAACCTTCTGGGTAGTTCACAGAGTCACTGAGCCTTTCCTCTCTGCATGGCATCATGTCTCTACAGGGAGTTTGTTGTCCAGGAGCTGTTCCCCTCCTTGTGCTGTTGTGAGAGTAATGATCCTTAGGGTCCGTAGCAATACCTGTGTAAGGTCACGCAGATTGTGAAACCAGAGAGCTTAGTGTAAAGCTGTTGTAATTACCTGGTAGCAAAACCTGGCAAATAAGTGGGATTTTAGTAGCAATTTAGGTGCCAGAGTGATTCAAGCACCTTTAAACTGGGTAAGCTAATTTGCAGTTAAGTGCCTGTATCCTTCTTTGCACCTCATCCTTATCACCTACATGGTACTCAATCTACTCAACAGTGATTAAGAACCATACTAAAACAGCTGACAGGATATACAGGAGTATGGAAAGGACTTTGGTGAACAGTCTGTGTCCAAGAAAACATCAAGGTGAAAATTCTAAGTATGGAAGGCTTGTACTCCACAAGAACCCTTTATAAAAGAGGACTCTGAAGTAGAGCAGTGGTGGGAATGTTCTGCTGGTGTTGTGAATGTTGCAGTGGAGAGGGAAAACAAGCCTAGATAGACAACAGAACAGCAGTGACAAATAAAATCTTCAACTTTTAATTTACTAAGCCAAATCCAGAGATAAGACTCTGACAAATTATCCATACCACCAGCTTTAAAAGGAGAATTCTTGTGTTAGTGAGCTTCTGTTTCCTCACAGCTGGACAAGCACAAATAGGGATTGCTAGAGCAAGAGTACAAAAGAGCAGTAGAACAACTAGAGGTTTTGTCCTTTAGTGAATTTCAGAACATCTGTTGTACAAAATGTGCTGCATCAGTCCCTAAAAAGCAGATATTTATAATTTTTTGTTGTTGTCATGGTAAGAGTTGTACAAATATAGCTATCATTTCAACATATTTATGCAGCAGAGCCTGTGAATTTTAACTTCATCTGAAAATAGGAAATTGTTATTGATAAAAGTCAAACCCAGGGGTACTTTCTTTCCCTACATACTGCAGTTTTAATCCTTTTGGTTGCATAGATTTTTGCAAGGATAATACGTATATGTAGACATGTAAGAATTTCCTGGTCTCCACCCTCTGTAAGGAATTTGCTTAAATGTTTTGGTTCAAGGAATATGTTTTAAATAGAATTAAATTTATAGTAATTATCCAAGTATATTTTAGTGGTGATAGAGCAAAAACTACTTGTGTATTGTAACTGCAGTGTACATTTGGGCATATCACTCTTCAGTCCAGAAAGCCTTGGCTATTACATAAACAGATTATTAAAATAGTATCTATCAGCATGTAATCCAAAATCATGTTTTGAAGATTTGTAGAAAGCTGATTGTTCAGTGGCATGTGATTGTTCAGCTCTTTCTCTGGTTACTCATGTGCTTATTACAAAAATCCCTTGAAGAAGAGTGACCAGCCTGGCAGTGCCTCAGCCCGGTCTGCAGAGCCAGTACAGATTCCCCAGAAAAAATGCAAGTCATGAGCTGCACCTTTGTTTTAGCAGCAGCAAGACAGAGCTACAGCTGCCAGATGTGTGCTTCTATTTCTATTTGTGCTGCTGACACAGAGGAAGTTATGGTTTATTTACTGGGAGCTGCTTCGTGTCTCTCTGCACTCATCTGCACAGGCTCAGCAGCGGACAAAGAAATGTCTGCTCCTTGTCTGTTCATAGGCAGTTGCCAAGCATTTTGGAACTTGTGCTAATTGGGGCTGCGCTCCCTGTTTATGTGCAAGAGCTTGATATGCCTCACTAGTGAGTTTGCCCAAGGACCTGTTTATTTGTACCAAAAAGGGAGGAAGTAAGGCCAGTTTCTTCATCTGCTTTTGCTTGTGAACCTGAGATGTGACTTTGCATTTCTCACAATAGCATTTCCTGTAATACAAATTGATTGTTGGGAACACAGAGTCCCTAAGGGTTATTTTAGTTGATCCACTGTTTTATAGAATCATAGAATGACTTGGATTTGAAGGCATCTTAAAAATCATCTAGTTCCAACTCTCCTGCTATGGACACAAACACCTTCCACTAGACCAGGTTGCTCAGAGCCCCATCCAACGTGGCCTTGGACACTTCCAGGGATGGGGCATCCACAGCTTCTCTGGGCAACCTGTGCCAGTGCTTCACTGCCCTTACAAAAAAGAACTTCTTCCTAATATCTAAATATTAGATAAATATTAGGTAAATATTACCTAAATATTAGGTAAACCTACTCTGTTTCAGTTTGAAGCCATTCCCCTTTGTCCTATCACAACATACCCTTGACCAAAGTTCATCTCCACCTTTCATGTTGGCTCCCTTCAGTTACAGGAAAGCTGCAATTAGGTCACCCTGAAGCCTTCTCTTCAGACTGAACAGGTTTGCCTCTGTCCATATAATCTGGCTCTTCAGAAAAAAAAAAGATAAAAAGAGAAGTACATTCTTTTAAAAGCAATCAGTCCTAGTGCATAGATGTAGATTCTGTAAGGCACTATCCCCTTTCTTTCTAAGGACCTATGTCTGATTTGGGCAGAATGCATCTCTGTCACGTGAGCTGCTATTGCTTTTACATAGGCAAATCTGAATATGTGTTGCTGTAATATGTTGAAAAGAAGTGCCAATGCCCACCTTTCCCATATTTTGCACCATTTGGAATTACGTTTAGTATCATATTTTTATGTATAATATCATTACTGAAGTCGGCAGGTACATCTTACATTCGGAGCACAAACCTGGGTGAGGTAAGCACTTGCCAGTGCAATTTTTGTGAGTGGACCAATATCCAAAGGTCCTTTTTACTGCATATTATTAATCAAACGTAGTAATTCAATAATTGTGGAAAATCTTGTGTTCTGAGTAAAGCCCAAGTCAGTGTTAACAACAGTAGTTCTGTATATCATGAAATATTTAGTGCTTATATAAAGACATATCCTGATCTCCTCAGGCCATCTGATGAACTTTCGCTGAAAATAGGTGTCTTAAAATCTTTATTTTCTTTTGATACTGTATTAGTTCAGGCTGTACCTGGGAGATGGCATTATTAAACATACCTACTGAGCCATCTCTTTCCTTTTTCCCTACAAGGGCATTTGGTTGTTCTCCATGTCTCTTATCGTTATCACCGGCCTCATGCCTTTCCTAGTTCCTGTGGTCTGTCACTTACTCAACAGGTTTCCCATTTTTCCTGGACAACTGGCTTTTCAGTCCGAGGAACTGTGGATTGCATTTTCTCCTCTGTGAAAGAGCACAGAGACATTGCTTTCATCTCATTCAATACTGCTCACATCAGATTGTTCTGGTCTGCTTTCATACCAGTCTCCTGATCAAATAAAATATCAAACAAAGTAGACGTTGCACAGAATTTCCTTTTCTGGTTCTCAGGATGTTGCATAGGGTTTCAGAGCTTGTTAGTCAGACTGAAAATCTCCAGTGATGACTGAAATCTCAGTGCTTTGCAACAAGTACAACTTGAAATCAAACAGTGAAGATAAATTATAAAACAGGACCAAATTTGACAAGGAAACTACACGTTTGCTTGGGCAGTGGCATTTTTAAAATGTCCTAGTCAGACTACTGTATGGTTCTTCTCACTCCTGTGTCAGTCTAATCTTCCTGCCATTAGGTTGCACTTCTGCTCATTTATTTGCCACATTGGCTTTGTCCAACCTTGCCAACGTGTATCATCTCTAAGAAAGAGAGGTTCTGCAGTTGAAGTCTGTTGTGTGGCAAGCCCCACATAATTGTATTCTGCTTTACACCAGTGCTATGGCTGGGTAAACAGAGATATTCCCAGTGGCAAATGAGGAATCCTTTTCAGTGGTATCAATTTTCAGAGCTTTGGCCGCCTGAAATGAAATATCTGTTAGGATGTTTACCAATACCAGTCCAGGTTCTTCGGGCTGTATTGATTAAATTTTTGTACTGTAAAAATACCATTTTGAACCACAGTGAAATCAATATGGGGTGAGGGTTTTTATATATACAAATTGGATTTGGATCAGGAAGAAAATCTTCATCAGATGAAAAATAAAGCTGGGTGAAAAAAGTGTGATAAAAAATTTAAGAAGGGGAAAAACTTTCTTTGTCGTCCTCCTGGCCTCTGTTGTATTTGCCCTTTAGACCTTTCTGTCTGTGCACTGGTTACTTTTCTTCACAAATAAATTTTCAAACAAATTGAGGCTTCCAGTTTGGAGAAGATACCTTTAAATAGATGTAACATGATCAGAAACTACCTTTCAAGGGTTTTTTTAATGCCATTGCATTCATATATGTTGTGGTATACAGCAGTGCTAATGGCAATCTTCCTACTGCAAGTCAGAAGAGTTATTTATAGAGTACCTAATACCTCAGGAGTAAGTTCAGTGAGGTGATAGTATGATTATTTCCAGAAAGAAATTAAAACCACTACTCTATGGATGCTGAGAAGTTCTGAGTAACAAACAGTGAGGATATGGCATTTTAGAGCCAGTGGGTTTATTTTACGTGTTGTGGCCTGTGGTAAGAAGATAAGAAAGGTAGTTACGTATCTGAGAGGTAACACATCAGAAAGTTTTTCTCCATAGAGTTTACAGCTGGAAGGTTTAAAATGAAATACGTAATGTTTATTATATGGAGAAGTTTGGGGAAGGTTTTGCCTTTGGTAGATATCATTGATCATTATGCAGTAATTGTGTCTGAATTATCCCATATAGTAGCCAGGACTGTGTGAAGTTTATATTCCCCCCATTTATTTTCTGAAGATGCTGACTATTCAACAGTACTTTCTTGCAGCTCTGTCTCCCCAAGGAAAGCCCAACCTTCTGAAGTGCCTCATGGCCTCCTGTAGAACAGCTACTGGGGTAATGCAGGCCAAAACTTGGAGAAGAGTGCCAGGACTAGTCCTTTATTCAGTTAGAGTGATTTCAGCTGTGCTGATTTTCAAATGCCAGTGAGACATTGTTTTCTGGAATAATAAATTCCTTCCATAGCAAAACCAGTAGATCTACTGAAAAGAGAAACAGGTTATCGGTCATGTAATCATGAGGGAAAGGGAGTATTCAATATGAATTTAAGTAATGGAACAAAAAAAAAAGAATGATATTGAGGGGATCTGAGGAATGTCCATGTGTTTGTGTAATGGAAAACTGTAAATACTTCGAATATGTTATGAGCCTCTCTAACATCACACAGAGCCAAAAATGAGAGCAAATACAGTTTAGAGTAGGACTTGTTTTCTCTTTAGATATTTTTCCAAAATAATTCCTCTTTGACTCAACATAGCTTTATATGCTTGCTACAGACTTGCTTCGTGACAGTGTCAGAAAGGATAAATATCAATAGCTGAATAAATTTAAGCATTCTAACTCTGATAACAGACTGTAATAGAAAAGTATTTCAGACATAAATGTTTGAATTCAGGTGAGGCAAATCTCACTCTTTGTGTCTTTTGTTGGGATGGGCCACCATGTCCCACTGTGGGCAAGAGCAGAATCTTTGAAAATGACTGTGGAAATTATTTTGGAGGTATATATGAGAATAAATGCAATGCAATAGTTTTGCACAAAGAGTTGCTTTGAATTTATTCACCCAACTATAACATATTGTTGTGGTATTGTGAGATGACCTCTAATATATTTCAGTGTCAAATGTTAGCGTGCCATGCATGGAGAGAAGTATAAGGAGTATTGCAGCAAGAGGAATTTAGACTGAGAGAATATTTGTCAGTGAGAATAGTCTGGTAGTGGTATGGATTGTCTAGTACTGTCATAGATTCCCTCTTGCTGGGAGCTTGTAAGGGATGCCAGATGTGATTTAATTTGAAACAAGAATAGGTGATCCTGTGAAGTCTTTTGCAACTCTGTTGTCTATAAAATTATATTAAAATGGGTCAGTCATTTGGTGATGATTTTTTTTAATTGTACTACATTCCACATAAAGTTCTATGGCATGTTCCTATCATCTGTTCCTTGGTGGTTTGAAGAGTAGGGAGGAAGTGGGGAATGCACCATTGCTGCCTCTTCCGCACACAGAAGCCTTATTTCTGTTTGCAAAAGGGAACCTGGCAGCTGACAGAGACAAATTTCAACATTAATGTTTTGAAGACACTTGCATGTCCCTTTGATTTCCATCTCAGGCTTGAAGGGCAGGTGCCACTGAGTTCTAGCATAACCCACACAATACTGCTGTGTTGCCTCTACAAAAACTGTCCCTAGCTTGAAGAAACCTTAAAGATCGAAGTTCCAAACCCTTCTCCTCCCCCAGTGTGGGCAGGGGCACCTTCCATGAGACCAGGTTGCTCCAAGCTCTGTCCAGCCTGACCTTGGACACTTGCAGGGGTGGTTTGTTGGCGTAGCTGTGGTTGGCTAAGAATGTAAAAAATTGCACACAAGATGGAGTTATAACAGCCAGCTTGCCAGAGAAGTTCATGTAAATTGGGAAAATAACATAAGCTCTACCATAAAAATAACATCTCTTCTAGAACAGATATGTAAAACTTGATACCTGCTTTAAACCTCTACAGTACACTCTTAGGTCTCTAAGGGGAAGAGGTTTCCATTAGGTTTTACAGAAAAAAAAATAGCTCAAGTGCTTTTGAAACTCTAAAACTTTAAATTTTTGAACTTTTCTGTGGTGTAAAAAATTATATTAATAAAGTCAGTTGCTGAAAATGAAAGCTAGAACAGAGTTGTCTCCAGGACACAGCGGGAAGGTAATTTTAAAAGCTCAGGAACGTTGTTGAAATTATCATGCAAGGTTATTAAATGCAATGTATATTTAAATTGAAAAAAACTTTCTTTATTAGGTCTAGATAGGTGATTTTTTTTTTGCTGCCTCTAGCAGTTAAGCTTATTGGGTGAAAGTCAGGGTAGATTAATTTCTAATCTTTATGGAAAACCAGTTATTAAAAAATGGATAGTGAAATTATTAATATGATACTCAAAGTTTCGACCGTCTGCAGAACAAGACTCATCACTGAAGAAAAGTATAATGAACGTTTCATACTATTTGGCCACTTTTGTTTACATATAGTTTTGTATTCCTAGCATGATTTTCTAAGAGTTATTTCTGAAACATGTTGAATTAACATTGAAATCTTCCCTTATCATTACAAATTATAAAATATTTAGCTTTAATTTCCCTTTTCATATCACATAAGTAGGAACTGATTATAAAACACATTTGAAAGAACTCATTGTTGACTTAGGTAATTAAAATGAAGAGTGTGGAGTGAATTTTTAATGCTTTTTAGATTAGCTCAGGAATGATCAACTATTTGTCTCCTTCTCAAGAATATGTACAAATAATGCATCACAGCTCACATTTGCCTTCTTCCAAGAAATTAGTGAGCATTCAGAATTAAGGACATGTCAGTAAAAATTCTAGACTGATTTGAATATGTTTTAAGTCTCTCATTTGTTAATTGATGTAAGTCTAAGGACTTTGAATTTTAGATTTAATGAAAACTCTATTTGATGAAAGTCTGAGAGAAGTTGCTGGGGTCAGCTGAGGCCAGCTCCCGGCATTCTGCCAGCACAGAGCTTGCAGTGACTCTGCATGGCTGAACTTGTTTCAGAAAGAAAATTACCTCTCCAGCCCTACATTTGGAGAGCCCTGTTTTCATTTCAAAGTGTATAGGTACAAAAACTGATGCAGGGCCATGAATTACTGTGAATTAGGGTGACTGTGTTGGTTTCATGGGAGCCGTGAAATTCGCAGATACTGAGGAGCTGGGCTCAGCCACAGAGCAGCCTGCAGCCCTCCTTGCCCCACAAGGTCTGCTTGGAGCTCAGAAAGGCAAGCTGAGCAGGTGTATCTCCCACTAAATCACGACAAAGAGGAGTGGGAGAGAAGAGATGGATTTATGTCACAGTCTAAACACCAACACATTTGAGGAACTTAAGGAATTGTGAATTTACTTTGTGAGAATGAGTGACAATTAATGGAACAGCATAACCAAAGGCTTATGATGTAATATCTGTAAATTGACTAATCCAAACTGTACCTCTTGTCTTGTGCCTCCCTTGTTACCTTACATAAGTCACCTCCCCCTTGCTCTTGTCCTTTGCAGTCAGGTGATGGCACAGCTTGTGGCTCCTCAGCAGGACAGTCCCCACCCAGGCTGTGATCTGCATCTCCTCACTTGCCCTGCCTGCATTGCTTCTTTGATCGCTCCTTGGGCTGATTTAGCTCAGCAAGCTGTCAGGTTTAACCCAGGAAAATAAACTGCATAATTACCTGACAGTTTCATGATCTGAATCAGCTCACCAGTTTCAGATGGTAAGCTCTAGGCAGGGATCACAGAGCCAGGAGATGGATGGAGAGGAGAGGGATTGGAACAGCTGTTTCAACAGAGGAGACATCTTTGACTGTCTCAGCTGCTGCACTGACCCACAGCTCAAAGCCCTTTCCCTGCTTGTGCAGACCTTGCTGTATTTTGGGGTATTTCTGTGTCCCGTAGGACCAACTGCTTTAGAAGGAGGAAGATGCTCCAGTGAACTGAACAGTTTGCACCATATGACTTGCTGTCCAACTTCTCTGCTGTCTGAATTTTTACCACATCAGCTTTATTGACATATTTAAAGTTACTGTATAATTTGCCAGTGCAGCTGGTCCTTGTCCACTCACTGAGGATCTCATTTTGGCCAGTCTGCTGCAGAAGCCCCATCTCAATACAAACACAAAGGCTGATATGGCTCCCTGTTGCACTGATATTTCTGGGCTCCTCTATGGGAGGAGCGAAGAAATAGTTTCACATTTGGAAACAGGACAACCTGAACTGATAATGCTTTTTTTGATCTTAGTTGTTTGAATTAGCTGTGGATTAAAGCTGCATGTTCTCCCACAGCATTAATAGGCTGATGTTAGGCTTGATTTCCCTTGCTTTGCATGAGAAATGTGTGGAGAATATTGGATTTGCATGGCAGAAGAATACATTATCATGGTAAACAGCATTTCTGAAGCATTATATGAAATCACCAAAAAGAATGGAAGTCTCTAGGTTGGCACCAGTGATGATAAAGTATGAGTTGGCTGAGCTGCAGAAAAGTAGGGGAGCTGAAGAAAGTGTCTGGTCCAAACCAAGAAAAAATAAAGGAAAATTTGTTTGGCTGTGTATGATCTTATGTGAGGAAAATAGAACTAAAAAAAATAGAACAAAAAAAAGGAGCCTTATGTGTGAAGACTGTATACAGACTGACCTAGGATATTCTTTTACCAAATAGGAAATCTTGTATCTCCACTTCGTTAAAAATTAGGAGTTTAAATGGTGTTTAAATATTTTATTCCTTGTGTGAAATGTGGGGAAAACACTGGAAAACTTTCAAACGTTTTAAGGTCTGTTTAATTTTATGGTTTTCAAAGGGGAACGTGTGCAAGATCTATCTGTGTCCCTGTGGTAGGGTTGTGCGCACATTGCTTTCAGCTTCATGCTGTTATTTCTTCTGTTTGTTTGGAAGATGAGTTTGTCATGATTAGATTCTGTGGGGTAGACAGACGGGTGAGCCATCCATGCATACCATGTTTGGGAATGTGTTCAAGGCTTTCCACAGCTGGTTCTTAGGTCTATTTACAGATGCAGAAGTGGTGGGAGCTGGTGGAGCTGCTGACAGGATCAGAAGCTGTATGTATCACTTTGTTTCCTCACTTCAGCCATTGCCGCTTCTGTATAATGGTGCCTACAACCTTCATTGCAGTTTTGGGGTCAGTTGAACTAAGCCAGTCCCACAATTGATAAAAACTATGTCGTAGACGCTCAATCCAGGAGGGCCAAAAATCCATCTGCTCCACTTGTCTCAGCATATTGTAAGCTACAGAATATTTCTTAATGTTCTCTTAACAATCTTTGTCACTTAAAGTAAAATATCAAAAGCAATAATTATAATGAACTAGCAATCAGGAGAGATCAAAGGCATCCCTTGAGCAGCCTAAATCCTTGAAGTAGCAGGTAATTTGTTACATTTAACTCTCAGGAGTTAGCCCATGCCCCAAGCTGTAAAGATAGGTTAAAATAACACCGGTGGTTCTTTGCCAGCCTGTCCTGGGGATGATTCTTTTATGATCTGGTGGGATCAGTTTACTTCTTGATCACAGGAGCAAGCCTCTGGATAACTTCAGTACCAATGGAAGAACAGAACAAGTCCCCCCATTATCCTGTATGTCCCAGGTTTCCAAGGAACAAACAAATGACAAAACAAAAAAGGCAAGACAAGTTATGCAGCAAAGGGGAAAGGAATCTCTCCCAGTACCTGCAAACAGGCAGTCCAAGGCATGAAGCATTAAACTAATAGATGATAAGCAGGCAGCAATCAAGAGTTTCTAAGGGGAGACTCAGCAAAGGTTCTCATTTGAATATAATAGAGCAGTTTCTTTCCTTTTCTTCTACAGGAATAACATAGAATCACATAATCAGATTATTATTTTTATCTTTTAGTCCAGTATAACACAGGTCCCTGTCTGAACAGTAGATTTTTTTTTTTTTTATGTAGCTGAATTTTACTTGCTAAGGACAGTACGTTGCAGTTGCTTTTACTGAATTTTGTCTGAGGTTCTTCACCATGGCTTCGACTTCTGCTTCTGATTTTGGGTTTCACCATGCTCTTGCAGTTTGTAACTCACTAGTCCTTTTGATTTCACTCTGTGGCATCACCCTGGCTACCAACGAAAATTAAGGCCAAACAAACTCAAGACAGCCCCATCTGCGATGTCACTGTGCTGTTGCATTTCTGTGCTGCTTTTATTCTTAAATGTTAAAATGTTAAAATGATCGGATTTGATAAGATTTCAATATAAACTTTCAAAACTTTTCTTGGTATAGAAGTGACAGCATTTGTCAGTACAAGTGATTTGAAGAATGTTTATATACAATAGTTCCAAGATCTAAATGATCATTGTTTCAAAATCTGTCAAGGGAAAAATCTTGCCACAACTAAATACGTAGCACTGACATTTGAAGTCAGAGCAGACATGAGTATTTGGCTTACCCTTGAAGTTCTATCAGCTGCTTTCTGAGAGGAAGAAGGAGGAGACATTTCTGTAGCAGGTTAATTGCAGGATAACAAGCAAATTCTGTCTCTTTACACTAATTATTCTAAATAAATTCAAACTACATGGAACTTTTCTATAATGAAGCCATTCTTTTCACAGAACAACTATAGTCTAAGTGGAACTAGAATTGCAATTGGCATATGGTGATGTATTGAAACAATTCAGAACTTTCATTCCACTTCATGATCAGGGCTGTTCTACAGTGCCCAGGTAGAGAAATTCTTTCAAGGGCGGGGAAGGAGGTACTCCTGCCTTGAAACAGCATTCCTGGTTTCTTAGTACTTGACTCACATAAGTCAGGAAGGAAAAAAAAAGTTTGAATCCTTGAAATCCTTTTTAGAACTAGGGAGATCCAAATGGCCTGTAAGTCATGTAATGTGTACTGCCATCAGAATGGGGTGCTTACCTTACTTCTTTCTCACTGTTACCTTCCTGGTGGCTCTCCATATTGTAGGTGAATGCCACTTTGTTGTGACTACAAAGTTCTTAATATCTCAAAGATTTCTTGCTCTTATTAACCTTTAATTTAGCTCCTTTGCTGTATTGGAATTTATAAGAGATTTCAGAATTGAGTCTCAGCAGAAATCAGTCAAAAGATAAGGACTTCTTGTCATTGTTTGTCTGTTTTAGACCGATTTCTCTCCTATCTGCAAAGCCATCCTTTGCAGTCCCTACCCCAAACAAATAAATGGTCTGGGAAGTAACTGCCAAACAAGGAGGCAGCCAGATTGTGTGAGAACTGTACTGGGTGATGAAATTCCATGTTTGATCCAGTTTATGAGTGATATTAGTACAAAAGGATTTAGTCTTGCTGCCATCTATTTGCAGTATGAAACTGCTGTTTCTCGTGATGTATTTTCCTTATCCTCTGCAGAGCTGTGTACCCTGGACTGTGGCAGCCATGGTGTCTGTTCCAGAGGGATATGCCAGTGTGAAGAGGGCTGGGTAGGACCAACCTGTGAGGAACGTACCTGCCACTCTCACTGTGCTGAGCACGGGCAGTGCAAGGACGGCAAGTGCGAGTGCAGCCCTGGATGGGAAGGGGACCACTGCACCATTGGTAAGGGGATTTGTACCTCAAGAAAGAAAATACAGAAAAATTTAAACCAGTTCTGCACAGATCTGCCATTGCCATTGTTTTGATTGAAATCAGTTTGGAAAAACAGACCCAGAATCCAGCCAGGCATGAAAAGGTGCCTCTGTATCCTGCTTGTTCCACAGAATGGCAAGTGGGCACAGCTTTCTGTATAGAGGAAATAATTGAGATTAATTAATTTAAAATACCAAACAAGCAAAAAACCCCCACAAAAACAAAAACAACAACAACAAAAGAAAACACAATTAAAAGATATCTCAGTCCTATCATATCTTTTGGTTGTGTTCATATGTGAACTTTGAAGGCAGGAAGGAGAAGTGTTTAAGAAATAGAAGGTATGAGGGGACAATGCTGTTATTTAGCTTAAGTAATTCTTGCATTAAATCTTTTGCCTTTCTGTCTGAGGATTTACATATTTTACTTACTACTAGCAATGTTTTTTCTAGAGTTGGCTTCTAACAATATGCCTAATAAGGTAAAGCTTTTAGGTCTTCGTAGAAGTCATTTGTCTCCTATACAAATGTAATAGTTATATTTTTAATGAAATACAACAGGCTTTTGCAAAGTTTAATAGTGTTTCTCCCTAAAATGTTCCAAAGTAAGATTATTCATAAACATTTTAATTGTTTATAATAGAGCAGTATCTAATTTTCAAAGGAAGGCAACCTAAGCTCTCATACTTGTTTCTCAGAAAAATCTAGAATGTTTCATCTTTATCTTGATTGGTTTAAGGGAATTCATTCCTAGGCTCTAGAATTTACTTAATCAGATTTGCTAAATCAATAATTAAGTTTATGAAGAAGGAACAGCCTAATTTTCTAGAGGTTGGTTAGAGTAAATCCAGAGAAGGACCAAAATACTTAAAAAGATAAATAGAGTTGTTCTTCACATTGTAGGCAGTGCCATGTGAATCCCCAGACCCTCTGCATGCTTGTCATCAAATGGAGAATGATCACAAACTCAGTGTGTTTTGATCACAGCAGCAGGAATAGATCTGCCTGCAGGAGGAGGGACACATTTTATATCTGTCCCACAGGTGACAAGCCATAAGCAACTGGTGTCTGTATATTCATTTGGGTACAGAAGGTCAATGCATCTCAGTTTTGTTCTCTTCTTTTTTAAGCTCACTACTTAGATGCTGTTGAAGGTAAGTTTTTTGTACCAGCATTACAAAAGTAGTAATGAAAATATACAAAAGTATTGGGAATGGAGTGTATTGTGTTGCCCCTTTTGTCTGAGCTTCTGTACTGCTACATTCCCAGAATAAATAACACGTTTATTTACAAAGACATATGTAGAGACATATACATCCATGGAGACAGAAAGAAAATGCATTTTTTAACAAATATTCTGCTCAAGTCATTTGCCGAATTGTAGTGATGTAAGCATGTTTTATGTGGCCTTTTGATGTGCTGTCTTAGGCAAATCCATTTTTTGCTCTTGCTTACCATCCCCAAGTAATACCAAAGTTGAGGCCTTGCTCAAAAAGCTTGTGTTGATACTGTCTCTTGTGAGAACAAAAAAATTTTTTTCTTGTCATTTATGCTTGAAGTAAGTTTCTTTTGATAGATAAGTACTCTTTTCTAAAAGCTGCCTGTGCCTATGTGATCTAGTTCTCTTGAAATCATTTGATACAAGAGTTAAATTTTATATTGCTTTGTGTCTGGTGCTGTTCATTTCATTCCCATGCCTTGCCGCAGGTCCTGCTTATTCATGTCAGCACAAGTTCCTTCCCCGAGTGTGACAGCAGTCCCTCAGCCTGAGCCACACTGTGCAGAGCAGTGATGCACAGTGCCCCTCAAAAAAAGCTGATAGCTGAAATTCCAAACTAGCCATTGCTGCCTGAGTGCTTATTTTGTGTTTCTTATTTTATTTCTTCAGAATTAGATAATGAGAGCATTTAGGCATTCATTTGATTACATTTCTAGACTAAAGGATGACCACACACAGCAGCAAAATATAATCATGTACAAGAAATTAATTAACTCAGCAGGACAGTGATTCAAAGTAGAAAAACATCCCTATTACCCAAAACAGATCTCACACATCCTGCCCTTTCACCTGACTTCCTGAAAGAGGCAAGTAATTGGCTTTTATAATATGTGTATTTGGTGGTTTCCAACTACTACTAGAGTAACATCTTCCAGAATTCCAATGTGAGAAAATGGTGCCATTCATCTTCAGCTTTTATAAGCAAGAGGCTCAGACTCTCCAATCGCCCTGTTTGCCCATGTGATTGATAAACGGTTCCAAGGGTGAGAAGGAGAGAGCTTATGTGTCTTATGTAAAGTGGCCAGAAAATGTGTGCATGTTGGGCTCTGCATCACACCCTAACAGACTAGATTCCAATTGGCTCCTCCAAAGTTCATTTGGAGCATCTTAGGGCAGTCAAACACATGTGCAGACTGAGGCTGCTTCTTTCTTCCTCAAGAAAAAAATTCTTTATGATGACCCTTATGTTGTTCAGTAGCAAGTGCAGAAAGGCTTTCAGATCCTGTATGTCCATGCTGGCAAAAAAGAAGGAGCCTTCTTAGAAGAGATGCCACTTACACAGTCAAGCCTATTGCCAAGCTTTATTCATTGTCCTTTGGCTCCGTGTGTGACATGGAGAGGATCTGACAAATGTCTGAGCTGGCACTACACTACACAGGCAGATGGACATGAGTCTACACATCCAAGAGACCATTCCTCTCACTCTTACAGACAAAATCTAGTTGTGAATGTCCAAATTACTATTGACTCAGAGCCTGCAAGTATATAATCCAGAGGATGCTACATTCCTCATTCCAGTTTTGATGTAGAATCAGCACCACTAAAGGGCACATGTTGGTCATATTTGAATCGGCTGTAATGGAGGAAAGTGAAATGGGACATTGGAAGGCAATGATCTCTCAATTGCCTTCTGTAGAAAGAGTTGTGTTGTAGCTTTTCTCAGTCAGATGAGTATTTATGAAGAGAATAAAAAGGTCACCTCCATTCCCTGCAATGTGTAGGATTATGTCCACAAATGCCAGTTTGTCATTTAGACATTATTGCCCATGTATATTTTTATATAAATCTTGATTATGTATATGATTTCCTTTGTGAACTCAGCTTATTTTTCAGTAAATAGAGAAAGAGATGGACACAGCAGACTTCAGAACTTTACTAATTTTTTCCTGCACAAAAAATATTACACACTGAAAAAAAAATCCTTACTCCTCACTGAGAAATCACTTTCGGGCAAGCGAAGGGACATACGAGGTTGGGGATTTTTTCATCTTTGGCCAAAAATATCAATGGCTTGCAGTGCAGCTGTGATCATTTGAAGGCAGCAAGCATTCCTACTAGAAGTAGGAATTTTAACAGATAATTGCAGCTGTAAAATGGGAGGAAAATAAATGTCTTCATGAAGGCCTTTTTTTTACTTGAGAAATTTTTTAGATGGTTGCCCAGGTCTCTGTTATGGAAATGGGAGGTGCACTCTTGATCAGAATGGATGGCACTGTGTTTGTCAAGTGGGCTGGAGTGGCTCAGGATGTAACATCGTCATGGAAATGGTGTGTGGAGATAACCTGGACAATGATGGAGGTATGATACATAATTCATGCGTCTCTGTTTGTTACATCTTTGACTGATATTTGAATCTGTGGTTTTGGTGTATACTTTCCTTTTTATCACAAAATGTCAATGTTTGTATGTTTACTCAAGACAGTTTTTCCATGGACTTCACCTGAAGCAGCACAGTAAAGCAACAGACCCTTGTGGTAGGGTCTGTACTCAAGGCAGAAAATATCTGTGTCCCATGTCTACCATTCCAATATTTGATTTTTTTCATACAAAAAGCAAAGCCAAACCAAAAAAAAGGCGTAACAAGTAATTTTTTCTGTCTTGTTTTCACTCTTCCTCATAACTGTCATCTCTTTCAGAAAAGTCAGCCAATAGATATCCAAATGATCCAGTTGAACCAGATCATCCAGCACTATGTGCTCCCCACCTTAGATCTCTATAGTCTTCATTCCTAACCCTAAGGCTGTGTAAATTTTGGATTTACTGGGGAAAAAGACAGTTCTTTCGTATGTTAGTCTCTGCCTCCTTTCCAGGAGTTCATCCTCATAGCTCTTGTGTTAGCTGGAGCTTGTGGTTAACAGTAAAAACATCCAGACTGTTTCAAACATATGAGTGGGAAAGAAACCACAACGTTCCTCACTGGTTGTTCACAGAACTAATTATTTTTCCTATCTCTTTTAGGAATACTCATCTACTAAACAGTCAAGAACTATTACTTTTCTCTCTTACTTACTCCCAGCCTTTACAGTGTACCTGACACTACACTCAGTGCTATGCAACTGTCTCATTCAGGTGGCAAATTCAAGGCCAGGTTGGACAGGGCTTTGAGAAACCTTGTTTAGTGAAGCTATCCCTGTCCATGACAGTGGGTTGGAATAAGATGATTTTTGAGGTTCCTTCCAACCCTAATCGTTCTGTAGTTCTAGTCTTTTCCTTAGATTGTACACTGAGATGCATTGAAATACATATTATCTAATTGTGTCACACTTGAAGACTGTATATCAATGTCCTGTGTAAGATCTCATACTCAACTGCAGGGGCAAACCTTCGTATAATGATTGCCTGGTTTTTTTCTAGATCATTGATAAATAAAGCTTGATGTAGGTCCAAGAACTGAAGTCACTGTGAGACCTCAATAGAAACATTCTGACTCAGTGATGATTCCTCATTTACAGATATATTTTGAGATCTTCTGATTTTGTATCCTGTGGCCTCTAGGACCCTGCTGTCCTTTGGCAAAGGTTTCCTTCTGTCTGAATCTCATTCAAAATGGCTTTATTCCTCTCTTATCCTTCCCTTTCCACCTTATTTCTAAGAGGTCCAACAACCATCTCTCTGCCCACTGTCTCTGCTGTCCTAAACTAGTGTGTATCCCTTTCACACAAGGTCCCACAGCTGGCATCGCTGCCCCCCTGTGCTTTCCCATCTGTCGATGCTCTCCCCTGCTGTCCAGGCCACTGACTCACTCTTAAATCTGTCCACTAAAAGCCTGTTTAGCCTGTAATGTATGTAAAGCATTTTCTGGTACACTCTGTGAACTGGCTCTGTATAAACTGCCCTGTATTGTGATTTTGTGTGCTTTATATTCTGCAATAACATTGAGTTATTGAAAGAGTTGGCAGTTTTAACTCTAAATCTTGAGTTTGTCAGTTTAAGGCAGACACTTACCATCATTTCACTGCAGGTTTTAAAGGCAATTTTCTTTTTCCTCTTTAATGACAACATAACATGAACTAGGACAGCTCTGTTGACATTACCATTAGAGATAAGTGCAGAGAGAAATATTTAATTAATCTGACTACTACAGATGGGCTAAATGTAATTAAGTTTCCTTCACAATCAATTTTGTATAAGAAAAGAAAATTATATCTATGTAGCATAACCACTTGTCTTTATATATATTTATATATGAAGTTCGTAGGACCTGACTTGGCATAAGTATAAATTAGAAAAATTCCCCTACAGTCGTTGGAGTTATCCCAGTGTTAGATTAATATGAAATCAAAAGCTGATTCGTAATGTTTTAGGGTTTGTATACCAATACAACCGTAAAGACAGAAATTAGGAAGGAGACGTAGTGTTACCTGTTACGTCCTGTTTGCTGGGAGGTTGCAGTATTAGACTATGAGAATATTGCGGTGGCATAACGAGTTTCCGTCCATCAAGCTCCATAACTGGATTAGGCTCATAAAGATGAGAGCTATTAGGATTTTTGCCTGCAGTTGTGGTGAGTTAAGAGCACTCAGCTGAGTTACAGAAACAGCTGACAGGTAGTAATGTCCTAAGCCATTAGGATATGCTCATACTTGGTGACACATAGCCCAAGAGATCATGCTCTAAATGTAACTTAGTGCCCTGGTATATTCCAAATCATGGAATTCTCACCTAGCAAAGGTCTTAATCATTTCAGTTGTGTTTAAGTCAAACATTTATATCTCAGTCCCTAGGAGTCCTATTGTGTTTCAAGTTTGTTAGGAGGAAGTCACTCCCAAAGAACAAAGTTGTAGTAAATTTGAACAATTATTTTTTCAAACAAAGTCTGGTTTTGGGACTTAGGCTGAGGGAAAATTTTGTGTAGTTTTCAGGTGATTTATTTTTTCAGATGATTTATTATATAGTACTTTCAGGGCCTGGAAAACTAGGGAGTTTTTTCCATTTGAAACGACATTAAAATACATGGTAGGAAAAAAACAGGTTAGTCCCAACCATAAGGATTGAATAATGTCATTTATTTGGAATGAGAAAATGTTAGTCTTATTGTTTGGCCCATATTAAGAGGACAAAAGCTTTGGGAGGAAGGAAGTCTTGAATTCGTTTTTTAAGAACCAATATATTAGTCTAAAGAAAAGCCATAAGCTTATTCACAGGCATCGTGGTCCTGTGGCCACTGAAGCACCTAGTTCCCATCAGTGCAGTTACTCGTAGTGGTGAGATTAAATAAGTGTGGAACTATTCTCCTGGGCAGGGAGAGTACAATTTCTTTTAGAGCCCCATTAGGATTTGCTGCACTTGTACCCTGGCTGTACCATAACTGCGTTTCCCATTCCAGCTCATAACTCTCTGTTAGCTTTTTCCTACTCAAAGACTTAAGGGCATGTTTACCTGTTCAAATATCACTACAAATATCATTGAAAAGGTCTTAGCATTATAACAGATGTACGATGGCATGGTTTGCACTTGCTCTTGTGGAGTGCATCTGCAGTCTGTTAGCAGTGTGATGTCCATTAACTAATGCCAAGAAGTCAAGCAGATGTCCTTTGCAATGGGGTCTTTCCCTCACTGTGGCTTCCCTCAGCATCACATTATTCCCTGTTTCTTACTCTCCTTTCACTGTCATGACTGACATGATTTCAGTGTATGAGATGACCATTCAACTCACCTGGGCAGGTCATTTTCTCTTGTTCTGCCATTAATTTATACTCATTGGAAGCTTCAGTAGCTCCAGAAGATTACTTGAAAGCTCTGTGGAGCTTTGTGCAGGCGAGTGCCTCTGTCCTGGGCACAGGAGGCTGCCACGGTGTGAGGACACACAGGGCACTGAGCACCCGCTTGCAGGTCACTCCTCACTTTGCCAAGCTGCAGTTTTCCTGCTCTTTGGCCATATATTTACCCTGCTGCTGCATGTACAGGTCTTTGTCTTATGCTGAAAGTTGCAGCCTGTGACTCCCATTAATTTCCTTGATATGGATCTCTATTTTAAATTTGCCTGCATCTCTTTTTATTGTTTTTCTTTCATGAATCAATCTTGCTTGTTGGTTTTTAAGTAAAATACTATTTATTATAAGCTTTGAATTCTCTTCCATATATCCCTTCAGTCACTTCAGACAGTTATTGTAGCTTTCTCCAAGCTTTTCCAAGCACAGGGAAATAAATGACTCAGCATAGCCTTGGGTTGATAACCAGTGCTGCTAAAATATTGATGTATTTCTGACCCATCCATTGGCATTTTAATAAGCCATCCATCACAGAGATATTGAGTCCATATATAAGTAATATGCTATTATTACACAACATAAATAATACTGATTGGAATGGTTTTCATTGTTGCTGAGCAGCGACGACTCCCCAGGGATACTTAGAGTTTCTGAAAACCCTGATATATTTGTATTGTCCTGTGTGTGGAAGGCCAAACACCACTGGTACTCACTGGATAAAACACTTGCAGCTTTCCACAGGCACACTGATGAGTTTCCTCATACAGCCAGTGTTCCCAGTTAGCAGCCTCATTGTCTACTGCATGCTGTGTCTTGTGGTTAAAATTTGGCCAGTTTGAATCAATGCATATGAATAAGCATTAGAGAATCGTGGTAGTTGCTACTGCTGCTTAGTATCTTCTTAAGTTACTCTTCGATTCCATTTGCTTGGATTCCTGGCAACCCTAATTAGTCTGAAGTTGAGCCTGTGGTGAAACAAGTCAACACAGGCAATGTTTAATATGTATTTGAAATCTGTAGAAGAAAGCAAGTAAATGTGAGTTGAAGACTCCTGTGGATATTTTTTCCACAAACACTAGTATTGACCACCTGATCATGTGAGTGTACCAAAAAGCGTAAATCTTTCATATATTGAGAGTCATTGTGTTTAGTTTTTTAGGTTGTACTGAATAGGATTTCAGAGCAAAAACGAAATCTGCTTACTGCAAGAAGGAACTTAAATCCCTTTTTTACTTTTGATGAAAATGTTGTGGACATAGATTGCACAGCTCAGTCACTGCCTTGTGCTCACTTGGCTCAGTACAGAGAGAGGTGTGGAGGTGCACTCACTCACACACACACCTCTGGGTTGCTCTACAGCAGTGAAAATGAAGGTCATTGGTATTCATAGAATTACAGAATATCCTGAGTTGGAAGGGGCCCACAAAATCATCAAAGCGCAAAAAGGACAGCCCCAAAAATAACACCGTGCCTGGCAGTATTGTACAGACACTTCTGAATTCTGTCAGTCCTGGTGCTGTGACCACTGCCCTGACGAGCCTGTTCCCTTACCCAACCACCCTCTGCGTAAAGAACCTTTTCCTAATATCCAGCCTAACCCTCTCTTGACACGTCTTCAGGCCATTCCCTCGACTGCTGCTACTGGTCACCACAGAGAAGAGATCAGTGCCTGCCTTTCCTCTTGCCCTCACAAGGAGCTTGTAACTGCAATGAGATCTCCCNAATCATCAAAGCGCAACAAGGACAGCCCCAAAAATAACACCGTGCCTGGCAGTATTGTACAGACACTTCTGAATTCTGTCAGTCCTGGTGCTGTGACCACTGCCCTGACGAGCCTGTTCCCTTACCCAACCACCCTCTGCGTAAAGAACCTTTTCCTAATATCCAGCCTAACCCTCTCTTGACACGTCTTCAGGCCATTCCCTCGACTGCTGCTACTGGTCACCACAGAGAAGAGATCAGTGCCTGCCTTTCCTCTTGCCCTCACAAGGAGCTTGTAACTGCAATGAGATCTCCCCTCAGTCTCCTCTTCTCAAGCTGAACGAGACAAGTGGCCTCAGACACTTCTCATGTGACTTCCCCTCTAGGCCCCTGTCATCTTCATAGCTCTCCTTTGGATTTTTTTATAATAGCTTTATATCTTTCTTGTATTGTGGTGCCCAAAACTAAGTACAATATATTGCTTAGAGATGGATTTGATTCTCATGTCACTGAGCAAATCCGTTATTAGTCTGTGTGCTTGTGGGCATGTCTGCAGACATGTATGGGCATGCACCATATAAGCATCTACACCACTTGTAGCATTCTGGTTTTGACATTACCATGAAATTTCAAATCTGTTAGTTTGCATTAACCCAGTAGTTAACGTCAGTAGTATCTTCTCCATGTGTGACAAAAACTTCAAAGGGTGAGAAGTCTGCTCATTTAATGAACTTTTAAACAGAAGAATAGCAATTTTAAGTTTTATTGCTAAATTTACGTTTTGCTTTCCAGAACCTAATGTTAGTGGATGGTTTATTAAAATAACTAACATCAGCAACATGGGAGGTAGAGTCTGATTGAATTTGGCATTTTCATAGCCAGTTAATAGTGTCTCAGTTCTTTAATAGAAAAGAAGCTGCTGTGCAAGTTATTGCATGCTGCACTGGTGAGCTGGGGAAGCCACCACTGCTGGAAGTAGAACTACTTTGTTCTTTGTTTCCCTTACCAGTGTCCTCATGCAGTCCTTCTTCACTGTTCTTGGGTGTATCCAAAATTGTATCTAGACAGTTTGTACTAATTGTGAATACAGATCTATTTTCAACAGTGATATGCCACATTTGTAGTCATGAATTGCAAGTAATTCAGGGGTATATGAGAAGAGTAGAGGTGCTGGGATATGAAAAGTAGTTGACAGAGCTGTTTATATCAGGCACAAAATATATGACTTGTTCTGTGTTCTTGCAGTTAACTTAGAGCTGACAAAATGCTTTTTCTTTGCCAACTGTTATTTTATTTTAATGAGAATTTAACGTAGATGTCATGCAACACATAGAAAGCACAAATAAAAAACATGTGAAATGCACTCTCCGTGCAGCAGTTCCCCAAACAGGGGAAATACAGAGATATTACTGGGAAGTAACCAGTGGAGAGGTGGATCCATAGCCACAGCTCCATTGCCAATTTGTCTGGCTGCTGAAGGTGATCATCCCTGTAGAAGGGAGATTGCTGCACAGTGTTTGCATTAGAGAATGTGCTGTACCAAGCACAAGCTGAGCCTCCCATGGCTGCAGCACCAGCATAGCCGAGGAGGTCATTTCACAACACTTGTGAGATTCTTTCCATTGTATGGAGTAAGAAAAATGTACATAAATGTATAAGCAAGAACATATATTTTGTTTGAGGGAAAATATAGTGTGATTCCATTGACACAAACTCCTGACACAATAAATATTAATATCATTCCTTATAGAAAGCTTCCTGGAAAAATCTCTTCCCCAGCAAAGAAATGGGAAAATCTTGTAGTAATTCTGTGAGGTATTGCAATGCAGATAAGAGTGGTGTGACTGAAAACCTGGTGTGACAAGAGCAAGTGAGACACCGAAAGTTTTGCCGTGCTATGCCTGCTGTTTGAGGTTGTTTAAATTATTGAAGAGTGGTATGAAGTGGGGTTTTTTTCCTGAGTTCTATTTTAGCAGTAATATTGCAAATATTTTAATTGTGTAACTCGTTTACAAAGCAAAAAAACCCATTCCATCATTATCCCTTGCATACAAAACAAGGTACTTGGTAAATGTGAAAACATAATCTCAGACTCATTACAATGTGAATCATTTGATTATATAATCTGTAGTGTACCTTGAAGGTGCCTGGCAATGTTTTATATAAAACAAATTTTAAAATGCTAACAGCAAACCAAAATCATTTGCTCTTCTGTAATATGTCTGAGACTGCACCTATGCTGTGTTGCACTCTGGAGTAATTGACAGTAAAAACTTCAGTGTACAGGCTCCCCTGCTGTATGAATTACAGTTTTTGCTGTTTGTAGTAGTTTGTTCATGCTCCTGACTCTTGTCTCCTGAGATTTAAAAGTAACCCTGCTGATTTATTAACATAGTAAGCTTTTTAATAGTTGATTTCTGATATGAAAATTTAACTAATATTGTGGCCATTGTTTGGGAACTGACTAATATATTTGTAGCATTATCAAGTGAATGAATTTGATTATATAGTTTATAAACATGATTTATTTGCTTTTTCTGGGTTATTCTCTTGGATTAAAAATCTCATTTCAAATAGGATTGGTGTGTTGAAAAAGCTGTCCTCACGTGCACTTACTAATAAGATTTACATTGTCACAAACTGCCTCCGTATGATTCTGTACCAGTTCATTTTACCTGGTTCTTTTTGATGCACATGATGTTGAAGTGTAGGAGTTTCTTTTGGGGTTTTAGGTTTGGATTTTTTTCTTTTACACTGTCTAACATATAACCAGAGTCTGAAACAAGCCTAAATCGGAACAAAGATTTTATGTTGTCTTAATAGTTCCCTGTTTAACCCCAAATAGGTATTTTTATTCTTTTACTTCAGCACAAAGTCTGAAAAGCAGTTTTCTCCTTCTCTCCAAGTTGAGTTACTATGTTAACGTTGATTGTTTGGGGGGGGGGGGACGGGAAGAAAAGCTAGAAGTTGATAATTCAGACAATTCTAGTTAATTATTCTAAAAGTTATGCACACAGTGGCCTGAGCCAAGTATGTGGTGTTAAATGTCCATAGAGGAGCTGCTGCTTCTGCACCTAGTGCCTCACTGGCCGTGGAGCATCTTCTGTGAAGCTAGCACCTGCCTTCTCTTTCATTCTGCTTGGTTGAGAGTGGACATTGAAATCTGACCAGTAAAAGTGTTTAAAACAAAAACAGAGCGAGAGAGAAAGAGGCCATGAAGACCTAGAAGACTGTTCCCCTACATTAATATTGATATTCTGAGTAGTAATTTCTTCTGATGATGACTGTGTAGGATTTGCTCCCAAGACCGTAAGGCAAATCCAGCACTTCATACATCTATGATGCTGTTTGGATACAAACCATTTTCACCATGGACTGTACAGATATCCTTCTGGGACTTCGCACCCTACTAATGGGAAGCCCACCCTCTTGTATCCCTGGGAGCCTGGAGAGGGAGCCTGGAGAGGCAAGGAAATAAGGGTGCAAGTAATTCAAATCAAAATAACTCCATTAGCAGAACCTAGAAGAGTTCATAAGGCAGTCACTTTGCTGACAAGTAAACTGCAAAGAAAAGATGAAAATTGAGTCTGACTGAAAGATGGAAAACTGCTTTCCCTTTACTTGGTTTCTTTTTGTGTACAGCCTGAATGCACTGTGTTTGTAGTCAGGCAGGTAAGCTCTTGTCTGAAGACGAGAAAAATAAGAACCCTATTAGAAAAGGCAAAGTAGTTAATTGTTACTTTTATAGCTATTTCCTTCCTAAGTAAATCTTTGTATTCTGCAATTTCTGTGACCTTTCACTTTCATTTCTTGTCTAAATGAGAGAATCAGGTCAGCTCAGTTCCCACATCTAATGGCTTGTTGACAAGGAAAAAATTAATCAAAGTAGCTGCTGTGGAATACATTACTCCAAAATAGCTTCCCCATGGATACTGTTATTCTGCATATTCTGCCAGACCATTATTTGTCAAGTTTCTCGGGTAGACAGCAGTCAGCTTGCAGAAATTAGTGCCTTCCAGAAAGTCCCTTGACTCCTTGAACAGCACTTGTCACTGTCATAACCCTTCCACTGGCAGAGCCCAGCCCTGAATGGCCATGTCAGAGCCCTCTGCAGGCATCTTCACCAGTATAAACCACAGGAAATTTCAATGTCTTTATCATCTTTTCAAATCTAGTAGAATTCTTTAATATTTGTAGTCTTGGATAATGTGCTGGTAGTTTGATGCTTTCCAGTACATCAGAATATAGAGTGTTTCATCCCTTGGACAAAAAAAAAAAAGGAAATAAGATATCTTTTTTTTCTTGCAGTTCCAAGCCTGCTATTCAAGTTTCAACCCAAAAAGCTCTTTTGTTTTTTTCACCAGAACACTGAAAACCCCTCTGGTTCATATTGTGAACTCCTCCATCCGCTTCCTGTGTGTTTTTGTTTAGACTGGAGGCCCCTTAACATTTCAGCTTGCTGATTTCCTAGCGGATTTCAATTGCTTCCTAGGCTTTCCTGAATATAAAGTGACTGCTAAGCTCGAAGTCAATAAACTCAACATTGCCCTGTGAAGTTCTTCTGCCACCACTGGCAAGTGCCTTTTGTCCTCAGGATTTGGTGAACGTGGAAAAAAAATAAAAACACACACTGTCCTGTAGCCATGCCAGCTTTGCTGGATTGGAGGGTCCTAGGTTATTGTTGTTTGCTATCTACAGTTGCCCTTGGCTCATTATCACAAGACCTAGCCTGCTCTATCTGATTTCCCAGCTGCAGCAGGATAGGTTTGTTAATGTTTTTTGCCTAGCCGAGCAATTACCTTTCTCAGGGTCTAGCAAGGATTTTCAGATGCCAGGAAAACCCGTTTCATTACATCTGTTTGTTCTGTAGAAAGGCTTTTGCTTTCTTTTCAAAGTGAATATTTTATGGTGCTATTTACTGAGCATTCACACAGCGCAGTGTGCTCTATTGAAAAGGAGCAGAGCTGGCGGAGGGTTGGTCTCGCACCCATTAAAGTCAATGACAAACTCCAGCAGCTCCCCTGCTAGCACAGTTTGCCCGGAGGAGGTACAGTTTGATAGGCTTCAAAGTGTTGGTATGAACGGAGCATGGAAAGTCAAAGCATGAAGTGAAAATATCTGACAGTATGTTCATCCTATAACGTTCCAATTTTAACACAAGGGAAATCCATACAGTGAAATGATGACTCCACATTTATTCAGATCGACCTTGTTAAAAATAAAAAGAGTTATCTTTTGTTGAAGGATATGACACCTTCCTCTTGCTTTATATGCATTAGTGTGCTTGTCAATCCAGGCAAGTTAGCAGCTGCTAAGTCATAAAATGGATGTTAAAGAAGGTAGTTGGACATTTTACCGTCTCTTATTAAATCTGTTTCTGATTGAGTGTGTAATTTAGGCAATTGGGGCATCTAAGCTGCTGATAGAAACAATTAAATGCCAATAGCTCAATTTTAAGTTTTATTTAGGTGCTTAATTTGGATGCACTTCAGTACTTCAATTTTCATCATAAGCTTTGGACATTTAAGTAAATGAATTTTACTAACAAATGTTGCTGCAGGTTTGTCCATGAAGAAATGTAGATTTTTGAAATGGACTAAGCGTGTACGTTAATGCATTATTGAATTTGACTGTCATAATCAGCATGTCTTCCCATTGATTACATCCCTCCTGTGCTCTCTGGTAGCAAATGTGGTGCTTTATCCTCAGAGCCACTCGATTTCCTGAACTTTCCATTCTTTTTCAGATGGCTTGACAGACTGTGTAGACCCTGACTGCTGTCAGCAAAGCAATTGTTATGCAAGTCCTCTCTGCCAGGGTTCACCTGATCCCCTTGACCTTATTCAGCACAGCCAACCACCTTTCTCTCAGCATCCTCCAAGGCTCTTTTATGATCGAATCAGATTCCTTATTGGGAAGGACAGCACTCATGTAATCCCAGGAGATGTCTCATTTGAGAGCAGGTGAGTTCTTTTGCAGATGAAAGAGTTTTCTGAATATTGAGAACTATAATTAAATTTAACCAGAAAAACATGATATTTGGATAGCTCATAAAATACTTAAAAGGATAACAAATATTGAAGACACAACAGTTGAGGATCTTGGTTTTCAGTTCATCCTTGCTACTTGTCTAGTTCATGAAAGTATCATAGCAACAAACTCTACTACTCTTATGACCAAGACTGACTGTGGTGGAAGGTAGGTCTCCTACTGATAAAATTGGCAGGGGGGATTTCAGTCCTTCACACAGGGAAGAACAGATTGGATTCATATATGCTGTATTCAGTCATTTTTCTGCTCATTAGAACTTGATTTGGTTTTTACAGTGTAGTAAATTTAACATGTGTCACTTAAATATAATCCAGCCACCTAATTAAAAAACTTCCTTGTTTTTACTGTGTATTGATAGACCAGTGTGGAATTTACCATTTTGTGCTGTGGGATTCTCTCCAGCTGTCATGGAAAGATCAGAGTGATCTGTGAGTGTTTGTGAGATTGGCTTTGCCCTTTTAACAGGAAAAGACTGTGCAATAGGAAGAGGGGACTTTCTCAGAAAACCTGGTAACACATTTTCTTAGGATTTGAAATATAGGAGCACATAAGTTTTTATGCTGTAGTTCACCTGGGAAGCTATAACTTACATGCTGACAAAGAGATCCACAAATCATTTACATCACCTGACTATTACCCTGTCAACTAGGCCTATGCATTAGATAAACCATGTTCCAGTAATAAGGACGTAAGAATTTTTTTTATTTTCACAGTACACAGCATTCTAGGTTACAACCTCAGTGCAATTCTATAGCTGCACACAAATTCAGTGCACTTTCTCTTTGTAACATTAATATTTAATAAAGTAAATTTGTAAACAGAGTCTTTATTGATCTGAAATACCTAAACATTTAATCACTATTAATAATGTAAAAGGATGTTAGAAATATGTAGAGCAATAGGGCATGAAGATGAGAACTCTGAGAAGCACCCACCTGCCACTGGTGGGTCTCTCAGTGTGTGTTGCATTCATGAACAAGTGGGGCAAGGTCCTTGGCTGGCTCCACGTGCAAACCAAAAGTCTTCTGAAACAAATGTCACCAGTGAAAGATTTCCTCATCAAAATGGCTCACAGCGAGGAGTTTGCAGAGAGGAGGTGAGCACTCAAGTTGCCTGTACAATGTTCTGTGACACTGCAAATGTTAGCAGCCAGATTGTGCATAATCCCATCAACGTGCTTTTATAGATATAAGGAATTGATCTTTTAAAGCTATCATTGATAGGATTTAACTTGGATTTAAAAGCTTTTTCTGAGTATTTCATTTCTCTACCCTGAGACCTGCTCTGCCTTTGAAAAATGAAGAGCAACGAAGTTCCATGTGGGAGCAGCAGCTCACCCTCACCTTCCTGCCACTAAAGAATATTACTTGTACTTGTGTTTGTGCATTGCTCACACCCCAGATATCATTTCCTCCCACCAGAAATTCCTGGTTAGTTTGGTGAGAAGATCACTGGGATTCAGATGAGGGTGTCTGTATCTTAGGAATCAGAGCAGTGCCTGGAGACTTGGGCTGTGCCGTGTCTCCTGGGGTTTGTCAACAGCACTCTACCATGTACTGGGCACCCTGAGGGGTCCCTCAGACCACACTTTGCTTGATCCTCAAGTCTTCCGGGCTGTTGAAAAATTGTTCATCCATAAGTCAAATATTATTAAAAACTGCCAGAATTTTCCTCAAGGATGAGAGATAAGCAGGGTCTCTGAAGGAGGCAATAGCTGAGCTGTGCTGCCTCTGTTCAGAAATTTTCCTTTGACACTGCCAATCCGACTGTCATCTAGTGTCTGTTCTTCTCCTGGGATCTAAGATTACTGAAAAAATATAGAAAGACAACTGCTGCTACAGTAAAGAACATCAGACATCTGTGATCCAGCCTATCTGGTACAGACCAAAGCATGCTGAGGGGGGTTTCATCTTCCTTGGGCTGTTGCTGAAAAGGTTGTGTCCAGGCAGATGATATTAACTCATGGCTGCCTGCAATGCCATGGATGTTATAGCATTGGTAGTTCAACATGAAATGTTGGAAGAATTGGATGCAGCAATGTCATACGTTTATTTCAGAGAACTGGCATCTATTCCACTGTTGCTTCAATTTTAAAAGCCCCAGCTGGCTTCTTTTATTATTTCCCTTCACAAGAAATCTCTGAGACCATTAGGAGGATTAAAGAAGAAATAGCCAATGTTTTCAGTGTTCTGGTTCAAATGACATTGTGCAATTTTTTTACTGTACCACAGGTCAGTGGAGCTCTGGTACGGGTGATGTTTGCATGAATCTCACCAGAGACAAAGTCAGAGTGATGTTGATTAGATTTGGGAAAGCTACCAAAAATGGTGAAGATTATCTCTGTCATTCAGACTGAAAGTGTTTAGCCTCTGTCATATCCTGGAATTTTCAAAAAAATCTGAAATACTAAAACTAGTTTTTCTGACAGCTGCTGAGACATCTATCCTTTCACATGTCCATCTTGAACTATAGCTTAGCTCTAATTTTCTAATATTTGGCCTCTACATTGCAATCAGGATGTTGCATTGAGCCATGGCTAAATACTATGCCAAGAATAATGTTAAGGAGCTAAATGTTTGCAAAACATGTTTTGCATTTTATTGTCAAAGCTGTCGTTTGCACTAGGTTTTTACAAACTCCCACTTAAAATCTGATGTGCTGAAAAGCAGGTTACAGACATTCTGAAAAAATGGAAATGTACTCACATCAGGAATAGGTTTGACCTACTACATGTAGTAGGGTGTAGCAGATTATAATATTTTTATCAACTTCTGTTCTCAGAAAGGTTTTTAACTTGTTTCTTTGCTGAGGTGTTGTTTTTTTTTTAATGTATGCTGCTGGCAAGATATTTGACTCACTGCAAATTGCCTGCAAAAAGGGTCCAGTGTATGGTACTGAATTAATTACCCTTCAAAGGCTGCTTACAGCAACGTTGTCATCAGGAAGAAACAAATGTACCTTCACTAGCCTTTAGCTTAATTTCTCTGATTGAAGATTGTAATCAGAAATGTAATACAGGAAATGCCATCTTCTGGTAATGTGACACTTGAAAATTCACAAGTTGCTTAACAGAGTTCCATGTCTGAGCCTAATGTCTCAGCCTGAGGTGCTCAGAGAATATTGGAAACTTAACACACAAAACAAAAGGGGGAAAATAACAGATATGTAGCAGCAAAGCAAGGCAGGATGGTGTTGGAATAATAAAATGCTTTACAAGTAGTGAAAGAATGCATCTAGAATTCAAATTTCTATTTATATTTTGAATTAGAGACGTCATATGAACGAGACCCCCAAAGCTGAGATTCTCAGTCACTTATGGAATGACCCATGAAGCATTGAGAGAGAAATCCTACTTCTTTCAGGCCACCTGCAACCCAGGGGAATCTCGGCTTTCCCTCAAAAAGCCAACTGCTCCCTCTGGAGTTGCAGATTTAGTACAGCTTGCTAGGGAACTGGGAACACTTTTAATGGATTTGAAAACACTAAGGCAGCTTATAAGAGGCATGTTCCTGCCCAACTCTACCAAATTAGAAAAGACATTTTTGCACTTACTTTGAAGTTAAAACAACTTGGAGAGCCTTAGGTCCAAGATTATGCAACCATCGCAGAGGTGGCTGTTGGAGAGAGAGTAGTAGTTATCCCCCATGAGAAGGCAAAGAAGGGCAGTCACAAGAGTGTGGAATAAATCTTAGAAGCAGAGAATACCGCAGTTGAGGAGACATCATGATCTTTAGAGGTTTCTCTGCTCAAATTAAGAAAAGCAGTGAGTGGTAGCAAGGCCCCCAGCTCATCTGGGAAGAGGGTGAATGTAGAAGCAAGGAAGCGTGAAGTGGCAGTTGACTATGAAGGGACATCACTGCAGGGAACGTGCTCTACATTCTCTAAAAGCTCTGGTAAGGAAAGGAATTAAGTGAAGTATTCTTCAAGCAGCAGAGCTGCAGGAAACCTGCGTGTCAGGATGCCTACAGGCATGGGGATCTGCTCTGAGTGCTGCCAGGGCATGGGGAAAGGAGGGAGAACTTGCTGCAAAGTGGGGGCTGTTTGTTACCTCCTGAGCCTTTGAGATTAGTGCTGGTCATAAAGCAACTGGAAAATGTTTTCATACCTGCAGTAAATGCCAAAATTGAAGCTAATTCTGTTCAAATGCTTAGTCGAAGATTTAGTAGGTGCTGGTAATTCAAAAAGAGGCCAGAGAGTAGAAGACTCTTCAACTTAGAGTGGGTAATAAAAAGACATTAAATAATGAGGACAAATGTAGGAACATGGAGGCAGGCTTGGAACATTTAAAATCTAAGAGATTACAAAGACAATTCAGTACAGACAAATGTAGAATAATGAGGTTTATGTGTCATTATCACATACTGTAAATATGTGTGGCTTGTAAAATATGATGAATAAAAAAGGAGCAAGTCGAAAGATAAGTCTCTTAATATTATTTATGAATAATGGGTAGTAAAGTGAATGAGCAATGGAAAGAAAGACTATGGATGAAATAATGGGGACTTTGATGAGCTGTTATCAGACAAATCTGTGTGCTTGATAAAATATGAGGACAGAGTAGTGTCAGAAGACAGGTCTGTGTAGAATGAACAAACAGGAGTGTGAGAATAATGCACTGAATAATGATTACTCTCAGGGGCCTTGCTCTCACACCAATGTGTGTTGTAAATATATGGAGTGCACTAATAAAGGTATAAGAAAAGGAAAGACAGGTATCTTGATCATAGAAATATGAGAAAACAATAGAAACTGGCATTTCCTGCTCTAACAAATCAAAGAGTAATTGAACCTGGCTGTTCTGTTGAGTGAGTCTTGTAAGTCTGTAGAGACACACAGGAGCTTGATTGCCTTCAGTGGAGCAGCCGGTTTTGCCCACAACTAGGGCTATAACCAATTTAATTCATGCAGGAAATAAAGCAGGTGATAAAATCAGAACTCTGTTTTGCATACTGGCAGTAATGCAGCCTCTCACGTTTCTCTGGAATGTATCAGCATCTTTCTATGTCCTGGGAGTACAGAATTCATATTAGCCACTGTGGTGAAGGGTGTACTTGCAAAGAGGTTAATTTTTACCCACTGCATTTTCTCAGGTCATAGTGAGACGGGTTTGATGATATCATGGTGATAAATCAGTGTTCTGTCAAATGGCCTTGGAGAATGGGATCCTAAGAAACAAGTGAAAAGTTCCAGAAATTTATGGTCTCCAGTTTGTGCGTATGATTTCATTGGATCATGGTCAATTAATCCCTCAAAGGATATTTTTTCAATTCATATGTAGACTCCAAAATAATTTTTGTCTGAGGAGCTATAAAATTTGTCTTTTATATCACATATTCACTGTATAATGGATGTTGTTCCGTGTCTGTTGAGGTCTACCTCAAACTTTCAAACTGAGAGAGAAACATAACAATGCCTAATTATACTTATTGTTTATATTGAGTAATTAGTGCCAGCGCACTTTATAAGTATTCTATTGGGTTTGACCCTAAAAGTATTAATGTTGCCAGAAGACTTCTGTATATGCTGTTCACTTCATTATATAAAACCACAATTCCAGAAAACAGTATATTAGTTTACCTTGTGAAAGTGTGCTGGTGTAGTGTACCTGAAGGCACGGGACAGAATACTGAAAGGTGTTTCAGTGGAATGTAGCTGTGTAAGCCCTTAGAAAATCCTACTTGGTCCTAATCTGCATTATGAGGATATTTTACATCTTATTCCTCAGTCTTAAGGAGATTTGCCTCCTTTATGTTTCATTATTCAGATATGTAAAAAGCAAAAGAGTAATTACTTTGAGAAAAAGAGTAATTTCTTCCCCATTTCTGGGGGCAGGGTAAGGGCAATGGTCTGAAAGGGCAGCTGTGGAGTTTTAAATTGGACAGTCAGAAAAACCTGCCATGAGTAAAGGACTAGTACAGAGGCATTGGAATGGGTTACTTGGTGAGCTTATAGAGTTAGACAAGCATCTGCCTGGACTGATGTAGGTATAGTTGATCTAACCTGAGGCAAAGGAATGGACAAGATAAAGTCTTGTATTTCCTTTCAGCTCTCATTTTCTATGATTCTGTGATCCTGTTAGCCTCCGATTAGACCCACTTAGTAATGAGTTCACTTTCCTGTCCATTGACTTTGATGTGTTCTGCTGTGCTGCCATGTTCCAACCTCTTCACTGCAATGTGAGGATAAAGTAGAAGGTGGGTTCAAGTCCAACACATCCCAGAGGGAATTTAAAAGGGCATCACATGTGATGGGGCATTGAGAAAAATGTAAGTTACACTTGATTAGGCGCCCTGTGAATTTACGTATATAACTTTCTGAAGTTCGGTGAAGACCATGTATCTCACTGCTGCCTTATCACATTAGTTCAGCTTTTTTCCAATAGACAGCAATGCCCTATACCTAGCAGGGAGAATGAGGTTTCATTCTCTTCTTTCACAAACCATCACTCCCTTGAGCTGCAGCAAGCTAAATCGTGCGATCAGTGAAACCTTTGCAGTGCTATTCCATGGCAGAACAAATGATATCCTGCAATATGTCTGAAAATGGAAATATTGTCTCTATGTACCACCAGTTCATGGGACAGTCTTCATGTCATCTTCATGAGATAACGTTTTTTCAAGTCAATCTTTTGGCCTGTATGATTTTTCTTCCAAAAGTCAACAGTCACTGCCTGGGACTGAAGCATAGCCCAGTTTGTGAAGGCAGTGCCCTTCTCACCCTCATCATGTGTGTAATATGTTGCCTTCTACTCTTTGCTACAGACGAGCATGTGTCATCCGAGGCCAAGTTGTAGCAATAGATGGAACACCGTTGGTTGGAGTGAATGTCAGTTTTCTGCACCACAACGAGTATGGATACACCATCAGTCGACAAGATGGAAGGTCAGGCTTTCATGTATGATCTTCCACTGGTTTGGGTTTGTATAGTTAAGGCCATCTACCAACTTCTGTGCAATATTTTCATAGATGTCACTGTTCATAGTGTGGATTGAGGATGGCATCTAGCCCTCTGCTCTGGGAGCACGTTTAGTTGGAGCTCTCTGTAGTAAAGGGACCAAAGAGAAAAAACATGAACAGCAACAATCTTACAGTGACATTCAAACTACTGGAGATGAAATGTGCCAGTTCTGCTGTAATAGTACCTTCTTAACATTCTGATATTTTCTAAAGTCAGGTTTTCTAGGGAATATCCTAACTTTCCTCTTTTTTTGTGTTGTTAATCGTGAATCTTCCAAGTAGTTTATTCAGGTGTCCATGAAGTAAACTGCTTTAGTTACCACCTGAAACACACAAGGAGAAGTGAGAACAGACTCCTTCCAGAGACAAATGGTTATATTGCTCTTCTATAACCAGCCCTGAGCAGTCCTGGCTTCCCCTTCTTCCCTAGATTTGTAGGTCTGATTTCTGCTCTCAAACAGAGGTGAAGTTCCAATATATTCTATATTGCACTCCAGGGCTGGCCATCCATTTGCAATAGGATCATGATTTGCTACTGAGCCTAATTAAGCTGCTAAAGGCAGTTTAACACTTCATCATCCTTGACTGGATTGTGGATTACAAGCAATCAGAAGCTGTCTTCCAGCAGGGAAAGAGTGGTGTAATTTGTCACTGTTTCCACAATTATTTTTTGTTGTTGTTTGGGTTTGCCAATTTATAAAAGTAAGGATCATGCATATTTATTTTACCTTAGTTTATTGACTTTCAAATCGCACTACTGAAAGTTAGTAATTATCATTTCCTCCTTATGCTAGCCTGGATAAAGTCATTGCATTAAAATATGCTACCTGTATTTTGCTGTGAATGTAATCGGTGTCATTTGGGAAATGTGATGAGATATGCATAATTAAGTCTGACTTCTTATCACAGTTTGTTACCATCAAAACCCTCCATAATAGATGCATTCAATAATACAGAGAGTGAAGTAGCTATTTACATATTACTTTGTGTTGCCTGACTGCGGATGTCAGAAACTCTGGAAATTGAAACTGTATATCATGCCTTCTATGTCCCACTGTTTTGCAGCCCAGATATGCCAAAGGTTCTTCACAGTATCTCCCATAGGATCACCTGCCTTGTGTACAAGAGCTGATTCAGTTCTCAGCGCAATTAATCGGCATCTTTCCCAAAAATTTCATATCCTGTGCTGAGAGATCTCACGCTCAGTGTACTCAACCTTTTCCTCCTGCTGCTTTTAGAAAGAGAGGAAGGATTATGTTAATAGAGCTAAGGCCTAAAAGGCTTTAAGACTTCTTATTCTGTATGTTCTTCCTGCATAGATTGTGAGTGGCATCCCTTATATGAAAAAAGTAATTTTTTTTTCATATAAAACAGAGTAACTGAGTCCACATTTTTGTTGCAGATGACTCATTAGTATTGATTCTAGTTGATAAGTAGAGAGGAAGGATGCCGAGTATCAGTGAAATTCTGTTCCTTGATGCATAACAGTGAAGAAGCACATAGAGGTGAAACTTCTTCATAAATACCAAGGTGATGCCAGGAAGGTACACGTGAATGACTTCACATAGCAAATTAAGGGCTGTAATAAGGAATATCAAGTTTTTGGTTTTGATGCATTGAAAGGTGTAGTAATAGGATGATAAAAAGAAACAACACAATTTCTTTTCTCTTTTCCAGTTTTGACCTTGTGGCTGTTGGAGGAATCTCTGTCACTCTAGTTTTTGATAGATCTCCTTTCATATCTGAAAAAAGAACACTTTGGTTGCCTTGGAATAGATTTATCATTGTAGACAAAGTTGTAATGCAAAGAACAGAGTCGGACACACCATCTTGTGACATCAGTAGTTTTATCAGCCCAAATCCAATTGTACTGCCTTCCCCCTTGACAGCATTTGGAGGGTCCTGTCCTGAAAGAGGAACTGTTATTCCAGAACTACAGGTAATGAAAAGACTTTTAAATTAACGGTTTGTTCTGTTGCAGAACCAGGAATAGATAATGTTAGAATATGATGCCAAATACTGAACAAATAACTGCCGTGATGTCATTCACTAGGCAGACTAACATCAATGCTTTGTACTCTTTTACAAGATGCTTTTGTCTTTTTTCTTTCTTTACTTTTTGTTAATATTTAAGAGTGCTTTATTTCTTGCCTCCATAGAGAAGAAAGTGAGGAGTCCTAACATGATTTATTACTGAAACTCTTGATTTATTTATAGTGAATTTCCCTGTATGTCAGTGTGAGGCATAACCCAAGATGCTTTGAAGATTCCTAGAGATGTTTCATCTGTTTACATCTTGTTCTTCTTTACAATGGCATCTCTGGCTATATGTTAGATTCTTGGGGTTTATTACTTTCTTTCCAAGGTAGAGAAAATACAGCTACATAGGTTTTGGGTCAACCCCCTTCATTTTTGCTGTGTTGTTTGAGCAGTTAGAATTTAAACAATAAGACCTCTTTTGGGTTCTCTTTATTTCTCTGAGCAAGTCTGAAAGATACTTTGGAGGCTACCTGTAGATATGAGTATTTTCAAACTTTTCTCATTTTCTCATAAAAGCTTTGCTGCTTTATTCTACATGTAAGTGCCTCTGGTTGAATTCAATTATGTCTAAATACCTCCATAACTCTCATGCTTTATCCAGTTGATGGCCATAGTGTTGCTTCACAGAATGTTCTAAGTGAAACTAATTACCTTAAATTAACAGTAACTGCTGCACACTGGTAAGAAAAAACTGGGTCACAATACTCCACGAGGTGTGCCTGGGTCTTCTTTGAACAGTGAGGTACCCAAAGACACAGTCTACTCAGAAAGAAAGTGCCCCCATTTCTTTTTTTCAGTCATTGGAGGGTTCTTAGAGTGTTAAGCTTCTGTGTATGATGCTGGGAATTGAACGAAAAGTGGCCGAGAGTAGTAAGAGACAGAGATATATTAGCATGTATTTATGTATGAATATTTCTTCTTTTTTTTCTATTAAAAAATGAGAAGGGATGTCAGATGCATGACAGAGAGGGCAGCTGGGATGTCAGCAGGAAAGAAGGGGAACACTACAAATCAGGAACAGTAAAGGGAGCAGGATTTCCCTGGCAACACTACATTTCATATGTTGAAACGACAAGTGCTGGCAGGCCTCCAGCTGTACTGCAGCAGTGCTGTGACAGTGATACTGTTGCAGTGTGTAAATAAAATTGGTTTGAAAGAGAAGTAATCTATTGTTAAACAAGATAAATTTAAAAACAGGGAACTGTAAACAGGACAATTTGTCTTTTTCCAAGCATGATGAATTTAACATTGTGAGATGTTGACTCATTGTTACGGAAATGCACTAAAATCATTAACCTTATTAAGCACAGACTAGTTTTCAGGTGGCCTTGGAATGGCTGCAGTAGCACTCTCCACGAAGCCATTCTCATCTCTTGCCTGCTCTACCTTGCAGTCTGTCCCAGAGCAGCTCCTTTCACTCAGGAGATCACAAGAGCTAAATCTAGCTCCAAGGCCCACATCATTCAAAAGGTCAGGGCCAAATTTCTTTTTTCCACTGACAAGCTTACAGTTCTTGCAGTCCCTCTTGCTGAGGGCCTATCTCCATTGCAGTGGGAATTGATACCCCACAGTGGGCATATCCAAGCGAGCTTTAATCCAAGTGATTCAGACAGCGGCACTGACAGCAGAGCCCTGGGACTTGAGTTGTGTTGCACACCCTGGGGACTTACCTGTGAGCAAGATGACTGATGCTCAGGCTGTTTCATCCTCACTGCTGTGTGTCCCCAGTTAGCTTGTTAGGTCCCTCATGCTGCTCCTTCATACACCATTCGCCTTCTTGCTGGAGCTTAGCCTAACTGCACAGCAGATGGTTTAGCAGGGCGTGTTTTCTTCCTTAGCACTCCACGAGTTAGAGAGTTATTACCTCCAAAGCAGAATAGTATCTTCACATCACAATGCATATGATAGAAAGTATGCTTGTATTTAAAGAAAGTTTTTAATTGTATTCTGGTTAAGAACACATGTTAAGTAAATCAAGTAACGAAGGCAAGGTGAAGCTGTAGAGCTTATATGTAAAAATACGTGCACAGATACGGTATTTGCTCCCCAGTAGATAACGGTGAAGTATCAGAGGAAGAAGCTCTTTATCAAACAGACAGACTGCCATCCAGCCAGCTCACCAAGCAGTGTCTGCTGTTGGACATTTTGTAATGTGCCTGACTGCTGCATCGCTGAAACAAACACAGAAAACATCAGTGTTTTGAGTGGTATTGTGCTCACATCGTGACTGTGAAACATAAAATAATTACATGCTGGTATTAATAATTTGCATTTTTCTTGGCTATGGATATAACGATGTGTTTTTTTCCAAGGTTGTCCAAGAGGAAATTGCAATTCCTTCAAGTTTTGTGAAGTTGAGTTATCTCAGCAGTCGGACACCAGGGTATAAAACTTTGCTGCGCATTATTTTGACACACACAACCATCCCTTCTGGAATGACAAAAGTCCATCTGATAGTTGCTGTTGAAGGACGTCTGCTTCAGAAATGGTTTCCTGCTGCAGCCAATTTGGTATACACATTTGCCTGGAATAAGACAGATATATATGGACAGAAGGTTTCTGGACTGGCCGAGGCAATGGGTATGTAGAATCACCTTGATGTAAGCAGAAGCAGTCACACACATCAAGCCAGGAAAATAAAACAAATAAATTTTGTTGCTGCACTTACATTCTTCCAAATCAAATGCCTCCTTAGCTACTGAAATGACTTGTATGATTTCCTAAGAACATTTATTTTCTTGTTCTTCCAATGTCATCTTTCTAATTTAATCAATTTGAAAATCCCCTTTTCCCTCAGAGAATGGTTATGTACTAACGGCATTATGTTCAGCTGTCTTTGTTTTTGAATGTTACTTTGAATATGACCTTTGGTGTGTCATTATTTCTGTCATTTTTTGGCTGTGACATTTAAAATGTCATTTCCGCTTAGGGTTTGCAAAATTCTAACTTTTAGGCATCCTTTCTTACTACATTTTATGTCTCCAACAGTTAAAACTAATTGATTTGTTGATAAAAGATGTCTATACAAAAATCATCATATTCTATAGGCTTTCTTCAGAAAGCAGCACAAGCTATTATGAGAATTGCTGCAAACGTGCTGTTTGTGCAAACAGATCTTATTTTGCCAGCATTTTTTTCATTAATTTAATGATTTTGGGTTTTAAGGACTTTCTGTTTTTTTAATTGAATACGAGGTTTGTTGGTTAAAGGACTAACCTTATAGATCCTTATATTAGAATTATTTAGTTTCCCAGCAGACCTTAGTATTTTGAGTAAAGGCTATTCGTTTCTGTAGCAGTTCTGTTTGCTTTTTATATCGGGGCAATTACAACAAGCAGTATTGTCAGATCAGCCTATAAAGCAAGAATAGCAAGGGCAACGTGGAGCCATCCACCCTTGCAAAGAATATGCCTCATTCCAGACATGAAAATGCTTTTCTGAGGGGCAGCCAGAAGCTCCCCTCGGGATCTGTGTTGTCCGTGCAGACACAGTGCCTGCAAAACCACCTGGGCAAAGCCAAAAGTTGCTATCCAGACTTTGCAAGCCCTGCAGCTCCCAGAACAAGTGGTGAATGACCATGTTACCATGTGCTCCCAGACGGGTAGTCTGTGAGGCAGCTGCGTGGAGAGGTGATGGGAGAAAGTAGGATTATAGCACTGTCCTGGTCATTTCTTCTTAGAGAATGGTGCAGGCATAGACAGGGATGACCATGAAGGGTCATGATACCAAAATATGGAGTGTTACTTACATCACATGGTGCACATAAGAACATAATCAGAAAACAGGAAGCTTTTACTAGAGCTGTGGTCCCACAGTCAACAGATACAACATAGGCTGCTGCGTGGAAGGACATTCCCATGTTCTGTCCTTACCCCTGGGCCACCACTCACATTCATTTGATCATGAAATGAGCCAGATAAGGAACAAATTCAGCTGAAAACTGAAGCAACCAGGAAATAAGTGATACATTTTCAGCTTCATTAGTTTCTTGATCTGCTATGAATGCTGGTGTTAGTGCAGAAGCTCATGTCTTCTCATTCCAGCCATAGTTCACAGATTGCATTGGCCTAAAGGGATCCAAACTTCACCCTTGGTGCAAGGTCTCCAGAATTGCTGCAGCATCTATCCTGTCTGCATCTGATTTTGCACATCTGGCTCACATCTGCAGAAGGGTTGGCAACTTTTTTTATGGGGTTGGTCAGGTGCTGGCGCTGATGCCAGAGAGGGTTCTGGACATCCCAGCTATGGAGCGACAGAGCAGGAGAGCCCTTCTCAGCCTGTTGGCCTACGTGAAACCTTGTGCAGGGGCAGATCCAGCCTTGGCCCCCCAGGCAGACAGCAGTTCCTGCTGGTGTTTTTGCAGTGAAGGAAGGTATTAAGTGGGTTGTTGGCACATATTTGTGCAAATCCAGGAATAAAAAAATATTCCAACTTGCCCTTTGGCATTCCCAGGGGTGATCAGGCAGGATCAGAGGATCATGGGTGCCATGAATGTGCTTTCCTCAGCACAGCTGCATGTGCCCTGTGTGCAGGGGCTTTCACTGCACGTTGTCACTGATGTGTTTGAGAGGGAACACTTCAGTATGCTGCTTCCACTGCATCATTTAAGAATCCTCTGGGGATTGTGAAGTCTGGTGTGCATCTGGACTTCAAAACATTTTCATTCAAATACATAACATCTCATGAAATGATACTGTAGTTAGTTTCCCAAATTATAAGTCGATGAGCTTAATGTGTTTAAATATGAATAAAACTTACACAATAGTGCTGGATAACAACTTTAAATTATTTAATTGTTGCTTAATTTTTTTTCTTTTGCTTGAAGTTTAGGTTAATTATGCTTCTTTCAAAATAGAAGTGAAAATCTTGATATTTTAAGTGCATTGCTAGCATGCTTTGTTAGATTCCAATAAAGCTTTATTTAATTTGACACACTGTAGAGTTACTCAGGGACCTTTATCTGCATTTATTATATGAATTTTTGTCAAAATAATTTCCTCTGCCAGCATATTACCAATATTTAATAATGCATTCTGTTTAGTTTTCATTTTAATTAAATTAAATTGCAGCAGGTTGAAGTCCTGGAACTCGGGATTACAACCATCTGCTTTTGGTTTTGTAAATACTATAAACATCTATATTTTTATTCAGGGTTATTGACAGCAGTGATCACATAACCAATTACAGAAAACAAGACTTTCTGAGCATATTTCCACACACAAGTGGTTCTGTTTAAACTTGTAGGAGGAATGTTTGCTGGCATGTGTCTAGTCCTCAAGTCCCTCACAAGAGGCCCTTTTGTCGGAGTTAACAACTGAGATGACAAAGGAGCAGGTTTTTGTTCTAAATAAAAAAGCATCATGTGGATGTTGACACACAAAGCCTTGGTGGTGAACTCTATGTCCCCTTGTAATTTAACGTACGAAAAGGTTTTCAGTCAAATGCTCCATAAATACACCATGCAGGCTCCATCTTACTCCTGCAACCCCCTTTATCCCACACAGCTGCACCAAGTGGTCTGCAAGGATGAACCCTCTAGGGGATGAATGTAAAACAGCCCTAGACCTTCTCTGTTTGTGACGCTACTTGGTACTTTGCTAGAGTTCATTTTATTCATGGTTCAAAGAAGATAGATGCTGATAAATACAAATATTTCAAGAGAGGGTGAAGTAGAGGTTCTGTCCTGGTTAATCACGACTTTTATTTCTTACCTGTATTTTGGCAACAGCCCTTAAACTGTGGCTCTCTAATCAATTATCGTTCTTTCTTCTCAATAGTTGCGTGAAAAGAATAGTGGTTTGGTACAGATTATTTCAGTAGGTCTTTTGAAATCCATTTTGAGACTGCAAAGAACTGTACATGCTGGCTCTTAATGTCCAAAACATTCATACAACGTAGTCTCAGTCACCTAAAAAAGGTGCTATTAATTAATTTGCCCAGAAAATAACATCCCCCAGTGAGGGTAAGCTGACGGAGATTTTTAATTTCACTTACAAAATTACATTTTTCAAATGTAATTTAACAAAATACTTATTTTTCAAGTGGTACTACAATCACCCTGTTGACTTACAATTATTACACTTTGCCTTGATTACTTTGCATGCAAAATGACTGATAGGAAATTTTCATGGATGGTACATCAGGACCTCCAATTAGATAGTTCCAGAGACCGTGCTTTAAGGTCATATAGATTTATTTTTTTTTTGAGCATAGGTGTCTTTCATAAATTTGTGTAAGTATGCATGGAAACATGATTGTAGATACATGCGTAATATATGTCCACATGTCTCTCACTGAGAGGGGACAAAAAGGTAGCTGTGCAAAATAACTGTGAGAGCAGGGAACAGTGAACTTCTAAGAAAGGAGATGATAACCTCCAGAGGGTCTTTGGCAGCTCAGAAACATCAGCTATAGGCAGGGAATAGCAGAAGCTTTACGGTGTTAGCTGCAGTCCTGGTGAACATGCCCAGCGGATCCATTGGCACGGATTCTCAGACCCTGGAAATTGTTATGCCTCCCTCGCCCCAGCTCTCAGCACGGACCCTTCCAGCAGCTGCTGAACTGCCCTGTGGGTGTGTGTCGGGTCATTGAGCCAGGCTGAGAGACTGCATTAGAGAGCTCTGTTTTTTTCAAGTACAATCCTGACCCAGGCTTGAACGTGTTAAGCGCATGACTGGAGTAAAGATGCTAACGTGTAGGTTGCAAGTGTGAGGTTGCTTCACAGAAAAAAATCTGCCCTTTATCTTCTCTCTGCATTAATACCTAGAAAATAGTGTGTTCAGTTACTGAACCTTGGTGACTCATCCCAGCACAGGATGTGGCTGTTCTGGACGTTCCGTGCCCTCGCTTGGACTCTCAGCCCAGGGAGGTGCCCAGAAGCATTGCTGGTATGGGTTGTAAGAGCTCCTATAGCAGAAAAAAATTGGACAGAGTGGCTGCTGAACCCTCGAAGTGAAACCCATAATGTTTGAAACATACAATGTTTACAGTACTTAAGGAGATGTGATTTTTACAAGTCAGAGTTCAGCTGAAAAAACAGGTTCTTTCTGCTGAAATGGTGAAGCAGCTCTAGAGCTGTTGCTGTAAGGAACAGGTTTCAGTTTGTCCTAAAACATTTATCTTGCAAACACAAATCCTCACTCCTAGAGCTGGTCGAAGTATTTTCATTGCATGCCATAACTGAATTTATATGGTATTAAAACTACTTGTGGTTAAAGTAAAGTATACGTAAAGCTGCTACATAGAAAAAGTGAAAAGAAGCTTATTAAAAATATGAGAAAACTGCGGAGTTTCATGTTTTCTATTTATTTTGTATCTTAAAATATTTTTAAGACACTTTTATTTTGGAAAGACTGAACTCTCTCAGTATTTCATAGGTCAGATTTTGGAATTTGATGTCAAAATAATATTCTTCCTTTATGAATGTTTCACTGGAATATAATAAGGTTAACTAACAGAGATAAATATTTTGTTTAAAGGTGTGTCATATTAGATATCCAAAAATTTTACAGATTCTTTTGTTTGTTTTACTGAACTACTGAAGGAAAGGGGTTTTGGTCAGTTTGAGAGCCCCTAAAACCCAACATCCTTAGTGAAATTCAAGATGTTTCAGCCGACATTTTGGTGATATGCAAGCCTGTTAAGGTAAAGATATAATTTGAGAAATATTCAGCTTGTCAGTCCGTTTCTGCCTATCTGTAATTTTCAGAAAACAAATTAAAACCAATTTGGTTTAACATGGATTCTTTTCTATTCAAGCTGTTATTCAGGTAATTGGCATAAATGCAATAAACAATCAAGTCAGGAGTCATTGGAGGAGATTTGTACTCTAATGAAATCCATACGTGATGCAATGGACCATTTTCTGCTTTGAAACAATAGTAAGTGTAGGTGTAATAACATACTAATCTCTTAAAACCCTTTCTTCAAAAAAATGCTGTTCAACAATAGCAGTCAGGCAGAGGAAAATTAGTGGCATCATTACTTGACAGATGAAAATCAAAACCGGGAATGAAAACTGCCTAGCAGTTCACAGAGGAAAAGGTAGACTGAGAGCTCTCTAATTATTTGTTTGCAGTGTCAGTGGGATATGAATATGAAACATGTCCTGATTTTATTCTGTGGGAGAAGAGAACAGTAATCCTTCAAGGCTTTGAAATGGATGCTTCAAATCTGGGCGGCTGGTCTATAAACAAACACCATGTATTAAATCCACAAAGTGGTAAGTCCTTCCTTTATTAACTGGCCACGCAGAAGAAGAATACAAATTTTGAAGGAATTAATTGTTCACATTTTAAGCATTACACTTCCTAATGTATAATCCTCCTTGACTGTGCACCCTCGTTTGTTGAGAGCTGAACTGTAAATGCCATCTGAAAGGATATTTTTAATATTCTGGCTCCCAGGTATTAGACATTAATATCACTGACTCTTACAATCACTAACACATTGTGGTCATTTGGATGGGAAAAGGGCACACTAATTTAGGTTCATTCTTACACAGCTGGTACAGAAGTGCCACATTTCAGGTCAGTCTGCAGTGTTATGTTCTCAGTGAAGTGTCTACACCCCTAATGCATCCTATGACTACCATCAGTTAGTAGCATCACAGCCCCAGGGAGACAAACCCTGCATGAGCACAGATGGGCCAAGTGAGAGGCAGCACTTCCAAAACGACGCTGCCAGTCTGGTGTGCAGAAGCTTTTGTGGCTCATCACTCTGTGGAGCACAGCTACTTCTTGATACAAGCAATACAAACCCTTCAAAGTATCAGGGGCAAAAATTGTAAATGCTATGGGTGTCATAACATTAAGCCTGCAAAGATAGTCTTCAGGCATGGAGACTTGAATCTGTTTTATCATGGCTTTTATTTTGTGTCTGGAGGGGTTTCGTTTCATCCGTTAACATCTATGATCAGGAACTAGTGGGATTAAATTATTAAAACAATACTTGTAGATAAATTATGGTAACTAGAAATATATGGTTTTGCCAGTAAACAGCTATCTTGCTGTCCAGGAGAAGAGAAACTTGGGGTCAGATTTCAGCACTTATAAATCAGCAGAGTATTGGATTCAGTCAAGTTCTCTCAATTTGCTCCAGCTGAGCGTTGGTCCACTAAAATCTATTTCCATCTGCAAACTTCTGTCAATGAAGATTCATGCACAGATGTATGGCTCTCAGGTTTTTGCAAGTTCTGCTGCTGGATGTGCAGCTACAGTATAAATATTCCAAATACAAAAGGTCAGATTTAGTTTGTAAATTAACTGGATTTCTGTTTTGATTTAAAATAGTTTGACATTTTAAACAGCAGTTCTTTCATACCCTGTCTTATTGGTTTGTATAGATTGTCTCTTTTAAATGCCAGCTATTGACATTTAACACAAAGAGAAATCTGACCTCAGTCAGCTGAGCCCCCAACTGTGAGCCCCATAGTCTGCTCCTTAGTGCCAATTTACCACTTGCATAGTTTAATTTCAAGACTAAATTGCTGGCAGTAACTCCAATTTATATGACTATCTGCTAACTGCACTGGTTACTACTATAATTCACCCCATAGGCACTAATATGTTCTGAGATTTTGCGAAGTACACGATTATAGTCCAAGCAGGGCTAAATCATTGCTTTCCTGAGCACAGGGTATATGGTGACAAATTGCTTCCCGTCCCCGTCTCAGTTGTGTGGCTGAGAATGCCAGAGAGCACTGACCCATCAGCCTCCTGCCACCCCCTCTCAGATCACCCAGGCTATGCCCAGTACATGCATGGGGAATGTGCAACTTCTTACACCTGCTCCTCTTCCTTATACATTCCCCCTGTGCCGGACATGATCGAGGCTGAAGTCAGGGGAAAGCTGCTAAACATCTTCATCCATCACTTGTGTCCAGCAGAGACACGATCTGGGGAGAGGACATGCTTAGGCACATCTGACTTCAAATCAGGGGATCTCTTCGCTTCACAGTTTGCATGTCAGAGCATCTCCAGTGAGATTGACCAAGCCCAGGCAGAGCTCCATGATGTCCCAGATCTGTTTCTGGTGATTTTACAGGCATTGAGCATTCACACCTGGCTCACATACAAGAACTAGAAAAGCAGTTAAGGGAAGAAAAGCAATTACTGTACAAAAGCTAGTGCACACCTAACAGAGCAGCCTGTAGGCTCATAGATTAGTAGCCTGTTGCTCATTAAAGCAACAAAACTAAATACTGAACTCTGTTAACCAAAAGGATAAAAATAACAAGTGTGCTTCTGGTCTTGCCTAGAAACAAGTGAACTGCTCTTCCATTTCAGATATATAAAATGGGCTTTAAATAAGGAGAAGAATATGATTCAAACTTAGAATTATATACATATTTCAGACTTATCTCCATACCACTATGACTGATAAAAAAAAATTGAGTAACCTTCTTGAGTATGAATATATTGAGATTTTTCAGTTTTAAATAAAGCATCCCCTCTGTATGTATGAAGAGCCTTTTTAGAAGAATGAAACTTGCATATTTTTGAAACACTGCCGCTGGATTAACTACAGGAACAACACTGGAATACAGCATTGTCTATTGCAAATTACAATTTTATTTTCAAGCTAAAACTAGAAGCAATTTGATTGGTGAACTAGTTCTGAAGAGCTTATGTCTAACTTCAGCCACTAAGCCTGGTCTCCCAGCAGATCTGTTGCTGCACACAACATTCATGCCTAGAGCCAAGGTAGATATTCTCTCCCCATGAACGCTACTTATTTTAAAGATGTTACCAAATAAACCAAGTACAGCAGAAATTGTAAAAACAAATAGATGCAATTGGTAGACTTGCACTTCAAACGGTGGGGGTACAAGTATTGACATGCAGAAACCTTGGCAAGTGAAAACTCTGTTGTACTGCCACATGTAAGGATTTACAAAAAGAAAGAAAGAAAAAATGTCTGATTCCAGCAGAATAGATGTGAAATAACAAATATTGTTCCAATGTGGCTGTCACTGGAAACTCAAGGTTATTAAAAGTCTGCAGGTTTGCTGGGTTAACAAAGGATCACATCCTGTTCTCAGCTATACTCCACTGCTCCTTTCCCACTTATTTTTTTCACATCTAGTTTGGAGGTTTGATCACTTGTAATTGCGACATGGTTAGAGTTTAATGTTTTCTGGTACAAAGGTTTTGGTCAGTTTGGAAGATCATCAGGGCATTTCCCATAATCAACAAATACCATAAATATTAGTTCCTGCATAGAGTCCCTTTATAGGCACCTGTATCTCATGAATACAAATGAATGTGCTATTAACCGATTTTTCAGGGCATTATTTGAATTAAATTTTTCTTCTGATGGGCAAGTGTATTGATTCCATTTTTATTTATCTGGAGCAAGGAGGATTAATTTTACAGAGACTATGCTTTAAGGTAATTTCAACCCCAGTGCAGCACAGCATCAACTAAAATTGAAGCAGCAGCTCAAAAGGCTGAAATTAGGCACATGCTTACATTTATTGACAGCAAAACATATTCTCCAGAGTCCTAATTATTTACTGGCATTTGTGTGAGGCTGTTGAAAGATTACCTTTACATTGTTAATTTCAGACAAAGGGCAGCATCTTCACTTCATAGTATTTTTATGTGCATAAGGGAGAATATTGCCATTCATTTCACTGGCATATTTCTAGGATGCTTTTTTTTACCCCAATGTTCAAACAAGTTTATGTACTCTGTCTTCTATTGTTCAGAAATAATTTTTTTAAAATATAATTCCTCTCAAAAAAACCATGGTAATGTTCAGTAATTTCCAAGGTGAATCTTAATTTCATATTTACCTGAAAGCCACCAAAGGTAGTTTTAGAGTTGTTAGAGACAATACATAAATACATTTTCCATACTTTGGGAAAATTCAGACATGTCTCAATGTGTATTTCCTGCAGTGTCTAGAATATGCTCATTTCCCAGCGTGAGAGTCCTCCAAAAAATAAATACCCCTGTGTTTATTCCTTAATTATGCCGCTTCTCTGATGAAGTACTGGGCTTCTAAGGAGAAGTAAGAGATTTTGGACTCGTGTCTAAAAGAACACTTATCCCCCATTCGGCAGTAGCCAAATTCTTGCAATGCCATGTCATTTTAAAGACACTTCTTAAATATATTACCACATGTTTACTCAAAATAAACACTGCAGCTATCAGTTTGAGAAAATACATCTTTTTACTAGTTCTGGTATCACCAACCTAGGAACTGAGAAGACTTTCACCAATGTACACTGCAGAGAGGTGCTAAAATACTGACACACTGGGAAGATGTTTTAGACTTTATGGTAGAGCTTAATATATTCTTCTGGTAAGTCATTCATTTGTGGCTCAGAATTGCTCCTTGACTCTTAACTTGGCTTTGCTGCACTTGGCAACATTTTCATATACCATGAAGGACTCACATTTAAATTTGAATATTGATTTTGTACTGCCACTCGGTGCTCTTTTATGAAAAATGCACAGTAATCCTGCTATTAATCTCCTTTAATTAAATATTCAAACTGCCTAAGAAATTCCTCTGCTACCTAATAAAAATTTATGAATAAAATGAATATTAAAGTAGTAATCCCCAAGAAATCAGATAGCACTGCAATTAACAGTCAATTTGTTAGAGCATTAACCAACCATGAGTTCTTCTCATGATGTTGGCTTTTAAAATAGCCACTAGCCACTAATGAACAAAATGGTGACAGTGAAGCTTGGAATGAAGAAAATTGGAAGAGATTAGTGGAACCCTGTGACAGTCTTTTAAAGATGAGATGTTTGTTGCTATTTTGGTAATCTAGGTTTTTGGATCTGATGATCCGAAACTGCAGAACAGTTTAAATGCTATACATTTGCTTTTTTTGCCTCTGTTTTCTTCCCTCCCCTCCCCTTAGGAATTGTACACAAAGGAAATGGAGAAAACATGTTCATTTCCCAGCAGCCTCCAGTCATCTCCACTGTGATGGGCAACGGACACCAGAGAAGCGTCTCTTGCTCCAACTGCAACGGGCTCGCCCTCAACAGCAAACTCTTTGCCCCAGTTGCCCTTGCTTCAGGGCCTGATGGCAGTGTGTATATTGGGGACTTCAATTACGTCAGACGGATCTTTCCCTCTGGAAACTCAATTGGCATATTAGAATTAAGGTAAACAAACAATTAGCCTTCTCTCCCTGGTGTACGTAATCCTGCCTGGGAAATGCCCATGAAAAATATAGTGAGTTTTTATCCCTTGGGACTTAAAGAAGCAGCCACATCGAGTTGCCTTGTGACCATGTGTCTCATCAACTGTCAAACCAACTTACCAGAAAACTTACACTTATTTTAAGTCACAAGTTGAAAAGGGCATCTAAAGTGGCATAATGAATTTATGCAAATTGCAAAATTAGTAGAGCTGTTTTTTCTTCCTGCACACATTTTCTTCAAAAGTTTAAAAAATATCTATGAAGCACGTTTTTGAAGAAAACCCCATAATTCAACAGCAAACGTAGAGTGTCATGTCAGGTCACAGCACTGAGCCTGAAGATAGACTGACCATGTTTAAAATTAGTACAGTTCAGCTGTCCCTCATGCAGCAGAGAATGTGGCTGGGTTTAAGCAGATGAGCAAACTTGGCATTGGTCTGACATGCTGCAAGCTGGGCCTGTGCTGTCGTTAATGACTCCCCTGCAATTACGGCTCCAGCTTCCCATTGCCTTTGATGGCCAGATGGGAAGCCAGGAAAGATTTAGGACATTAATGCATGAAATTTCTCTTACTTAACACCCATGAATCTCCACCTAGCCAACATACCTGGTGATGATTCTGTGTGCTGATGGTTCAGAATTAACTTGGCAATGTGCAGGCAATGTAAAGGAAACAGTCTGAGAGAAGGAAATAATACTGAGTAACCAGAAAAACAGTATTTGCTAGTGGGATATAGCTCTGTGAGCAGTCAGGCAAAAAGTACAGTTCTATCGAGAACTAACATTTCTTGTCTTTTTTTTCAAACCTGAACCAACCTGTCCTTCTAGGAATAGAGACACCAGACACAGGTAAGTAAAACTCGGTAACAGTGATATGTATACTGTGTTTGAGGAAACAGTCTTACAAAAGTCCTTCAGTGGTCTGGATATAGAGAAACACTCTGAATTTAATAAATATAAATGTTAATAAATACAAATGTAAATCAAATTCACCTTTGTTTATAGTACAGTAGGTTTGATTTATTCCCTCTGAAGGAGTGAAGTCTCCCTTTAAAAATCAGTTTCCTGATCACCAAGCAGAGATGGAGAGGTTTAAACTTGAACACTGGGAGTGCATTTCATAGCTGTCATACTCATTTCACACAGTGTTTGAATGATCACAGATACAGCCATCCAAGGAAACTGGAGTAAAACTCCAATAAAGAAATAGTTAAAAGACACACAGGAGGACTTTAGATATTCCAGGATACTACGAGGTTTAAAACTTGCCCATTACAGAGTGTGCAGAGCCCAGAACTGAGGATGCCATGTCATAGCTCAGTCCTTGCTGCTCCAGATAAAGACACAAAGCAAGTGGCTTTCCCTCTTTCCAGCTGGTATTTTAGCATTGCAATGTAGGGACTTCTTTCAAGAAGCAAACGTTGCACGTTAGGCTTCTGCGACAGACGGTGAGGGAGTTGGTTACAACAATCCAGCTGCAGAAGTGATGCTGCATGCTAGAAAGAGACAGCAAGGCACTCGGTCTCCTTAGAAACAAACTTCTTAGCAGTATTAAATGAGATAAATAAAGCAGCACTAGTACAGTGTAAGCCAATAACTTCATCTTGTAGTAGGATGCTGGGTATGGACTGAACTGTGTTTGCAGTATGAGAGTACTGGTTGAAATGTCTTGCTTTACCCTCAGGAATGCTATTGAATATTAGAGATTATTTACCAGATTATCTCATATCTTGTATGTTTGACAATTACATTTTAAAAAGAAAGAATAATTCCTAGTTGCTAAGTGCAAGGTTCTATTTTTTAACTGAGGGGTTGTTTCCATTTTCTTCAAACTGCCTTGAATCTTTGTAAACTAAAGAAAACAAAAAATTGAATTTATCTTCTCTATAATGCATTCAGAACATATTTCAGCTTCTACATCTAGAAGTTTCTTTTGTGAAGTAGATTTTTAATACCCTTTCTCTAGTACTACTTTCATGAGATGAGCTTAAACCTTAATTAAATCAAGTTGTGACAATACTCAAGTACCCCAGCCCTGGTTCAATAGTAATTGTCTCTGTCACTGTTCTGTTCAAGTGAAATTAATGGAAAATTGGAAGAAATCACTTGAAGTTAATGTGGTCTTTGAGGTTATAGAGGATTACTCAACAGTCCAACCATATGACATTCCATAGCACTGTAAAGGTCCGTCATGGTAGAAATGTCTAGAACACTCAAAGAAACATGTAGAAGCAAAAACTGAAAGATGGCTCATGACAGTCCACTCAGAAAAAGGTTTCAAAATCCAGCTCCTCTACACAAATTTTAGCCTCCCAAAGAATATTTTAGTAAGAAATAACAAAGCTTTTTAATAACTGGTAAAAGTAGAGACTAGACTTCGAGGTTATAGGGAAGAATTTAGTACAGAAGAGTAATAACTACTTCTGAAAAGATTCATTGTAAATCCCATCTATTTCATATAATTTTTAGTAGACTAAACTCAGATTCAGATCTGATTACAGTCTTCTTCAAAAACAGCAGGTATTTTATGGTCTTCTATTTTTTACTAATACCCTTTAAATTTAAAGATTTTAGTATGCAAGGCTTTAAGCGTAAACATGAAGAGTTTTCTAACAGCTGGTCTATTAAATGTAATGACAAGGATGACAGAAAATGTGTCTACAAGGAGAGTATGTAGTGACCCCTGCTTCTCTGCAGTTTCTGCATACTGAACAACATGTTTATTTAAAATCTAGAATTCTCCTTGCAACTTTTTTCACAAAAGTGTTTTATTTAAAAGTTATCTTTTGACTGACCTCAATCCAGAGAGAACAAATAATTCTCAATATTTTCAACAAACAAGATTTTATAGTAGTGATACATACTTTGGCATTAATTGCTTTTAGCTCGTCTTTTTACTCATCTTTCATCATACCACTGCCCTCTCATTCCCTGTGATTCCTTGGACCAGGTTTCACATCTGTCCCCCAGCTGTGGGAACATCACCCACTACAAACAGAACTGACAAAGCTGAGAGGAGGAACTCATTTCACAACTCTTTTGCACCCATCATAAGTGTTACTTAATTGTATCACGGCTAATAAATTATCTCTTAAACAACAAAAAAAAGAGGTGGAGGGGGAATTTTTGACAATCCTTTTTGATTTGTAGAACAGGAAAGTCCCATATGTAACCCACCCACTGGTAAGAAATCTCCACCTCCACCTCAGAGAAGCATGACAATGACAATGATGCAAATAGTGTCTCTGAGCACCTAAACGTTCAGCCTGTGCTTCTCTCCCACTGTTTCAGTAACCAAGTGATTTAAAGGATCTCCACCTGTCTGGATTTTTAGTTAGGCTCCGCTGCAGGCACAGCAGGCTCAGGACACCAGCGTGGTATGCCATGTGCTTAGACAATTTCCTTAAACTAGAAATCGTCTTTGCACTGAAAAAGAAAGAAAAAGTCTTAGTGGATAATAAGATTCAGCCTAGTTCTCTAGTTACAATTTATGATCTCCACCATTTAATTAACATATGTAAATATTTTTTTATATAACATTTTATAATCTCAATAAGGCACTGACAGTGCATGAATTATGGTGCATTAATTCATGCCTAGTTGCACAGACTGTACTTGGCCTTCTGCCTTGCTCATGACAATACAGTCGGTATGAATTAAGGCACCATATTTCACACCTTCATATTTCCTAAGGTTCAGAAACTGATAAAAATAACCAAGAGTGGGTATTTGTGCCCATGCAGAGCAATCTGTGAATCACTTTGCTGCAACTCATAGATTAGTTTTCAGTGCCAAGAGTACTAGCTCTTATCAGATACAGAAAAATGACCTTGCTTTTGATAGTCATAACTAAGCCGAAGTCACTCCAGTTAGCTTTATCCTGAGTGGCTTGGTACTGATGGACAGACTGAGTCCCCCAGCACCGGTCTGGGACCAGCTCCCTGACCCAGAGCTGACTGGTCAGGCTCTGCAGCCAGGACAAGCTCCTTCCTTCGCTGCAGTGATGCTTCGCATGACCTGCGTTAAAGATGCTCTCAGTTATGCCTCTGTCCTCTTCAAATCACTGAGCAGATGTTTTCAGATAAGTGGAATACAATTGTTACGCTGGCACAGAGATGTAAAAGAAAAACCAGTTGACTGTGATGCTTTTCTCTTCTGTTTTAGTACAAGCCCTGCACATAAATATTACTTGGCTGTTGATCCAGTGTCAGAATCCCTTTACTTATCAGATACCAACACCAGAAAAGTCTACAAAGCAAAATCTCTTACTGAAACAAAGGATCTGGCCAAAAACGCAGATGTGGTGGCAGGAACAGGTGATCAGTGCCTTCCGTTTGACCAAAGTCACTGTGGGGATGGCGGAAAGGCATCCGAGGCCTCTCTCAACAGCCCAAGAGGTAAGAAAAGACCACGTCTGAGGTACTTAGTGTTGGTCATCTGTCATTTCCTTCCATTATTTAGGAACTGGATGTACAGAAAGGGGTCAGTGGTGGTGATTTAGCAAACTATTAGCAAGCCAAATAATTTCATAAAGCTCACGCACATCTATAATACAACAGGTCCTTTATGAGGGACCAGCATAGGCAGCAGGCTCCAGCTCGCATCCTCTGAATACTCTTCCCTGGGTGACAACACTCCTCTTTCATTACCTTTCAATTGCAAGGTGGCAGCATTTAATTATATCTAACTCTTAAGCAAATTATATGGTTTTAGATTTTATGCGTTCAGGTGAGTCTTGTAATATTAACAGAGCTTACTCATACACATTTAATCAGACAGCCAGCAAAATCAAGAATATTCCCAGCTCCAGTTTGTCCTTTCTTATTAAGACACTTTGAAAAAGATGAGCATCTCCCCTGCTGCACATGAAATAAGCATTTTGCTGCAGCCTCCCTGTCAGAGTACATCCAGTATTGTCACAGGCAAAATGCATGTGAAGCCTTGAATCCCCACCAAAGCCACAAAGCCTTGTGGTGTGCATTAGAACTGTGATAAAGTCTCTGGGTTTGGTGCTCTGAAGCAGCTGATCACCCTCAACTCCCACTGAAATCCCTGGAACAAAAGGTACTCGGCAGCTCCCAGGGCAGAGCCCTGCGTGGGCTGCCGGCTGCTTCCCCCGCAGCACACCGCTCCCACCTCGGGACTGGCTCTGAGGAAGGGCTTGATTATTTTTCGTGAGCTCATAAAGGAAGGCTGTATATCAGTAGGAAATTAGAATGTATATCCAGGCAGAAATACTTCTAAGACAAGCAAATAATCCGGTTTTAAGGCTCAGCAAGAGACACATTGTAATTATAGGGTGACTTTAACATGTCTTTAATGATAGAAGGTAAGTGTGAAGTAAGTACAAATAAACATTGATCTTCAGGCAGCTAATTAATGTAATGAATCAATTCTAAAAATAGCAGAAAACAAAGGTTTTCAGATCCATTAGCAGGAAATTGTGATTCTGTGAAAGTGATCGATGTTTTATTGCTGATTACAATTGTTCATGTCCAATTGCAATACAATTAGTTGTTCCATCTTATTTTCTTATTTGAGAAATTCACTGGTGAAAATTTGTGACATGCTATTTACGTTAGAGGTGCCCATGCATAGTTGACTTGCTTAGCAGAAGGTTCTAGTCACAAAGAAATTCGGAGGAATAAAACTACAAGTCAGGAGTTTCAGGGCAGCAAATAATTGTTAAAAATAACCTGTCAGTAGCCAAAGGCTACTATTTGCAAATTCAGCACTCCAAGATGCTTTTGTTTTATGTGTCTACTCTAAATTATATCAGTTTGAAATTATCAGATGTATTTAGGGTTTTATTTTAATCTTGTGTAAGTATGGAGGTCCACATGCCATTTTTGTACAGGGCCGAGCAAAATGCAGCATCAACCTGTAGCCACCAGCACAGTGTGATCAGTGTATTATTGGTAACAGCCTTAGAGGTACATATCCAACCTCTAAACTATAAGAGGTTGAATAACTTTGGAACGTGGTAGGACATATTTGCCTGGTACCCATAGATCCATTATTTATTAATAAACATAAATGTCTTGCATACTTAAATACAGTTTTAGAGATTCCTTTGGATCACTTATTTTCCTTGTTCTTAGAATAATTGTCAAGTCAGAAGCTGTCACATTACTATTGGAGTAACATTCAAACAGTGTAAACAAAACTATTTTTTCTAAGATGCAGGAAATCTTGCAAGAACTTCTCAATAATGTTTAAAAATCCTTGAACACACACACACACACAATGTTATATAGTACATGTTTGACCACAAAAATAACTTAATTGCTTCTAATTTCTTACCTCTGAAATTTTTATGGTGCAACAGTAGGTCCCTGATAATGCAGACAAAGCAATTGCCAAGATATAAATAAATATAATTACTTGCATTACTCAATGACCAGACAACATTAGTATTTACTTTTTAAGATGATGTAGAAATATTTTAAACTTTTTTACTTCATTTGCTGTCTTATTTTTGTCCTGAGTATTATTTTTTTCCCTTAGAAATTAAAAATGTATTTCTCTCTTGGTAGAATGGTAATATCAGAAAAAGAATTCCATTTAGTGGTTTTTTGACCTTGGTTAGGTACATCTTAAAAGTTGTACTCTAACTTCTGCTGCCGACTTCTTGTGACTCAGCATAAGGGCTTATCTAGAGGACTCAGTTTATCCATTTGCAAAATTGATAAGAGATGCCTACTGTGAAACACTTGTGGAACTTAATCCTGTTTGGTAATAGCCTCAAAAGTGTGTTAATAGGTGGAAATTCAAGTTCTTTTTCTTATTTATTTTTCTGAATGGAAGTTGCTACAGAGGGAATTGTAACTTTTCTGGACTTGTACCTATTTTTCTACTTCATTGGGCATGCAGGAGAGTTTGAGGAGAGTCCTCGATTGGTATTTATTGATTTAAATCTTTCATCAACTTTTATTTCACATTATCTTTATTTGGGAAGATTGCCTTTGCCTAGTGACCAGGAATTAAATGCCAGACAGGCAAACATCATGAAGTCACTTTAATCAATTATGATTTTATCTTTCCCCAACTCTAATTTTGCAGGTGACAAACACATGGGGTTCTGTTCAGTCTGTTCCCGATTCTCTGTGAAGGACTAGAGATGGGGCTGAGTGAACATTAATCTTGCACTTTTGTATGTTGAGCTGACTTTGAAAGATGCTTTTAAACATGCATGGCTGATGTAGTTGAAATTTGAACTTCAATATATTATTTTTACTGCAACTTTCTTTAATTCTGTAGAGATCTCAGACTAATGAGTCATGTAATAGATGACCAAGTACTTAAGCAGAATGTGAAATGATACAAGGTGGAGATATAAAATAAGATCTGTGACAAGCTGAACACATTTATTACACAAGAAGATATTGAAAATGAAGAAACAACTTCACAAGATATTAATCATTGACTGAATTCCAATCATTTGAACTTTACTAAGTAACATTTTAATTTGGGGGTTGGGGAATTCTGTTTTGTGGGTTTGGGGAATTTTTAATAAGAAGTATTTATGGCACATCTAGTCACCACCACTATCATTTAAACAATCTGATTAGTATTTATGATAAGGCACTAGGGAATAGTGTCCTGATTTTAACTAGATTAGTCATTGAGTATTGGAGCAGTAAGAAGCACTAAATGGAAATACCTGGGAGTTGTTGTACTTAGCACTGCAAAGCCAATTCTTGAATCAACACCATTAAACACTTACCTACATTGTCCTTCTGAAATCAGAGGGCTTCAGATCTGTAAATAGCTTTGACTTTCTAAGCTTAATTGACAGAGGCAGTGAGAGGCTGATACAATCAGGTTACCACATTTTTGCTGAGCTACAGTGTCTCCCAGTCAGCACGATACAGAAAGTGTCCGATTAACATCCCATTTCAATTACCTTGTACGTGTTTGTGACCAGCAGAGCATTGGCACAGGACAGCTGTGGTGGAAATGCAAACTATGTAACTTCTGTGAAAACAGCAAGTGCCTCCAGTCATTGCACCCTAAACGCTGGAAGTGATTTACAGTTTTTGGGAGCCCAAGGACTAAACATTTAAGGTCCTGCAGTGTCTGCTTTTTGACTCCTGGGTCCAAACCAGACTGTGGAAATAGAAGATAGGTGCACTCAGTGTCTGTGCAGGCCATGTGTACAGTCAGTGCCTCAAGGAATTACAGACTGAGTACCTGAATGCAGCGTAGTGACCTCACTACAGATGCAGTGACCTCAAAGGAAGCACCAGGGAAATGTGAAAGGTTGGAGTAAGTTCTAAATCCCATGCATAAAAATACCTTATACACAGCTGTAGCAAAGAACTTTTTTACTCAGACCTGTGGCCATGAGATAGCAACAAAAATGAAAGCTCAATTACAAAATCAGTTCTGCAGTGTAGTTTTATTTTGCTTGCTTACTTTGCTAACCTTACCAAGGAAATAGTACTAAAAAAAAATCGTGGTTTTAAAGGTGTGCTTATATCCTGAAATAATCAGTTTTTTTGCTCACTGTCCTCTGCAACACTTTACAAAGTAAAAGATCTGTAAGAACAACTCCTGAGATTAAAACTTTACATTTGTCAAATGACAGTAGCCTATTTAGGACTGCTTCTGCTCAGCCAGAAGATTCCTATTACTTTCAGTAGGATGCACACCAAATTCCTAATCTAGCCTTTTGGGAACACAACTCCTCCTTATCAAAGATAATGTTCAATAGTATTTTTCCAGCAATCTTTGCTATTCTATAATTTTCTAAGACCTTTTCAACCCTTCCATATAACTCAAAAAGAAAAGTAAAATGGGGTGAGATGTTTCATTAGTGACATATAAAGTTAGAAGTAGAGAAGCCAAGGTGATTTGCAGCCTCAAATCATTGTCATATGTGCATCATAGAATCATCAAAAAAATAATCTTGTGCCGCTTTTAATTCAACAAAATTTATTCCTTATTTTTCTCTTAGTAGTGTGAGCTACCTGTGATTTCCAAAATATGGGAATCTTGTAAAACATTGTAAACTTTTTGGACAGCAAACTGCCCTAAATTTCATCCTGCCTTCATCTGAATTCGTAAGTTACTCACTTTTCTGCTCACCCATGTCAGCAGTAAATGTGACCCCAGTCATCATGTCTGAGACTCAGCCAGTGGTTAGAAATGCTGTTTGCTCCAAATCTACTGTTCTGCATCTAAAGAGAACAACACTCAAGTGCAAGTACTGAAGTCATGTTCCAGCTAACAAAGAGCTACTGAGTATTTTGCAGGCAGTACTGACAGTAGTGAAGTAAAGATGACAAAGATCACAAGGCAACAGACTGCAAATCACTTGAATCATATTTTGAGTGGTGTATTATGGTAACCTATAAATAACTAATTGCGTAAAATTGCTTTAGTTTCTAGATGGCAGCTTTAATTAAAAGCACCAAAGACATTTAGAAGTTTAGAAATGGATGCCATGTAATTTGCCCTTTTACCATCATAAAATGGTAATTAACCAATTTGATTCACTTCTTCCTATTAAAAGTTTTATGACAATCACAAGTTCCTTCCAAATACAGTTGTTCTTCAGAAGAAAGTGGCATTGTATTTTATGCATCCTCCACAGGAGTTTTAGATGATGTTTTACAAATTCTTTGGAAGTTAAATTAGAAGTTTTCAATATAGAATGGTCATTTGCAAGTTTTTAGCTGAGAAAAAAATGTAAACTAGAGTTTCCAGAGGTGGGCAACAAGTAGTTCAGGCTGCTCTTCATTGATGTGTTCAAAACGGATTTGTTCCCCAAAAGATTCTTTTAGAATGCAAGTGTGTGATATGATGTAGGGTAGAAAAAAGGGAAGAAAATATCTTAATGGGGAATTTACTGTATCACTTTTAATCCATATTTTTAGCACTATAAACTTAGCTCCATTAATCCTGAAATGCCAACATTTCTAGTCTGAAATATCATGTGTATTATATGTATCATAATTAATACCTATGACAACTGCACAAAAAGCGATGAGTTTGCTTTTTAGGTGCTATTTGCATTTATAATGGTGTACATAGGTGCACTAAAGCAGAGCTGTTGAGGGAAATAACCCTTTAACCAAAACCTCTCCTGAGGGCATAAAACAGAATAGGTTATAGTCAGCCTTCTGTGTTTATCATGGGTGTACCCAGCCCATCTACTAAGTATTATTTTTTGGAGAAAACAGTTAAAGCAAAACTTTCTAAAGTCTTTCTAGTGATAGTAGCCACATGTGACTGCACAACAGCAGTTAATTTGTAATGTGAGTTAACAGAATACAAATAGTACTGATAAAAGACCTCTGGGCGTTATAAACACTGTTCCGAGATGTCTACATGTAAATCCACTGGAGATAGATCTACAGAAGAGCTACTGGTTTACATTCAGGTACAAAATCTTGTCCTGTGTAGGACAGTCCCAGTGACTAAACATGATTAAATCCTTCAGTACAAGCATGTTACTCAGAAAGGCAGGTTGGTACTCAGCTCTGAGGCATAAAACAAGACTAAATCCTGGCACAAAATTATTTTGTCCTTACCCAGACATCAATGTTTAATGAAGAATTTATATGGAAGCAGGTAAGTCTGTCATTTTTGCAATAGGTCACTTTAGTGCCCTTCAGCTGAGCATAGAATTAGTGCTATGGTTCCTTAAAAACAGAATCAGACTGAGAGCCAATACAAACTACATCCCTTTCTCTGTGGGAAATAAAGATACCTAAAAATTACCTATTGTACTCACTCATGAAGTGAGCAGTGTTCCTACTTGCACTCAGTGCAGTTCATTACCCTCAGCATGTGCATACTTCCTCCCCCAGTTCCTCAGTGATTAAAGCACAATTGCAGTGCTGTGTGTGATTTGATTCTGCGTTACACTGTACGTCAGAAAAGGATTAAAAATAAGCTCTTGGAGTACAGATTATGTGAAGCATCATGCGAGATGTGACAGGAGCATTAATGAATCCAACTCTAATGAATAAATTGGGACAGTTTAGCCACAAATCTGTATTTTGTTTTCCAGTGAATGCTTTATGTAGGGTATTTGTCAACAAAACTTAAATGAATAAGTGATTTTTTTTCAAGTAGATAAAGTCATGTTGGTTTATTATAGAGTCATAAGCTCTGGAAGCAGTAGGGCATTGTTGAACATCTCTGCACTGGTACTTCTAAGAAACTGGCTTATTTGGAAATACCAGGAATTTAGTGGAAATACTGAAGACATGGGCTTGTTTCTGCCATCACACTGGCATATGTGCTTCCCTTGCAGATAATTGCATTTCTGCAGTGGCTGGATAGCATCGTGAACGCCAGTAACATTAAAAGATCTTTGGTTTTCTTACATAGTCAGTGTTTGAAATGCATTCAGCAACACAGCTGAGTAGCTTTATTTCACTGCAGCATAATTTTTGATTTTTATATAATGGATGGTTTGCAGCCAACACAGCCATCTGTTCTCAGGGAAATTGCGCAAAACAGAAGATGCACTTGCCCTAGTGATAGATCCTGGCCTTGTGTTATCCGTGGCATGGATCTGATCCAGCTGAGAAGCAGAACTCCTCACTTACTGTGCAGCACCTCGCCTCCACAAAGGCAGGCTCAGACACAGCACATGTGCTGCCCTTCCCACCCGCATCAGGTTTCTCATTTCAAAGCCTGAGAACCACACTGGGAAGCAAATCAAATCCTATCTAATATCACTACATGATGCAATATCAGTGAGGTTAAAACTTGCCCAGCACCACAGCAGTCGCATACTGTGGTCCTTGCTCCTCATACCCTCCCTGCTACGGCAGCGTAGCGTGGCTTTTTCTCCTCAAGAAAGGAGGAGTAAGCTGAGACTGAAGAGACCTTGGTCTCCACCTTCACACATGCCTAAAGAAAACACCCTAGAACCATTTCCCAGCAACTTTCCCCTATACTAACAGTCTCCTTGCATGCTTCAGATTTACAGCTCAGGGTAGGACAGAACCCAGGCAGAAACAGGAACCTCTGAGCAGCCCAGCAGTAGCAGCCCAGCTCCACCTGCTCTGTGGCCCCAACATGCAGTAGCAGAGTCAAAGTCAGCACTTCTCATTTGATGAAGAGAAAATTTTCCATGTACAAACTGAGCTGCAGATCATGACTTGGACCTCGGAACAATTGCTATGAAAACCTCTGCAGATCTTTAGATGCACCGCAGCAGGTGGTGCCCTGCCAGTGGGGTTTGATCTGCTGGCTTCTGCCATGTGCATTGCCTCCGTGTGACAATTGGAAAAACCTAATTAGGTTTATATATCAATTGGTTGTGTGGTCATTAGTCAACAGACTGTGTTTCTTTTTGCTTTGGCTGGGGGGTTAGGCTGGTTGTTTTAGCAACTCTGTTGTATCAAAAGTGATTTTGCGGTGTTCTGTGCACACCTTATTTGGGAAGGGACACCCTGCCCTCGGCTCCAGCCTCATAACAAGCCTCAATTCCAGCCTTTGGTGTGCACAGTTCTTTCCAGTGCAAAGTCTCTTTAATATAAATGGGGGATAAACAGAGGTACAAGAGCCCATCCCTTCCTGAAATTGGAACACACAGTTCAGCCTCTGACACCAGAACAAACCCCTTTGCTTCTCAGACATGCTCTTTACCTCAGCTCACCTTCAAACTTTCAGCCTTTCAGGTTTGGACTTCTCAGGAGCAGATGACAGCTGGGAGCTTCTCAGTTGCTTTGGAGTTCCAAAAGCATCTTTACTTTCTAATTAAAGACTGAAGATCCTCTGAGGAAGCCAGTAAGAAGGAGTTATGATCTATGAGGTTTCAGGCTGCCAGGGAGTCAGCCCCTTAGATTGTCTGCTCTTCCTTTAACCTTTTTATAACCTCACAGATTTCCCCAGCTGACCCAGCCAGACCTCACCAGGTGACTTCTGCTCCCCAGGCAACATATGTCCTGGAGAACTGAACATTTCAGTCATCAGCCATCTCATATAATAGAGAGATGTAGCCTAGCCCTGTAGCTTGGGCACTTCAGCAGTCCATGGGCACTTTTTGCCCTGGGTGGAGGAGGTGTCAGGGCAGTGAACACCCCTCCTGTAATGGCAGTTCACATCCAGATGGATACACTGAATTGACAATTTAAATAATTAGCTTCAGCTTCTAACACTGTGCTGATAGATAACATGAGAGCTGGATGTAGTAGGGAGTGCTAGACCTATAAGTTCACTGCTGTGGATTTTGGATTTTTTTATGCGATGATACCCTCAGAATTCTGTGATGATAACTTCAGACCTTTGCAAGGTGCCAGAACATCACCTGTGGTGAAGAGGAACCTCAGAAGCAGTCATGGGCAATTTGTCTCAGGAGCCTCCCCATAGGTGTATGCAACTCAAACTCAATCCCCAGACATTTCCAGCTGCCAGGTAAAGATTTATTTAGGGACCTGGAGAGACTTTCCTTGTCTTTTCCCAGCCCCATGGGAGATGCATGTTCTGCATCATGGCTTCCTGATCCTGCCCCTGCCCTCAGACTGCTTAATCTTCCTTTCCCCCAGCTACAACTGCTCCTATATATTAAAAATAAAGAAATAAAGAAAATGGTGTAAAGAGGTAAGGAAATTCAATTTGTGGGGCTTTTTGCTTTTTTAATGGCATGTGGAATTTCTGTGTGAGATCTTAAACTAGAGTGCAGACAAGCGTTTTGGAAACTCAGAGTACATGCAGCCTTCAGTTGTGCTAAATGCAGGGGACAAAAATCAAGAAGCATATAAGCCACTGTCCAAACCATCTGTTCAATTCCTCTGCCTTTCATTTCTGTGTAGCAGAACATAAATTCATTATTAAAATAGCTTGGCTGTGCACACCAGCTGCTATAATTGCAAAGTTATGCAACTTTAAATGGGAAATTATGAAGTAGTTTAAAGCAAGAAATTGAGCGGGTTTGGTAGACAGAATTTCACAACTCTAACATGAATATAAGTGCTCTCGTAGTTATATTTTCAATATTTGAGGGAAGAGAGGTCTTTCTTATCGTTCAAATTGAATGCAGGAAGAACTGCAGGGAAACTCTTAGAGAGGGGTAGAAGAGGGCATGAATTGTGACACGGCTGTACCACAAGCTGCTGGTGGGAGGCAGCAAGGCTTCTGTTCCTGAGTTTCCCCACTGAAATACGGAGGAGCATGACCTTCCTGTGCGTAGTTCTCACATTTGTTTCGGGTCCTGCCCTCCTGGGCAGCATAGTGCTGCAAGAGCTATTGCAGACCCAACTGCCCTAGCTCCTGCTGATGAGCACAGTTATGAGTCATGAGTCTGGTTCCTGTGCATGACCATCATCTTGGGCAGCACTGCCCTGCAACACATTCTCCAGCACAGGTTTTCCTTCTGCCTGCTGAGCAGAACCTGGTTCACACACATTTGTATATATGTGTATCTCGTACCAGGACAGAATTTGCCCTTGCTTAGCACTAATCTTCCAGACAGTACAGAAATTTTAAAAAAGTCTCTGTGTGATAATTAAGAAAGTGCAATGAAAATGAAGAAAAATCAACTGTAAGATGACTTTTAGAAAAGCTGGTCTTGCCCACTTTGTGATAGACATGATTGAAGTTACTGAAGAGCCTCATTCTGTATATGTAGAATTAGACTTGCAAGCAAAGCATCTGCTGTTTTGTTTTGTTTCATGCTCATATCTTCCTTCTTTCTAACTCAAAGCCAACCTGATATATGTGTATGATCTTTCAGTATTCACTGTGTATAAGCTTCAAATAGTAATGGGGGGAGGGGAGAAGTCATACTTTTTTGAATCAGTAGATTTTCAGAATCTAAGAGGAGAGGAAATACTTTAAGCTCATTGTTTTTAGTCAAGATAATGCTCGTGCTAAGAGTCTTTTTTACGCTTCTCCTTCTTCCAGGTATCACTGTAGATAAGCACGGATTTATTTACTTCGTTGATGGTACTATGATTCGGAAAATTGATGAGAATGGTGTGATCACAACAATAATAGGTTCGAACGGCCTCACATCAACCCAGCCATTGAGCTGTGACTCTGGAATGGACATCACTCAGGTAGACACCTGGTTTTCATGTGTTGTCACTTTTATACACATTGTGAAGACAGATAACTTGTTTTCTTGTACCAGGGTTGTATATCGAATATGCTGCATGGGTCAGATGATTCTGAACTGCGCAGTATGGAAGAAGTCTTCCATTCACATGATCATTTCAAGGTGTATCATATAAATGCAAAACCCCACTTGACTTTTTTCCCAGGAGATGTCATGTAAATATGTAGAGGAGCTTATGTAAAGAATACAAACTGCTCTAGAAAGTTACTTGCTACTCTGAGATAGATCTTCTAAGGACTATTTCAGAAGTTTAAAGTGCTTTCCTTTAGTCTCACATTCAAACTGATTTGCTTGAACTAGTAAGTGGAAAAAAATAGGTGTTCTGTTTACATCTCAGTCTGTTTTAAATCATGGAGGAGCGTTACAGTAAGTAATTATACCACAGCACTATTGTGGTGAAGCTGCTGCATTTCAATGCATTTCTCAAAATGCTTTTCAGTTCTTACATCAAGAGCATGGTAAAAGAAATAGGACTAAAAGGCATCACATCTCTAGTTATGCTAAAAAAGAAATATGGATAATCACAGAGAAACATAAATGGTACTCTTGAGTAGTCAGTGAGCCACACTTAAAGGCAGCACAAGGAAGGGCTTGGCCTTTGTCAATAAATACTTGAATTAATCAGCTTTTTCAAGCTGTACTTGAAAAAATCTTGAGCCATTCAAGTGACATATTATGGACTGTGTGAGCTAATAACCAGGATCGGGTTAATTTTGCATTTCATTTTCTCCCTGCCCTTTCCTCTGTCCTTCACAACTGGAAAAATCACAGTTAAAATAGAATGCATAACAATGGTAAGAGCTTGTTCCTCGTTTCTAAGTAGCAGGTGACCGTGATCTTGCATTCACATACATGAAGAACATGTGGTGAAATTTCACAAGGTCAAGTCACCAAAGCACTTAGGGATTTTGTTACTAGAATCAAAGCAGAAAAAGATGTCTGTCTTCCATTTCACATGTCATTGCACCCTGTGTGTTTGCATATGTGAGGAGGGAAACCTCAGCCTCCCTGTTCCCAGTTGTGGGGCAGACAGGCCTTTGTATTGTCTCAAGTCCAGTAGAAGCGTAATTATTGCACATAAAGCAGGACAGGGTTGGCTGGCTTAGCTGTGTGAAACCCAAGCTTAAACTAGCCAGGTAATTGTCTTAAGATCATACAGCTTCTGGGCGCCTTGGCATCTGCTCTGGCACCTCTCCTTCCAGGCCAGACAGTCCTGAAGGTGATGAGCAAGAACCTACAGCCAGCAGTGCTCCCGTGCGACTGCTGGTATATCCCAGCTGGCAGAAGTGATGCTTCATGGAACTCAGAGCTGCCTGAAGCACATTTCCTTGCTTCTTGGATACATATAACAACTGCCTGGGGCACCCATAACCAGATTAGGTATCTCTGAGGTGCAGGGAAGGGTGCCAGGTGCAATGTCTGCTCCCTGCCTTCTCCATCTGATCTTCAGTCTCAGACTGTACAAATAATTGCTTTACTGGCCATATAATATGTGCTACGGTTTTGTGTTCAATTTGTTGCTGATTTTACTCAGTAGCAAAATGTCTCAATAAATCTGAAAAGGTGAGTTTTGATAGTTTTCATTTCCTTTTGAAAAATGCAAATACCCCTTGGCCAAATGAGTTTCAGCAGGGGGTCTGGCAAGTACAGAAATAAAATTATTTATTTTTTTAATTAAAATGAAATTTAAAGGGTGAACTTTTGAAGCTGAAATCAAATATGCTAAATTTATAAATATATTTAAATAGCCCTAAAAGCCTATTTCTTTGTAGATTGGCTATTTGCCAGGAACAGGCTTAGTTTAACTCTCTCTACAATATAGTTCCAATGCCATGGAGGACAGGCTTCTGCAAAGTCATAGATAAGAAAAAACATGTCATAGAGGAAATTATTTTTTCATATTGCTCTTGAGACATCAGCATTCAGCTGGGTTAGGGCCTTCTTTACATAGAACTAGAAATAAACTTCTTTTTTTTTTTTTTTTTCTTTTCCATGAGCACTCCAGGTACTTGCATGCTGCAGCACCTACAGGAAAATATTGCTGCACATTTTGTAAAATTTTGCAATTGTTTCAGCATTCTGGGAAATCAAGATATGGTCTTACGCCATAGATTCAGATGATCTTCAGTTAAATTGTGAATGTGTGACAATAAAGGTTCTAAAAAACATAATAAACTATGGCATATAAATATGTCGTCACCATCCCTGGAGGTGTTTAAGAGTAGGCTGGATGAGGCAATTAGTGCCATGGTTTAGACAATGGGTTGGTGTTGGGTTACAGATTGGACTTGATGATCTCCAAGGTGTCTTCCAACCTTGCTAATACTGTGGTACTGTGATGTCACTCAAAAGAGGCCAGTCTCATTTTCTAAGGATAGTGATACTGTATAATTTTCTGTATAATTTCTCACTGGTGAGTGAAGTCACATTGTGGACAGTCTGCAACACAGAGATTTTGGAAGCATTTCTTGTTTGGAGGATTTGTTTTGTAGGGGTTTAAGTAAACCTATTCATTGAAATTGTTCATATAATCCACATCTTCGATGTTTGTCACATACACAGTAAATCACAGACATGAAACAAATGCCAAGAATGCATGTTTAGAAAAATAACTGTATCAAATTTACTCAATCATCATCTTTCAAAATGGTTGCTGATAACCAGAAAAACCCAAGAAATAATCATATCCCATTGAAGTCAAACATGTTAATCTGGAATTATATCTATGAAAATAAGAGAATGATATTTTCACTTAGTCAGAAACAATTGTATATCCTTTCAAGACTGCTGACTTTATTCCAAAGTGGCATAAACAGAAATGGAAAATGAACTTGGCCCATCTCCTCTTAAATTATTTTTGGCTAAGTTACAAATTACATTTAAATCAAGAGAATGTGGGTTGCTCACAAATTGTGTGTTTATAGGGATTTATGAAGTAGGTTAATAAAATCGTTTCTCAAAGCTATATTTGTTCTGACAGTAGAATCAACAACTGTCCCAAAATTAGTATTTCTTAATTTACTGAAGTACAGAAATGTACTCTTGGAGTAAACACATAGAGGAACTGTCCAGTGCAAACACCACCTTAAAAGACGAGGTTTCACTTCAAGGCATTCACTTTAATAAATGAGTTGATTGTGAAAGGATTTAATCATTTATTCCAGTATCAGTTTTCATGGTATTGCTTCTTATTAATCATTCTGTGTTTATTATTCACCACCTTCTCCTTCTTAAGCATAATATTCCACATTCATAACTGGGGGAGGGAAGGACAGCTGGGGCCGAAAAGATTATATGTTGTGGCAAATAAACCACCAAGCTCTGACTAATTACTTTGATCTCATACTTCACTGAGAGGATGTTAATCTGAATTTAGAAAGAAAAGGACATTCAGTTGAGGTGTTTATATGGTGTGCCAGCATTCTCAGTACTGGTTCAGCATGTATAAAGCTTGGGTGACTTTGCTTCTCAGCACAGATTATTTCAAATAGTTAATAAGGAGCAAATCTAAAGAAAATGGCTCTTCAGAGCTATGTTAATGAATGTACGTATGTGTTTATACTAAACACTTTTGGTGCCAGGATGGGCAGACTACTACATTAAAATCAGTTATTTCAATACATCATTCTGATAGAAGTGGTCCTGTTTTTTGAAAACACTGCCTCTGAACCCCTAAATACATACTAGAACATGAAGAAAAGCTAAACCGTAAAGGCAAAACATTTTTCAGGCATATCGAAAACTAGCATTGGCCTTCATTTGTTCTGTGATTTTTTTCACTTCACTGATCTACACCATCCAGAATCTGAATGCCTGACTTTTTGGATTAATGCCCCTGCTGCTCCATCCTTGTCTTCCTCTAGCTCTGGTTCCTGTTCTTCAGGTGCTCTTTGAAAGCTTTTTTGTTGTATGTTAATTAAAGGAATAATAAACCCACGCTGAATCTTACACTTTTGCATCTGAGCTGAAGGCTCTGTGGACTGAGGAATCTCTTCTTCCAGTGGTACAAACTACTGAGTATGTCCTTCTGTCAAATTGAAGCCCAGACGAAGAGAACAGTATTACTGTGTCTCATACAGTTAGCCTTTGGAGAGGAAGACTGTTGTAGATAGTACTCTAAATCAGCTTTGATGTAAAATGCTCCTACTGCCTTTTTGAACTACTGGGATGCCAACTGGTCTCCAAACCTGCCGCAGCAGGTTGGCTGGAGGACACCCCCTGCAGCAGGACCTGTGGCAGGGGCTCCTTCCTATGAGCCACACAAAAGTGTGAAGGGAAGGGACAAGGACGCAGAGAGAAAGACAAAGAGATGTCTTTGTCTCTGGGATCACCATTGTTTAACTGCGTGAAGGTTTTGAGCTGCGTGCTGATCTAGATCAGAGCCCTCTCTAGGTTGCTTTTTTTTCACACACTCTTTCAGTGCCGTGGGGTATTTGGGCATTTTTTTTAACCTGGTTATTGATAGGAAAAGAGAGCACATTCTGTGCGTATGTCTGTCAATATTCTTTTCCTCATGGTAAATCAAAATCTTGGGTCAATTTCTAACAAATTTGTAGAGAAACATCAACCTTCACAGCAATTAAATTCCTACACATTCCATAAAAAAATATTAATCCAGTTGGAGAACAAAGACCTGAAGTGCCCTTTCAAAAGGAAATATTACACCATAAGCTTTCTTTTATTAAACTCCAGAGATTCCACTCAGGATGTAATAAATGCCCCATTCACAGGGAAAGCTTCATTTCATGTTGGATCTTATTAAACTCCCAAGTCAGCGAGGCATGCGACAGAAGTCCTTAGGAAACAAGTCTTCATCAGATCCAGTGTTCTTGGAAGTTATACTGATGTTGTGGGAGGTTGTGTGTGAAAGTAAAAACACTACAGCTCATCTTGAGTGATAAGCTTTGCTGTTCTGGCTCCACTGCTGTGTTGAAAGCTGAGGAGAAAATTAGCAGATATTTCTACCATCTTGCAATTTCATCCTGTATCTTTCCTCCCATGAGAGACATGTGGGATGAATTTCCAGCACTCCAAACCACAAGTCATTTATATCTGTGCTAGTGGTTACAGTTAGTAGTTAGGAGCTGTTTAAACCAATCTTGAGCACAGTCACTGCAAATACAGAGACCAAACATTTGCAAGTCGACAGAAAATGAAACCCAAGAGGTTTTTCTTTGCCTGTAACCATGGCCTTGTTCTCACAGAATCACAGAATCACAGAATCAGTAAGGTTGGAAAAGACCTTAGAGATCATCGAGTCCAACCTATCACCTATTACCTAACCTAGCCAAACCTGTTACCTAACCTATTACCTAATTACCTAACCTGTTGCCATCCTGCTACCAACACACCATCCTACCTATAACACACTACCCTAATATCTAGGTCATGCCACCAAGTACATCATCCAACCTTTTCTTAAAAACCTCTAGGGACGGTGACTCCACCACCTCCTTGGGCAGCCCATTCCACTGTGAGATCACCCTCTCTGTGAAAAAGTTCCTTCTAATGTCCAGTCTAAATCTCCCCTGACGCAGTTTAAGACTGTGTCCTCTTGTTCTATCACTTGTAGCCAGAGTGAAGAGACCAACACCCAGCTGGCTACACCTCCCTTTCAGGTAGTTGTAGAGAGCGATAAGGTCTCCCCTCAGCCTCCTCTTCTCCAGACTGAACAACCCCAGCTCTCTCAGTCGCTCCTCATAGGGCTTGTGTTCCAGCCCCTTCACCATCTTTGTCGCCCTTCGCTGGACCCGCTCAAGGATCTCAACATCCCTCTTAAACTGAGGAGCCCAGAACTGGACACAGTACTCAAGGTGTGGCCTAACCAGTGCCGAGTACAGGGGGAGAATAACTTCCCTAGTCCTACTNATGAGTCTGTGTCAGAGTAATGGCTCTGACCTGATTGATGGTGTTAATAACTGTCACTACTGTGTTCCAAAGTGAAAGGTCTGGTTTGAAGACTTTTTCTTGACATTTGCACTTCATCAGCCTTTGTTCAGCAGTTCTCCACATGAGGGAACCATCTATATTGTGTTGCTTCACATAAACTTCAGTGACACTGCAAAATGCTTTGCTCCCTTATAAAAATGTGACTGTGTTACTTACGTAGGCAATTTGCTTGCACAGGTCAAATTAAAAGGCAGATTTCTAGAGCAGGGTTTAAAGGCGACCTGTGGGTGGCAAGAATGCTGTGTCCTGGTCATCCTGATTTGAATGATGGAGGAGAGGGCAATAAGTAATACTGTTGATGACCTACTTGAAACCGTGAAGTGAGAGACAGGCTGCTGGAAAGCAGGAATAGAGATGAGCAGAATTGCTTGTAAACTTAGTATATATCTCAAAAATGCAAACGCTGACATTGCTCCTGCAGTCACAAGTGCTGCGGGCGCTCCCCACCAGCATCTGCACAGGCACAATATGCTTCAGTGGCATTGTGGAAGCCTTTTGAGCAGAACAAAAAGCTCCCAGGACATAGTGACCTCACTGGAAAGCAGCAGTGAGGGTCTGTTCATCAGAGCAAGAACAGCCTGAACAGAACTTTCACTGGCTGTGTTTGGAAGAAGGAAAAAAAAATATGAAAGACAAAAATATGAGCTGATGACCAGGTATGAACAGGAGGATTGAGCTGCCAGCACAAAACCCAAATTGATTCTAGGCTGAAGTGCTTTTAAGCCAGGTTGAGAATAAAAATATTGCAGAGCAGCTGCCGGATTACATGGAGCTGATTAATTAATTAGCATTGCATGTCAGAAGACACACTATCCCTTTAGTGTTCCTTTACATACCCAACAGTATAAACTGCATTCTTGTAAAAGCAGAAAGCACAAAAGGCATTTTTTTAACACTCGATACATAATATTCTAATTGTGCTAGAGAGTTGCCCTCAAAAAGGAAAAACTTTTTCCACTGTAGCAAGGTATTGAAAAGCTACTGCTGCGCTTTCTTTCCTTTTAATCCTCTACCTGTATGTGTCTTTTAATATGCTTTCCTAGTTACGCGTAATTAATGCAGCATAAATATTCCAAATCGCTGAACAGTGTTTTTTAGTGCTTTGCAGAAAGACGTTTTATATGTATTTGTGAAATTGCTGAACAAAAAGCACACAAAGCAGAAATGACAATTTATAGACCTTTTTATTTGTGGTCTTCCTTTACAGAAGGCTTTCAGAGCTTTTTTCTTTTTCAGAAAGAACTTTATTCGTTTTTTTCTGGTTTTACTGCATGAAGGAACCCACAAAACCTGTTATTTTTTTCAAGTTAAAAGTCATCTTATTCTCTGTTTCTTTTTACTCTGCTGCTTAATTTCGTGTTCTTTCTTGTCTGGCTTTGCTGGAGTGCCAGAGTAGCTAACTAGAGTGGAAGTCATGGCCCCAGCGAAGTCAGCAACTGTTTTGCCACCAACCTCAGTGGAACCAGGACTTCTCCCAGCTTAATTGAAAGGGTAGTGAGAGACAAGTGTATAGAAAGGAGCAACTGTATCCCACAAGAAAGTCTGTATGTACTTCTGAAAAATAGAACAGAACAGGTCTTTACCAAGGCATTTTCAAACCTTTTCAAAAACGAGTCCTCAGTCCAATTAGTTGTTACTCTTTTGAAACCATGGGTCTATACAAAATTATTCAAGCCATAATAACACATGCAGGGACAAGCAGTCACTAGCATCCAAAAACAAGATGAAAGCCTTTCTAAGAAAGGATCTTTAGGTATAAGGTAAAATAATCTTTTCCCAAGGATAGAGAAGCAGCTAAATAACCTCTCTTCAACAGCAGCTGAGAGAAAAAAGACTCATAGGATTAGGACCTCAGGTGGAAAAAAAATCTATGAGAGCTCATGAGTCAAACTTGTAGGTGTGCATATAATGTGATTTTTAGCATATCAAACAGAAAGTAGGGTGGTTTCATGGCAGCTAATTTATATTCCAATCAAATTGTTCTATCACTGGATTTAAAATATTAGTCATAGACATGAGATAGTATGTGAAGAAGCCACACTGCAAGTTCTTCCTTAAGACCCAGGTACTCTTTTGGACTAGGCCACCTGCAAAACAGCAGTTTCTTTCAATTATCTGCCATAAATAATGCATTACAACTGAGTAAAAGACTACGTACATTTTAATCAACTCTTCCAGGAATTGCATCCTTTTCTTTGATTGTTGAAGCCGTGCTAGACACTTGATAAGGAGTGAAGACCTGACAGACCTCTGCTCATTACTTTTCTCTTATTTCTTGCTACTCGGAGCCAAATTTAAATTCTTTTTTTTAAACATTTGTTTCTAATGAGAAATTGTAAGAAGGAAGAATTGGATGGCAAGAAGGTAGCAGTTCAGCCCTGGGCCCAGCTGCTCTCAGGTGCATCCTCAGGGCTAAAGGAAACCTCTACATTCACCAAATGCTGCCTGCACATGCACAAAGCCCCTGCACATATCCCACCAGTTCCAACTCATCCAAGCTGCCCGAGCAGCCCTAGACTTCCTCCAGCTCACGCACCAGCCATGCGTGGGCAAGGCCCAGCATGCTGCCCAGCTCCTTAAACTCCTGACCCTCTCTCAGCTCTCTGGGTAATGGGTTCCCAGATGAGAAGCTGCCTTGTTTTGGGCTCTCCTGCCCGTCTTTCACAAGCAACCAACTTCTCTCAATGCTCCACTTGTATTCTTTATGCACAAGCAGCCTTTGATTATCTCTCTCATTTAACTATGGTTTCGGTACAATGGAGCCTAGTGGACCAGTTATTTTTGGCAGAGGCTTTATCTCCAGTTCAGGCTGAATTGCACTGCTGAAAATGTTCAGTACAGCTTTGCCAGACTGGTGGGAGTCTGCAATGGGGTGAGATATATTGGTTACTACATGTGACTTCTTTCCATCTGTTGAGGAGACATAGTGGACAAAAAGTAAGTATGAAGAATATATTAATATATAATCTGTACCTATATATGCATATATAGGTATATGTGGATTCTCCATATACTGCAGAGCTGCTATGAGTAATCCAACAGTGAAAGCTGGGCCCTGACATCCTGGAGTCCAAGCCTCAGGTCAGTCTGATGAGAAGGGAATGTTGACAGGAGGATGCTGAGGAAAGCCAAGCAGGCAATGCCCCTCTTTTTGTTTTAGTCTTGTTGTTCATCCACATCCACTAACAAGGTCTTGTTCCCTTGCTGTCTGGCTTTTTCTTGGGTCTCAGAGCCGCTTGTAAACAAAGACTGGAAAGATTTTAGAACCAAGAAGTGAGGTATTAATTATATTTCCATTATTATTATTAGGACTAAGTTTGCCCTGAGTTGTACTTCCAAGCTACTGAAGTGAAACCAAAGTAAGCAGACAGAACAACCACAGAAAGCAGTGTGGCAGGAGCTGCAGCCTGGGCAGTGACAGCTAAGATTGCCTGATTTCTCCTCTCCGTGATACCATGTTTGCTGCAGCATCTTTTCTACCCTTGTTTGTGCTAAGGGAAAAAAATAATGAAGAGACACTGTGTCGGTGGAAGGAAAAAAAATTGCAAATGTCAAGACAGAACATGGGTTGTACCCGTTTGCAGTGTGCCACACAGAGAGTATCTGTAGAGCTGTGCATTATTGAGTTTAGGCCACAGAGAGCTACAAACAGAATGATAGAGAGCACCATTTTATACAATATGTTACTCTGACAATAACACATTTACAAACAAATTAGTTAAAAATGTCTGAAGGACATTCAGCTTTTACAAACTGGGCCTCATCTCCTGCTGATAGCTTCCTTTGGGATGAGTGTGGCATGCAAAATGATACGCTGCCTTGGAGAATAAATTTATGAAGTTTAGCAATGTAGGTCACATTGCAGGAAAATCATAAATGTCTGAACATCACTCAATAGCCATTCAATCAACTGCTTAAAGCAAAATAGGAAACTGAGCAGCATGTAGTTGTCTCTGGTGAGAATCAGGGAAAGTCATGAGATGATGTAAAACCCTTTAGGTCCTCCATCCATATGTATTTCTTTTTTCTTCTATTTTTCTTGCCCTTTCAGAGTTATAATCCTCTGTCTGTATCAATAGTGACAATAAAACCAATGAGATTTTTGCTGTTGCTGCCATGAACTATAATAAGTCTGTTGGGTGGCTCATGAAAGATGTGCCAAGAGGTCAAATGGTTGAAACTTGTATAAGTAGTCTACTCCTAAGTAACTGATTTTATTATAAATGATTTTTGTATGGTCTCAGGCAGCCAGAAGGATTTATACTATGTATTTGCTTCAGTCTTTTTGTATTTGATTTGAAACAGTAAAGAAAAGAAAACATTTTAAAAGGACATTTCTAGACCTAGTGCTCTCTAGAAATTCCTGTTGCTTTTTAGGTCTAGAAATTGCAAAAAACCTGTGATCCAGATATTTGTACTTTGCTGGAGATGTCAAGGGTCTTTCTGAAGGCATCTAGCCCTTTTATAGATAGGAGACCTTTCTAGACAGACAGCTTTTGGAGCAGGGGGATCCATAGATCAGACTAGAATCAAACACTCTCCACTGCATTTTCTGGTGAGTATCTAATCAATGTAAATGCTCACACAGAAGGATTGCTGCGCAGAATGCAGTTGTCTTATTTGTTCTGCGGAATGCAAGGTGCCTAATCGTTCCTATTAGCTATTTGAAGTCCTGCAGCAGTATGTGTTCGCTTTCAATGCAGCACCAGAGCTAGTTGGGTTACATTCACTTTGCTTAGTGGAAATATCTATTGTGGAAATACTTGTGAAAGATTAGTTGCAGAAAATCTTGTCACGATAACAATTGATCTTGGTGCTAATTTCTGTAAAAGTAAGCACTCAAATTACTTCAGTTGCTTTTCCTGCCTACCATTTTTATATCTATTAGAAAAAATAGGTATCATTTAGGGATGATCATGAAATTTGCTGTAGTTGTTTTGCTTTAACTCTCTGCTACAATTTAATAAATAATTAGTTCACTCTTACAATGGATTCTGAAAAGGTATTATTATTGAATCGTGCAAGGTTGTAGGAATTAGCCATAGCAGATGCCCTGCTGTAAACCTGAATTGCAGAACATTTTTTTCCCCAACCTCTTTTCTTTCCCTTGCAGAAGTTGTATTTATGCGTTTAATGGTGTAACTCTTAAGGGAAAGCTTAAACCACAGAAGTGAATTTGTATTTTCTTGTGAAAGCTGTGGAGTTGGTATTTGTTCTGATCCATGGGGGAATGTTTCACTGCCTTGATCCAGCTGAGGAGCAGTGGTGACTCCCACACTCCTCACTGAAAACCTCCTGGCAGCAGTTCCTTGTCCTTCACTTCCCCCTGTCCCAATTTCTACCTGGGCCTGGGGTTAAAAAAGCTCTGCCCTGAGGAGCAGAGATGTTGTCAGAGGTCATGATTCTGCAGAGACAGGCAGTTTCCTGGGTACACATATGTAGAAAATTTTAATTTCAAGAATTCTATTTAAATTTTCATTTTGAGTCTGAGTCAAAATTCAGGGCGGAGTCAGAGTATTTTGGTGATACGTATATTCACAGTGGCTGGTGTTGCTGAAATACAAGGCTTTTTCAGTTTTGGAAATTTCATGTTATGTGTCTTTTGTTCCTCTTAGTTTCCAGGCCAGATGCTTTTATGAACCTCTGTAGTTATTGGAAATAAAAGGCACCATAACGTGCTGGCTCTAGCCTCTCACTGTTCTCAAACAGCTCTTAATTATTGTCTCAATTGAAGCTTTTCAAGATACTCTTTCACCTTATCTTCACTGGCAACACACTGGCTTTCTGTATCCAGAACTTCTGGGCCTAAAATGGAAAGGTGAAGCCAAAACTTAAGATTTATGCAACCTTACTTTTGAGCCATCTTGTCTGACAATCCCCAGGACCTGGAAATGCAAATTAGAAAATGAGGCAGAATGGAGCCAGCCTTGTTATTAGCTAGATTTCCACCTGGTCCCTCTCCCTCCTTTTGGACATGGAAATTACCTGCAGCGGTATGTTTGGAGGACATCTATTCCCATGCCAGCACTGGAGACGTGTTTGGGTTAGAATCAAATTCATGGTCTATTTTGAGATATTTTAATTGAAGAGTCTAAGATTCCTCCTCTCAGAGGTACCAGTCTGCTCAAAATACTTTGTAAATTCCTTCTGGGCATTTAACAAAGCGTTTCTTTCATAGCCTGTGTAAACCATGGGTACCATGTTTAAACAGACTTAAACGGCTTAGCAATCTAAGTCCCATTGATTTTCATAGTCAGTGTGCTTATGTGATGCTGGATAATATTCCCTCTATTGTTAAATAAAGATGGTGTGCAAACTGTCCCCATAGAAATCAACTTTTTCTATCGATTTAGCAGACCCCAGATACAGTCTTTGAAGTTGTGAAGCGGAAAGGAATAAAAAAAAGAAATAATGAAAAAAGAAGAGAGCTGTAAAGTGAGAGCATGGTGAATCTTGTGGTGTATGAGGTGAAGACAAGCCGTCAAAACTGTTGAAATGGTGCCTTGCCTTCACCTTCCTACAGTGGGTCTCTCACCTGCTGGAAATTATTGACAGCAAAGGCAGGTTGGCAGGGAGACTACCTGAGCCATGATCCTGGAGAACTGGTGGCCTCAGGCCTGTGAGCTGCCTCTGTGAATGTGCCACAGCTGCATTCCCAGCCCAGGGTAGAAGACAGCAGTCATTAGGCTGCAAAACTCATTTTATTGGGGTTTTTCACTGGGGACCAATGAATGCAGAGAGCAGCATTTGTGAAGTTTAGGGCAGGGAGTGCTACAACTGAATTGTATCATTCTGGATTTTATACTATGCAGCATCAGGAGCATGAGAAACAAAGGCTCCTCCGGCATGGGATGAGGCCGTAATCCCACGGCAGGGAAGGTTTCCCCGATGTCAAACCACAGGAGCTGAATTGTGTCTCTGTGTGCCCTTAAGAAAGGAGCAAAGCTGCTGAGAGGCACCAACAGTGTCAGTGTCAACAAAAGGAAGAGCTCAGAGTGAGAGCAAACTGACAGAAAATGATGGAAAAATATCCGTGGTTGTCAACAGGGAGAAAATAGAGAGAAATGTATGTAGTGAGATAGCCTGTAACGAGTTCAGGGAAGCAGAACAAGTCCCCTTCAGCCTTGTAAACTACTGGCTCACTCCTAATGGCCTGCCTATGTGAGTCTTTCCTCAGAGCCATTTCTCTCTCAGGAGCAAGGCGAATGACGGGTTTGAGCAGGAAGAGAGGAAAATGCCATTTAGGAAATCATGGTGAGTAAAAGGGTTTGGCCCGGAAACATCTAAAGTGAGTACAAATAGGATCCAAGGGAACGGATGAAGCTGTGTCAGGGAAGGTTTAAGTTGGATATCAGGCAAAGATTCTTCACCCATAGGGTGGTTGGGTACTGGGCTCGTCAGGAAAGTGGTCATAGCACTGAGCCTGACAGAGTTCAAAAGTGTTTTGCCAATGCTGTCAGGCACATGATTCTTGTGGGTGTCCTGTGCAGGGCCAGGAGTTGGACTCAGTGATCCTTTGGAGTCCCTTCCCACTCAGAATATTCTATGATTCTGTGATAAACAAGACGAGATAAAAAAGAAAGTTTTATCATGAAAAGCGAAATATGGAAGAGGCCATGGCCATGCCTACAAGTGCATATTGTAGAGCTGAATAAAGGCAAAGGTAGCATAAACAGAAGTGCTTGAAGCTGAGTGGCACAGATAGGAAGTAATCCATCAGTCAGGACTATAAAAAATTTTGCCATGAATTTTATGCTAGTACATGAAATTTAATCAAAATAAACAAGCAATGCATGGCAGGAAATCGAAGCAATGGTGAAGCCTTTTTAGGGATTTATGCAGCTTCTTTTAATTCATGATAAATGAAACTTATCCCAGTGAAATTTGCCCCCACAACCAAACCATTAAGCTCTCGAAACAGGCGTTTGCCTGAATCTGTGATTCAGGTTGGAGAGCTCCTAGTGAAAATTCATTTAAACCATAGTGGACTTTGTGTTTTCCAGAGCACTTGACATGAAAAAATGTATTAGAAATCCAGAACAGTGGATGTTAATTTTGCACTTCTCAAACTAGAGATGGATTATTAGATATAGCTGGGGCCTTTGTGTTGACAGTTAAATGCTGAATTCCCAGAAAAGTGTTTTTTTTTTTTTTTTTTTCACAGAATATATTCTGAGTTGGAAGGGACCCACAAGGAAGTTGATGTGTTAATACTTACATGCAGAAGGTCTCACTGCTCAAGGGTTCACTTGTTTTGTCAATGATTTACATTGCATATCCTGAGTCTCCTATGAACCAAACCAGAACTGTCACAAAAAAATTTCACTCTGTGAAGAGTGTGAGGTACTGACTCCTACTGGACAAACACTGGCTCGTTGTTTTTAATGAGATAATCAGCAATGCCATTTCTGGACACTGCTCAAAAAACCAAAAACATTAAATATAAGAAGAAATGCTTGGAATTAGCCCAATTTTTAGTTGTAATAAAAATATACATATATGAGACACGACTTTTTACAAGGGCTTCAAATTAAAAGTTATATTAACTGGTTTAATATTCTCATCCTAACTGAGATTTTTATCTGGAAAAACTTTGTAATAGGCACAGTCATATCTGATGAGAATTGAAGCACTTCTCTGTAATATGTTTATTGGCTTTGAAAAAAGCACAACTGATGCTTTGGTCACAGAAGCCTGCCTGAGGCCAGCTTGCTTTACAGGAAGTAAACAACCAGTGACTTTTCAAGGTAACAGTGAACCTAAGGGTGCAGTTACACTTCAGTTTAAGCTGATTTAGGTGATTAGTTTTTAGCCAGCAAACTGTCTGAACCCGCTCTCTGTAGGAACACATAAACTGACCTTGCTGCTAGGGATTGCACTGGAGAAGGGATGGAGTGGGACAGCAGCAGCCTCATCTTACACCAATTTAAGATTGTCATGAAGACTCAACTTGACAAAGTGCAGATTTTTTCTAAATCTGTGAAATTCTTCTTCAGATTAGAAGTGCTCAGTGGTTTGTGTTAGTGTGTATGTTTGATTTTAATTGGCCTATTTCACCTTTTTCCCCCCTCCAATTTTAATAGGATAAGCTGGCAGTGAGCAGCAGCTGTTTTTTATGCTGCAATCTCCAGACAGGTAGCTGAAATTAAACCATTGATACATCCATGGCCACTTTAAACTCAGGAAGAAGAAGCTGTAGGCCTACCCTCAATTTGATTTGCAGATCAGAGAGCTAGGCAGCAGTTCTGGTGTAGTAACCAGAATTGTTTGGATGTTCCCAATTAACATGTTATTTATTTTTACTGCAATGCAGCTAGGTTTATAAATGTGGCCAGTACCAAAGCAAATATACTTGCAGTTAACAGCTATTAAGACTAAGCTCTAGGCACATTGCTATTGGAAAACCAGCTGTTGAGACAGGGCAGGTGCTAGCAAGGTCAGGATGGCAAAAACAGATAGTTTTGTCCCAAAATGTTTGTCACAAATAATCTAGTTAGGGTTAATCAAAGATTATTTTTACAGCAGTGCAATCTGTGGAGATCCTTGAAGTTGAAGGTTGATAGGGCAATCAGTTCTTCTGTGGTCATGGCGCATTGCAAATACATTTTTTTCCAAGTTTCCTGGAGATAGCCTTGTAGAGATTTTTATGTTAACTGAAGAGTTTTATTTGGTGTCCCAGTGAACTCTTGGCTAAAGCATGCACATACAGCAGTGTGTAAACCAGCCTCAGCACAGCTGAGTGGAATCTAAGCAGTCACGCATGCACAGAAATCCACACCATTATGGGAGGAATCTGTTTCTAACTGTTTCACCGCATTTATCATCATTTGGAAGAACTTGACCACCTGGTTTAGAAGAAATCTTGAGCCCAACAGCATTAGTCTTAATGCCAGTTATGATGCTGTCTAGTAAAATGGACTGGGCACAAGGAGGAATTGGATTGCTCTGTGAGCCTTTGTAATTATGTGGTAACCACGCAGGATGAGACACGGAGCCACAATGCCCTCACATTATTAAAACATCAGTTGTCAAACCAACAATGTACTTCTGGAAATTAGATTATTCAGGAAATACTGCTACCAGAAAGGGAGAGACTTGGCCTCCAGCCTGGTTTCTGAGCTGACCCCAGGCAAGCAGGTGGCTAGCAATGGCCACACTCTCCACCGTATGGTATTCCTCAATGCTGAGCATTGTATCAGCATCGGCAGTCCCCACATTTGTAGAGCTTTTAATTAGCACAGTGCAAAAATGAACAAAAGCAGCATCAAAATCAGTGACATAATAAAACCTTGTGTGGCATATAAGGCATATAAAACTGTTACATCTTAGGCTGATAATTATTCTCTTCTGATGACTGAAATATTTAGACCAGAACAATTCCACTCAGATAAAGGCAGCCATCTCTTCAAGAAGTCTCAGGGGCTCAGTTGTTCTCTGACCCTTCCATAGACAAGCTGCAGTCCAAATCCTCTACTGGCCATGAGCTGGGCAGAGGGACCATCCTGCTCTGTTGTTGTTTCCCAGGTCAGCAATGCTGCACTGCCTTTTGAGCTTTCTCAGCAGGAGAAGTATGAAGCTGTGGCCAGTACATGTTCCGGTCATCACCCAGAATACTGGTTATCTTTCAGGTTGACAGGCAGCCTCACCTTTAATTTGGAGCATGTTTAATTCCTCCAGATCCTGATGCAAGAGGTATCAAATGAGTGAAGTCAGTCTTCTACTATTTTCTCCAATGTGGTTTGGAAACTTTGCTTGGTTGCACTCTCACCTGCATGGAAAAAATGCAAAATCTACCCTGAAGTACAAAGAATTTACTTAATCCATTAATAAAATACTGATTTCACAAAGTAAAAATTACTATAAATAATTGAGGCTTGGCTACTGTATCATGCAAAGTGTGATATATTGTTGTATTATTCTGTTACAAAGTTGTAACGAGCTTATATTTCTTGTGGCATATAAGTCTTATTAACATTTCTGGCTTAGTACATAAATAGTGGAAATGTGTCCTACTCTTCTGGTATGTCATTTTCCTTTTGTGCTAACAGTCAATTAAAGTGTTACGACATTGACAACCTCTCACTGTTTTCCACTCTGCCAGTGCTGACTGCAATCTTGAAACAGTAACATTCAGACCTGGAAAATTTTCTGGCTGATGTTGCATGACATGAAGTGTGTGTTTTTATTTGCATGGCTGCATAGGTATAATAAAGTTCTTACTTTAATGGACTTGGTGCAAATACCTCTCAGAGGGTGCTAAATTACTTTTCAAACCAAGTTTTGTTCCACACTGGAGTGGGACCTCAGAAAAGAGTATGCTTGTTAAAACTTCCAATTCTAATTAGAGGTACTAGAGAAGCAGTGCTGTGAAAATTCACCAAGTACCTTGATGATGTGGTTATCTGAGATGGTTGAATTAATCTGCTTGACTGTCTTAATCATTCTTTTTCCTTTTTTTCCCTGCCTTCATGTTTTTTCCCAGGTGCGGTTAGAATGGCCAACAGACCTCACAGTGAACCCTCTAGACAATTCTCTGTATGTCCTGGACAACAACATTGTCCTGCAGATCTCCGAGAACAGGCGTGTGCGGATTATTGCTGGGCGTCCCATTCACTGCCAGGTGCCAGGCATTGACCACTTCATTGTCAGCAAGGTGGCCATCCATTCCACCCTGGAGTCAGCCAGGGCCATCGCCGTGTCTCACAGTGGCATTCTCTACATCGCGGAGACAGATGAAAGGAAGATCAACCGTATCCAACAGGTCACAACCAATGGCGAAATCTCTATCATTGCTGGAGCCCCGTCAGATTGTGACTGCAAGATTGATCCCAATTGCGATTGTTTTTCAGGTTAGGAAATTATCTCGTCTGTTATTTGTTGAGATATTCTGACACAGCTGCAGATTAGCAAAGTGACGAGAGGAAGGAGAGACAAGCATTAATTCAGTTACCTTGGAAGGTCAGAACCCTATTACCATATCTTTCTGAATTTAATCCCTTGGCTTCTGAGACATGGGTCTTCTAGCTGCCACTGAAGGAACTTCTTGGTGGTCCTAGCTTTTCCTCTTTTGATACTGAGGTTACACACTGTTCAGATTAGTTCCAACTCTATCCTGCTGTGTCAGCTCTGTTTGCCCTTGTTGGAGATGGTTCCAGCTCCAGTGCAGTGCACCACCGGACATTCTCAGCAGCACAGTTTCTTTCCCCTGCATGCACCAAAACAAATCATTGCTTTTTTAGTTCAAAAAAATGTATTTCAGAATGGGAGAAAGGACAGCATTCCCATACAGAGATGTGCAGTATGTTGCCATCTTGTCATCTCTAAGAACTGCCATGTTCAGCTCCATAATAATGTCATCATAATTCTTAAGCCTCTCATTTCAAGTAAAAGGTTAATTACTGACAAGAAAACATTAAGTATGTCAAGAACAGAGAGGAAAAAACGCAAATGGTCTTTCAAAGAAGGTGGGTTGCTGACCCAGCATTGTAATGATAATCAAAGCCTCCTGTGCATAGCCAAGGGCTGCCAGCTCTAGTGGTGGCTGCGGTAGACCAGTGCTTCAAAAGAATCTTTTTCAGAGTTCCTGTTGAGAGAGAGCTACACTCAGTGCTGAAAAATGAAAAACTGTGACAAACCTAACGATTATGCCATGGCCATATGGGCGAAAGGCGGGGTCAACTTGCCAGAAAGATCCGCTAATTTGTCCATCTCCAAGGAACCACAGAGTATGCTCAAATACTCCAGCAAATTTCATGTCTCAGTCAGGAGAAGGAGAGCAATACACACAGTAATGTTTTTTCTCTAGGAGCGAGGTTTAATATGCTTTCTTGCTAGTTACAGAAAATCGTGCTCATGTAAACTCATTTTGATAGGCACATACTGCCCATGATGATGCAAATATCCTCTTCAGATCTTAAATTACACAAGGCAAGTGAATTGACAAGAGATATTGAAAGGGATTGTTTCTCAGTGCACTTTTTGGCTACTGTTCCTGTTTTGTGTTCCTGTAGTGTTGAGTCATTAATAAGTATAAACTAATCTTTCCTTCTGTGTCATTTTAGATGAATTACTGGGGTTTATTTTCTTTTTGTTTTATTTATAACTCAATTCTACTTTAACTACATGCCAGCAGACAATAAGTACAGAATGAAACTTCAGGTGTTGTGGTTTTTTCTTTCACAATTTTGCACTAAAGCTTTCCTGAACAGCAGGGTTTGGTGCTTAGCAAAAATACTGTGAATTAGATAATTTATATTCCTGTTTGTCTTCATTGAGACTAATTTAGAATTGCACCAACCTTAGATAATAAGGATTTAATTAGTTGGAAGAGGATATTGTCTTATTGACCTGTAAATGATACTGAGCCGAGGCAGTGCATCAGGCTTAGGGCATCAGCTTAAATAAGGACATTAGAGATTACTAAAATTACCATTTCTCCTCCAGGTGATGGTGGATACGCCAAAGACGCAAAGCTGAAAGCACCTTCTTCCCTAGCAGTCACTCCTGATGACACACTGTACATAGCAGACCTTGGCAACGTCCGCATCCGCGCAGTGAGCCGGAACAAGGCCCACCTCAGTGACACCAACCTGTACGAGATCGCATCGCCTGCAGACCAGGAGCTGTATCAGTTCACCATCAATGGCACCCACCTGCACACGCTGAACCTCATCACCAGGGACTACATCTACAATTTCACCTACAGCGGGGAAGGGGATGTTGGCACCATCACCAGCAGCAATGGGAACTCTGTTCACATCCGCAGGGACACCAGTGGGCTGCCCCTGTGGGTCGTGGTGCCGGGAGGCCAAGTGTACTGGCTGACAATAAGCAGCAATGGGGTTCTGAAAAGAGTTTATGCCCAAGGCTACAACCTGGCTCTGATGACATATCCTGGAAACACGGGGCTTTTAGCAACCAAAAGCGATGAAAACGGATGGACAACTGTCTATGAGTAAGTCTGTGACATGAAATGTCTGATGCAAGGATCCCTATTTTAAATGAATGCTAAAACTTTTTTGGACAGTTCTAGTAATTTAGAAAGACACCCTGCTACTAACACTGTGTGAGAAAGGACAAGTAGTGCTGTTGCATAAGCTTTTAAATGAAACACTACCATTTCTTAGATGCCAAAACTTGTCATATGTAAAAGCTCTTTGCATTGTGCCCAGTAAGTAAGGCAGAAGCTGCATGAAATTATACTTCATTTGCACTTTCATATTGTGCATCTGTTTCTCTAAATGAAAATATGATAGTGAGGGGGTTTTTTAACCGAAGAGGTAGAGGCAAGTTGTGATATGAATCATGAATTTGCAAAATTCTTGAGGAAGGCAAAAATGGGAAAACCAACATACTCATTAGAGAAGGGAATGTTGCAAAGGAAACTGAGAATCTCAGTGGAGAGAATATTCAAAGGCAAGAGTGAGCTTGCCTCTATCAGCAGGGGAAGAGGATATATAATAGCATAAGGCTGTATATAAGGGAAGTAGGAAAGGCTTCAAAAGTAAAACCATTGACAGGATTTCTAAAAAGCAAGACAAGACAGTTAAAGATGCAATCAGAACATCCCAATCTGGCCACAGAGAGAGAACAACCCAAGAGAAAGTTCATTTTTTTATTTATGAAGCGGTATGATGTAATAGGATTTCTCATTATTTATAGTTAATTGTTGTAATCCCTGTTTGAGGATGCAAAAAGTGTTGAATGAAAGTCGTGTTAACATTGCACTCCTTGTTCAGAGTCTTTAAGGAGGATAATAGTGCCTGTTTTCTGTGGAGCACAGGAGTTCATCATCAAAAACTGAAATGAAAAGCCATCCAGGTGAGATAGGAACACAAAACACATTGAGGATAATTAAGTTACTGCCTAAGTCACGTGGAGAGGTAATTAAGTACCTGTCATTACAGGGTTTTAGAATTATAATTTCTTCAAATTAAAGCAGGATAAAAGCAGAGAAAACTGCTGCCTAGTGTATGGGATTTTTTATTTCATCCTGTTCTCTGTTATTCTGCCAAAGACAAAATTGGGTGGTCATAAATTTAAACCATTAGAGAGGGACATTTTTTACAATATGTGAAAAAACAAAAGCATCCTGAACCTTCCTGGTTCAGTTCTCATTATCAGGCATCTCTTGGTAGAAATTTAAACTACCTTGCAACAAGGCAAAGCTCACTATTGCCCTGGTCCTATTTAAACACTGATCAGTGTGTTAACTTTTATAAACAGAACTGACTCAAAATATATGTATGCTTCTTTGGAATAATTACAGCACTGGGAGTGACCCATTTTAATCCTCGCTTCGGCATGGTGTCAATCCGGATCATGACATTTTCAAAAAGCCTTTACAGTATCTCCAAGTCCTGTCTATTACTTTTAAATGCTGAACACCATGCATTGTTGCAAGGCCTTGATTATTAAGAGCGTGTGAGAGCCCATTATTTTTAGTCATGTGCCTTTCAATCTTGATATTCTTACTCTGTCCCACTGACATTGAGCATAAACCATTTCACACACTTGTTGCTTGTTTCTCTTGTTAAAGCATAAGTGTAGCATAAGATCTTTTAAAAGACTACCTGGTTGCAAGTGCTTCCCAATCTATTTAATACAGATTTCTTCATCAAGAAATACCCGGAGGACTGATAAAAGGTATATGATTAACAAAGGAATTGTGCTAAATTAAACAGTTTTACAGACTCTCACTGCTTTAACTACAGGCTCGATAACACCATCCTCACTGATGCTTTGAATTGTCCAAGCTTTGCATGACCACACACTTCTGCCAGTCTAGATCAGTCAGCAAAATTGAACAGAAGTACATCTGTTAGCATTACAAAAGCAACAACAAAATTAAATAGTGAACCCGTGTCATTAATATTTATGTTCAGTCCAATATTTTAGGTCATATTCATAATATATTACAAATTCCTGAGTGACTGGTACTCAGAATGCCACTGGATCTGCTGCAGTCAGGAGGCAGTAGGCTGTAATTAGCACTGTGGTGACTTGGTGTGCTTTCAGGAGATGCTGCTCACCTGCTGCCATGAACAGGTCATGGGCTGTGACGGTCTTTTGCTATCCTTTAACCAGATATTATTTTCCAGCCAGTTCACATTCTGTACTGACAGCCAATTTTAGTTTGAAAATCAGAATTTTTTGAAAGGTTTACTTATATGTGAATGGCTTAGGAGCCCTATATGAGCGTAGCATTGGAACTAAGAGGATTATATTATGAGCATCTTTCAAATTGATTGGAATCATCTTCTCTTCTTATGCTAGATTTGCATTCCCATCCCAAAGTTCGACCCATGGCACTGTCAAGCTGAAATAGGTATGAGTTTGTTTAACAACACGAATCACACATACTTGGGGATATGAGCAAAGATAATGAACTGTTCAGAACATCTAACTATGTCAGGTTCACTCACAGAGGGAAATTATTAAGAGGTAGAAAACCACCTACAGAAGTACTTGTCATCCATCTACTCTAATCTGATGGAATGGAAGTACTGAAAGAGCTCTTGCATAAAATTATAGCCAATGTACAATTTTCAGTTATCTAGATTTCTTTTAATATTATATCATTAAAGCTGTAAAAGGGGAGGGGGAGCACTGGGCCTCTACTAAATCAAGGACAAGAAAACACCTACAAGAAACAACTCTCTGAAAAAATTAATTACACCGCTTTCCCTTTGAAATGATATAACTCTTAACTGTGCTATGCAGAGAAATGCAAATGGATTGTGAAGCTATATCCCCATGTGTGCATTTCAAATATTGGTGAGCCCTTGCTCATGTGAGTACTGAAATCAGTGCAATTATTTGCATGATTAAATGGTCACTGACATGATTAACAGTGGCATAACTGAGCCCCAAATTAACATTAAGAAATATGTCATGATTCTGCCCCTATTAGTATGGGTAGGGCATTGCTCTGCAGGAGCTGAGTCCCAGTGTGCTGCTATTCATCATGTGAAAGGTGACAGTACTTGTCCTCGGAGGGTTGGGTTTCTTGGAGCAATATGGAAGAAAAAAAGCCCTTTAGATGATCACACTGTGGAATCAATACTAAGACACTGTTCTGCATGTCCTCCTTGAAGTCAGTGGGACCATCTACACAAGTAAGAGTGTGTTGGTGTGTGCTCTGGTCTCATTGTGATTCAGTACCATATCTGACCAGCCAGCCAGGAGCAGTTTATCCCATTTTCAGCTACACTGGGAGTTTTGTATCTCAGCAGCAACACTATCAGCAGCAAAACTGGATCCTTAGTGAAGATGGATCCCATGTCTTGCACTCAAGTACATTGGAATAAACTGGCTGTATTTTGTACCTTAAAAATGCATTATTTGGGGATTTTTCTATGGTACAGTAGCAAATCCAAATAACCTAGCAAGCTGTCATATCTGTTTGATCAAGCAGTAAATGAAATATAACTGCACAATGTTCATGGAGTTTTCTAATGATGAAAAGTAGTGATCTGAGTCCATTTTAATCACTGCCTATGGCACCCAGTCAACTTTCACGGAACTAGCATAAGGGTAGAATGTAAATAAGTTGCATGATGTATATGAGGGCAGTAAGAGGTGAAAAAGAGAGAGATTATATTGAGTTTAACATTCAATTAATTTTAATTTATTTGTCAAAAAAAAAAACACAAGATGCTCTCGAGTTCATTTTCCAGTGTTTCACTGGAAAAGAGCAGCTGCTCTATTTTTCTTTTTTGATATTGGAGGGAAGAGAAAAACAGGTTGTTTTGGGGTTATTTTGCCAATACTTCTTGTGACATATAGATTTTGTCTGACTAATTAGGGGCAAATAAAGATCCTAAGAAAATGATGCCAACACATTAAAGGGAAGGACATAGTCAGATCATCTGCTGATGTAAATTGGAAGAGCTCCATTGAAGGCAGTGCAGCTTTGCTGGCTGATGCACTGGCTGAGAGTATGTTTTGTCAATGAGAGGAGATAGTTAATAAAAACTTGAAAACTTAATTATGCTTTCCTACCTGCACAACTAAGTTTCTGTTCTATGAACATGAGTTGGTTTTGCTCATGCAAACACATCTGCAATAACAGTGAGTTGTCTTACATGAATAAAAACATGTCAGCATCAATAAGGTTTTTAAGATGTGAGGCATTAACATGAAACGATATCAAGCACAAAGTAATGTTTTGCACTGGTTTCCATGTGAACCATCAGAAAGAACAAATACATCAGTAGAACTGAAAAGACCTGTTAGAAACACTGCTCCTTAGCTTTGGAATTAATTACTGACTTTTTGATAACATGGCCTGATTCACATGAAGTACCTTAAACTACAAGAATTTCTTTAGCACTGCTGAAGTTTAGGTGAAATGGAATATGGTACTCCAGATTCTGGTGCTGGTACTTCCGATGAGAAGCCCCTGCTGATTTGAGTAGGCCCGTGGGAAACGTAACACAAGAGTAAAACCCATGTGGGCAACAATTGCTGCAGATTTCAATCTAATTTTACCACTATTGTTATGCTTTAGGTCCCCTTTTTACATTCACCATTCTTATTATGTAGTTCACACATCGGTGACAAAAGGCAGTTTTTAAGTGTTTCAGAGTGTAAGAATTGATTTTATTTAATCTTACGGGTAGAAAAACGCCTTTTGGGGGGTGAGTTGGTTGCCTGAACGCTGAGTGACCTCCAGTGGCCTCTCTCCTGCATCACAGCCCAGTGAGGAAAACTCCAACCAGCACAGAAACCTCTGGCAGAAGCTGAGTGTTGTAGGGAGCATTGTATTTTACTCAGCATCACTGAAAAACACTCTAAACAGGAATTCAGATTAGGGAGTGAATGCATTTTGAGTGATTAAATGGACCGATTATTACCTTTTTACTTACTGCACAGTTGACAATGCTTCTTACTTGCTGCCCTCTTTTTTGCTTTTACAAGGATCTGCAAGACAATAGTGACGTATTTTCATGGCTCTTTAACATCATGCCTTGCAGGTATGACTCTGATGGCCATTTGACTAATGCAACCTTCCCAACTGGGGAAGTCAGCAGTTTCCACAGTGATGTTGAAAAACTGACACGAGTGGAACTTGATACTTCAAACAGAGAGAATGTGATCACAGCCACAAACTTCTCAGCTACCTCTACAATATATACTTTGAAACAAGGTAATAAAAGCATTTCTGTTATTTCTTCCCTAATCATTGTGTTTCAAACCCTAAACCTTAGTGCATTCTTAACTGTTTGCCAAAAAAAGACATTAAAATGAGTTCATTTGTTTCTTTCTTGCTTCAGCACAAACAGGTAGATCGTACTTAAAATTCTTCTGAGGTATCAATTAGAAACAAACCACAAGTGAATTCTTTTCCTCCTTGAATAATCCCATGGATAGAAACTAGTTATTGAAATCTCTGATGTCTCCAGGCTTTACTTTCTACTTCAAAGTAGAAAGTGCTACTTTCTATTTCAGTATCTGAAGGACTTGGACTAACCTATAATACATTGAGCTTTGTTATTATCAGAAATACTTCCCAGAAGAATGACATGATCCACTGACATTTTAGCACTGAAATGCCTTGTTTGAACAATGCTATGAATTCTTTCTGGTAATTCTGTGTCCTGGTGACAGCACTTGTAGGAAAGGGAAAAGTGTGACTCACCTCTGCTAGTGACTGCCTTGGAGATAAGATTTTGACTCAACTCCTGTGGACACCACAGTATTTCCCTGGCAATATCATATATCTCAAAAAAAAATTGCTCTCTGCCTAATGGAAATGCCCCAGTGTCGTCCTCCAGATTTTGCAGATTCATCACCAAAGTTCTCGTTTTACATAGTTTAATCAATCTGGGGGCTTTTATCCTTGTTGGGTTTTTTTGTGGTCAGTGGATTGTTCAGGCTTTGCAGGTGCTCGGAAATAGCTCTCTGATTTCCTTCCAGGTCTGCTACAGAAAAGCTTTGTAACTGAGCACATCACAGAAGTTTTCTTCCTCTCAATTTCTGATCTATAAGAAAAAAATAGGAAGAACTCACCTCACAAGATAATCACTCATTTCTCTTCACTATTGCATGGCAAAGACAGCACTGCATAAGTGGAAATAATTGTATTATATTGTTGTGTCACCTGTTAGGCTTTGGCAAGTGACTCCATCTGCTCTCCACATCATCTACTGCCTGATCGTATGTCTGTCTTTAAATCTGAAACTCCTCAAAGTGGGTATATTGCCACAGTCTGTCTCAGGAAAGTGTTTGCACACTCTGGGCAGTGCCAGAAACAAACAGGTCTAGTTGTTATTATTATACCTGTCATATAATTTGCGTGTTTGCATATCACTGCAACACTATCACAAAGCATCCTGTGAACAACCAGTCTGGTGTGGTACCCTTACATCCAATTATCTTCACTTTCTGGCATACTCAACTGTTTTCCATGTGTTCACATCTCAAGAGCTGGACTAGTTACTTCTCTGTGAACCAGCTTAAAAAAAAAAAAAAGGATGCTTTGGGTAGTCCCTAGCTGGAGTGTGTTCAGTTTAATTGTAAGGGTGAAACTTTTATTTTGTCTGCTAGCACTAAACTCTCAGGTTTATGATGGATGGAGTCCCCCTTGGAGGCTGAACCCCAGGCATGTCCTGCCTCCGTAGCGCCAGCCTGACCAGGTGCCAGGCAATGTGGCACAGCTCCACCTGCAGAGGAGGAATTGCAGTGCCCAGGCAAACAAAAGGACCTGCAGTGGCTGTTGCCTTTGTATCATATCAGGGGAGATCTGCTCTGGACCCTCCACATGCTTCTGGTAGTTTTGGGGAGCTGGGGGAGGCCGTGGTAGTTAATCCCAGCTCCCTCAGGTGCCCTCTGTGGCACAGTCCTGAGCCTCTGGAGCTGCTCACTGTGTCACCATTACAGATCCATTCATTTTTCTGACAACAGCCACTTCCCAGTGGGTCTGTTGTATCAGGTTGACTGCCATGGCACCTCAACCCCAGGGTCCTGCAGCTCATGGGGAAGAGGACAAGGTTTTAGTACAGGGAAAAGGAAGAAGGAACAGAATGGGATACTGGCCATCACACTAGATATTTGGAAAACAGCTTTCAGTCGTGACCTCAGATATTCTTGCAGTCATTCACATGGTCCTGTGGACAGATCCCAACATGCTAAAATCATCATAGTATCAGTGGTTAATATGCAACCTTTGAGCTTACATACTTTAAGCTGAAAGCAAAAATTCATTATCCCTGATGCAGGAAACCTTCACATGGAAATCATCAGGCCAGTGTTATAAAAAGCTCTTCTGCCATGGGAAGGTCTGGTTGTTACAGGTTTCAAAACTCATACTGCAGTTGGTGTGTGTTCAGCTGTCTGTAACCTCTCTGAGTAACAAATAAATCCTTGTTACACCTGACGTTTGGTTTGTAAATCCAGAGATCTGAACTTCTCTCTGTTTCCTGGTTTTGGTTGTTTTTTGACAGATAACACACAGAACATCTACCGGGTCAGCCCAGATGGATCTCTGAGAGTGACCTTTGCCAGTGGAATGGAAATCACACTGAACACGGAACCTCACATTCTAGCAGGAGTTGTCAGCCCCACATTAGGGAAGTGCAATATCTCCCTTCCTGGAGAGCATAACTCAAATCTCATTGAATGGAGGCAAAGGAGGGAACAGACCAAAGGCAATATCTCTACTTTTGAGAGAAGGCTAAGGGTAAGGCTTCCTCTTGTGTAAAGTGCAGTGTTCCCTTTGAAAGTTTTTGAAATAAAATCATGTTGAAATATTCTGCTTTGTAAGAAGAGCAATGAAAACTTTGTATCAATGGTGGGCCCCAGCTATGAATTTCAAAACCAAACTCCTCCGATAGTCTCAGGGATATTTGATCTCTGTTTGACTTTGGTTGTAAGACTTGACCTCAAGACATAATTACTCCTTTTCTTCCTCTTCTTTTTCAACTAAGAACTTAATTATGGCTTTGGAAGAAGCTGTGAGCAAAGGACAATGCATAGTTACTCCGGCACAGCAGCAAAGTTGGAGCCACATTCTGGCTCTCTCAGAGCCTTCTTTCTTCTGTAGGACCTAACAGATGCCAGCTGGTGCCCAGGGCAGAGGATCTTGCTGTGCACATTTTGGGTGTCCTGGCCAGTGCTTTCCCTGCAAGCCAGAGTGATGTAGAGCCTCCCTGTGTATCAAGGCAGGTTGTGTATTAATTGTGCCCTCTGCCACATGCTCTCAAACCCCCTCACTCCCTCTGGCTGGGTTACACCATGGCTCCAAGACTTTAACATTACATCTGTGGTTCGTTTTTACCTGTGAGGAGAACTCACAGATTAAAATGACAGATGGTCAGCATTTAGCATTTAATTAGGTAACACTACGGCTCAAAGAGATTGCTACTTTGCCGAACAGGTTTTTTACTAAATCAGTTATGGTTTTCACATGAATGCCACTTAAAATGCCTGTAACAGTGGTACGACTGGGAATATTGGCCTTAAAAATATTGTGCTATTGACTACAATCTTTCTGGATAGGAATTATCTCTGAAGGTTTGCTCTGAAAATATAGAGGTGGTTATTAAAATTTCTAGATTGTCAAAACCATCAAAATCAAAACCCAAAATCAAAACGACCTTATTTTGATTATGAGATATGATAAATTGTTTTTTAAGTGTCATCTATTTGCTTTTCAACTGCTCAATCAAAAATGAGAGACTCGATGATCTGGCCAAACTGGTTACTGAATGTGAAACACCTGTTTGAGAGGGCATCCTTCAGATTTGATAGTCACTGTTACTTCTTAGGATCTTGCAAGTGGAAAAAGCTTCACTTAGTTTTTATTGTCCACCTTCTGCTTCCCTCCTCTCCAGCTTATTATGAGGCCTCATAGCCCTGTTTGAGGAGGTAGCTGGACTTATCAGAGTGACAAATGTGTTAAAATGGCAGGATCCATCCACCAACTGTGGCCTCCATGGCTCATGTTACCTCATCATTTGGGGGCTTCCTGTTGGGGGCAAGGAAGGCAAAGCAATCTACCCAGAGACATCTATCTTTTCTTGGTGTTTAGAGGAAATATGCAGCACAGCAAGAGCAAAAGTACCATCCTGTAATGTGTTTGAAACAGTATGCCAGATAACAAAATGGATTTCGGGCTTACTGTTGGCAGATCCTTGGGTACTGCTGGGGGAAAAAAAAAGGTAGCATCATTAGGAGATTCTGGCGAGACCTTCTGAAAACTTCTAATGAGTTATATTTTTAAAAGGAAGTTTTTAAACACTTAATATGCCATGCCTGGCACAATAGGAGGTGTGTTAGAAAGCTTGCAATGTAGGGCAGAAAGAACTATGCTGAACTTTGAAAATATATGTAAAGAAAAACTCTGGGGATTGGAGCAGTTCTCAACGGAAATGAATATACTTGCAGGAGCCCTCAGTTAAAGAAGAAAAAACCAGCACAATGGAAGAGTTTTCTGAGAAAAAAAGAAAAAAAAAGCATAGAAATGAGGTATAAAGATGTTACTTAAAAATCAGTCCTGATACAGTCAGTGAAACAAACGGCTTTGAGTATTTAAAGGTATAAATGAGAAGGCAGGTAGCTGGGGATGAGATAAAGGATGACCTACTTGAAGAGAAGAAAGAGAAGAAAGCTTTTCCTTCTCTATCTGGTCCTAACTTTTTTAATTCTAATCGCAATTAGGAACCATCTTGAAAGCATGTCACTCTATTAGTGTTATTTCCAGTTTTGGAAAGAGGCCATTTTTATAATGGTCCGAATAATGCTGGAAACACTGTGTTGTAAAAGGTTGGATTTTTGCATGGTGTGAATTCCCTGTTCTGAAAATAGGGCAGAAGTGAGTAAGTTAACTGAAATACTAGGACAGACATCTAACTTTATCTCAGAATGTAAATCAATGTGGGAAAAATGAATTAACCACAGGTTTCCTTTAAGTGCAGAACTCCCTGCCCTGATGCTTCCTGAATGTATATAAAACAGTCTGTGGGCACGTATGCATTTTATATTAATAATAAATCTATGTACAATCAGGCATTTTAACATCAATCTTAATCTAGCAAGACTTCTTTTTTATCAATTGAACTGCTGTTTTAATTGACTTCTAAAAATCAAGCAAAGACTGCTGTTAAAAGCGATGAGCATGATGCATAGTAATACACTGATTAGAATGCAGCTCCGTTCCCTCCTGATTTTTGCATAACTTGAGGAACTCGGCATTGGATGCAGTCCAGTTTTTCTAGCTGAATATTTACAAAATTGAATGCTTGGCCGGTCTTATTTATTTTTGCCCTTTTTTTTAATAACAAAAAAGGAAGTAATTCACTGGCCTCGGTTCAAAAGTCCTTCAGACACAGGCTTTGACAGTCATGTTCATTATTGCATTTAGCAAATGATATCCCTGTAGTTTCTAGTCTTACAGAAAATTCTAAAGATGGGACCAAGTCCTCTGCCAGGGTCTATGAGTTTATATTGCCTCAAATCAAAACACAGACAAGGAAATAATGTAATTAACTCATCTGACTTACACATTGGGGGCAGGGTACACTTGGAACTGAAAATCAGAAGAAGTGCATGCTTATGTGATACTTACACTGCAAGCTTTCTAGCTATAAAACTAATGGGAGTAGAGTCAACAAATGTCTAAAAAATATGTAATAAATACATATATTTTTTTATGCACTTCTAACACTACTGAACTCAGCTGAATTTTCTTCTTATTTTCATCCACTAACATTCCAACCTGACATTGCTTTCAGAAACCAGTTTTCCATGGCTCATAGCAGAATACATGAACCAAGCCACTCTCAGGGGCTCCTCACTGTGTTGTATGTACGTTGGAGGAGTCATTTTTATGAAGCCGATGGGATTTGAAATCAGCTGGTCAATAAGAACATTGAGATGAGTACTGCTACCCATGTGTCATCCTTTCTCACCTTGAGAAGGGCATTAAATATAACTTTAGTATAAGAAAGTAAACAAATGAGACATAAAATGTGCAATAAAACCTTATTTTAACTCTGTGGTTTTTCAATTACTGCTGCTTTCCACTTCGCTGCTAATTCTGCCTCTGTTTGGTTTTCATTCTTACTTGTCATGTAGTCTCGGGAATTCAGATTGCAAGCAATTTCTATTTGAGGCTTTCCTGTCTCCTAAATGCATTCTACAATAATAACAATAGCAATAAGAACATTAAACATAAACGTAGACCATAAATGAATATGAAATAGGATATACCCCCTGCTTGCTTTTCTGTTATTTTGCCACCAAGAAGCTTTTTTTTCAGAAATTTCAAGAAGCTTGCTAAAAAAAAGTAGTATATTAAACTTCATCCATCAGACTGTGTACAAGCAACTATAGGTGAACTGAGCATCACGTTTTACTTGGGCTCCTTAACTATCATTAGAGCATAAATTGTAATAGTTACAGCAGTCTACAGGGGTATATAGGTATTTTACAGCTATTGTAAATGAACACTATTAAAGTTAGACATGTGTGTATATAAAACCCTAGAAATGGTAGTTGAAGAAAGAACACCTGCTTCTTCTAGATTCTCAAATTATTTTGTAGCTAAAAACAGAAAGGGGAGAGGGGAAAAAAAGTTCATTCTAATCACGGTTTGAATTATTAAACAGGCTTTATTAACCATTTACTTTGCAGTTGTGCCTCCAAGTCTCAGTGAGAAGCAAGCATTGTGCCATGCACTGTGCTAACACCTGCATGGGCATCATCTCTTCTGTGAGGAACTTCTAATTGGAATAGAGTGATTAGATAAAAAGTGGTGGATTAATACAATGAGCACATTGAGCATTGATCTGAAAAAGACAAGTCAATGAACAATGTTTTATGGTTTCCTAAATTATCTCTCTGATTTAAATTGTGTTTAATAATGATTGTCCAGTGACTAAATGATGTAAGGAGGCATACAATGCTAGCACTGGATAAATTCATTTTGTCTTCACGAGTCTAGCTCAGCTTTGAACATGATTTCCAATTGGGCACTGGGCTATTGTCCTTCTGTCACATACAGCAAGTTTAACAAGAGTTGCCAGTCCCAAATATGGTGACAGAGCTGCAACAAGCACTGTGGCTGGCACCAGGCACTGCTGCTGCTGCTGGCTTTTGCGAGCTCTGGGAGTGGGGTGGTTTGGTGAAGGAGCCTGAGGACGCTGGTAAGCAAAGTCTGCAGGAGATGCAAGCACAGCTCTGCCCTTTGTGGCATCAACCAGGTGAAGGCTATTCCAGAGCAGCATCTGACGCGTCAATGTTAACAGAGCTCAAGAGAGAGGGCGAGATAGTTGATCTTTCTTAATTGGTGGGCTTAACACATCTTTTGCTGGAATCAAGAAGTTCATCCATGGTTGAGAAAAAGAATAATTCAGGAAAAGGTGAGAGCAGAGATGAATGTTTAGCACATGGAACCCTCCTGTAATCTCAGGTATAATAACACTGAATGCAAGCAGCATTTTAATTTTTTGGTCCTTCTGTTTCTCATCTTAATTTTTTTCTCTTCTCTTCTATACGGCCCAACTCACAACGTTAAACCATTGTTCAATTTGATTAGTGCTGCCACAAACATGTCTGGTGTGCCTAGGACTCACTGTTTTCTTACCTTACTGTGTCTTTGTGTTTAGGCTCACAACAGAAACCTGCTCTCCATTGATTTTGATCATGTAACCAGAACAGGAAAGATTTATGATGATCATCGCAAATTCACTCTTCGAATTATGTATGACCAGACAGGACGCCCCATATTATGGTCACCCATCAGCAAGTACAATGAGGTCAACATCACTTATTCACATTCTGGATTAGTTACCTATATCCAAAGAGGAAGCTGGACTGAGAAAATGGAGTATGATCCAAGCGGGAACATCGTTTCCAGAACATGGGCAGATGGTAAAATATGGAGTTACACGTATCTAGAAAAGGTAAAGCATTTAAAAAGTGGATTGTTGGGCCAAGGCAAAAATATTTTGGTTTATATAGATACTATATTGTGAACTATGTTACAATGCTACCTCTTGCCAGAGTATTTAAGACTTTTTAAACAGAAAATACATGGAATTACATAACTAGATAACAACATCTCTGGACATGCTTAGACCTAGATGTCACCTACTCAAACCTGCCATAGTTTAGTTCTGAGGAAAATTACCAGTACTTCAGGTTTGTTTAATCGGTAGGTTACAAAGACTTTTTGGTCTCAGTCCAAGTTCAAGTGAGCAAAGGACACCCTCACTGCTGAAATGTATTTTGCTACTTTGGATAACGAAGAGAGTAGTCACTGAAAGGGAACTTTTTTCTCCCCACAAGTACTGTTCTTTTAAGCCAAAATTATAAGCCCATGAAGCTTGCACCTATTCAGGGCTGTGTTGTAAATAAGGGATTGATCCTCTGAGGAGAAAGTTTACTTCAATATTTATAAGGGCTGTTTGAGGGAAACATTAATATGAAATTAATTTTTGCTCTACTTTTATGGTGACTTTGCATCTAAATTCCCTGAGTATTGTAATTTTCGTTTCTATCTACAGGTAATGGTCAGAAATATGTGGATATGAGTGTTGTACAGACTGAGGAAGAACATATCCTTCTTCTGTAGAAACATCAAATTTGATCTGATCTCTCAAAACCAAAAAGCCAATCTGTATTTTTTAAGGTTTCAGAACTTAGTGAGAACTTGTATTCCAACTTTTTTAAATAGCAACATCTGGGACTAACCAATATAGCCTGAGTTTGCAGAACATTTTCTCTGAACTGCAGGGAAAGGCTATGGGAGGGGCTGGGGAGCAGGTGAGGTAACACTGATAGGAGGTATTGCACATACAAAATCCAGTCACTTTGAAGTTATTTATATAGTAAAGAGTTCCAAATGTGTACTTTTAAGATAAACTGTATTTTACACATTTTTAATGTATTTAAGCTTGATCCTCAAAAAACTTAAACCCAACCCAGTGGAAAAAAAAAATTGTGACTGGAGAGTGCACAAAAATGTGATTCCTTCCTTGTCTGCATGCAGTATGGTTCTTGCATATGTTAACAAGATTGGCAAACCCCAGGAGCTTCAGAAGTTTGCTTCAGATAAATTTGTCAGAGCTTCTTTTGTCTGTATGCTCATCTGCAAATTACAAGCAAACAGGCATTTTGTACAGCTTTCAAATATTTGGGCAATGGGCCTTTTGGAGGAATCTTTTATTTTTTTCTTTGGGCCTAATGGACTGTAATTTTGGAAAGATGTATACGTACTTTTTACGTTGGGCCCCTTCCGGCTTGGAGTGGCCTGCTAGACTGTGAGGGATCCAGGTTGGTGTTATGCTCTGCGATGTGCTCTCGGTCTCCTTACGGGTGTTAGATGGTGAGTTGGACTAGATGATCCTTGTGGGTCCCTTCCAACTCATAACATTCTGTGTGATTCTGTGATTCTGTGATTCTTATCTTTCCAAACCACTTTGTCTGCTCTTTATGATGAGTTTAGAAATAAAATCATATAACCAGTTAGTCTGGAATTCTACACAAATGGCTAAATCCTGATCCTGTAGAACCAAATGGCAAAAGCTTAGTGGTTTAGGCAGGCCTGGGTTATGCTGTAAATTGTCATTAAAATATTGAAAGTCATGCACACTATGGGCATAATCTCACAGCTATTTAATGTACTTTCATGACTGTTGTTCCTTGTGCCAAAGAACGATAAATTCTCTGTCAAAATTAGACATTGAAATATCACTTTGTGGCTCTATTAAAGTCAATAACTCAATGTTCTAATTATGTAATGATTGCTAAAGGTTGTCTGGAACCCCATAAAATCCAATAATTCCTTATATGAAAAAATCAATTATATAGTTTGCTTCCAATTCATAGTTATTTAATTCTTCATTTTTAGCATTTGATAAGTTAATTATACATCTTCAAAAATCTCTACCCCTTACAAAATTAGCTCAAATAATTGAGATTTTAAAAAGCACTATGTCATTAGCACTGTAAATAATTCTTCCTGATGAGATTCAGTTCCTCTTGTTTTGGTCAGTTTCCTCAGCTAGTTAATGGTGTTATAAAATCTCCTGAATACTCCAAGCTCAATTCCAAAATCCAGCAGACAAAAGAGATGAGCAACTGCGTTTGTATGTTGGGCAGAAATGACATCTAGTGGTGGTGCTCAGCATTTGTCTGTTCCCAGCAGAGCTCCCAGTAATTGCCACTGGCTGTGTGTCTTGATACACCATACGGCATCAATCACTCTGTGGCTGACCAGGCTCTGGTTGCTTTAATAAAGTGACAGCTTTTTGCATGTTTTATGAGCTAGTCTCTGAAAATCCTTTAAAACAATTAGAACCCAATTTGTGCAGAGTTGAAAAATCTATTGTAATATTATTAGAATGAATTGGGAATTAATTTTTTTTTTATTTCTTTATGGTATGCTCTAATAGGCTTGAAAGGATGCTAAGTCTCCAGCCCTAGTACTGTCTGTCCTTTTACTATCCTGGACAAAAGTGGAAAAACCACAAAGTGCTGTAAAAATGGCACACAGGGGCACTAAAATTATATTGGGGATGTTTCTGATCTTGTTATTCATACTCTGTCATTGGCAGACAGCTTAAAAACAGGCACGGGAGCAGTATATAGAGAGAGGCGTCAGAGCAGTGCTAGGAGAGAGTTCAGCCAGTGGTTTACTGCAGACTGGAGACTCTTGACTGAAGGTGGAAACAAAATAAACACAATGCGTGTTGGAAATGCTTGAAGAGATGAGAACAAGCTCAGCGAGAAAGTCTGTCGTCACCAGTTGGCAGAGAGTGATCTGGAGTGGCATATGTTGGTGCCCTATGGCTGGTGTACAGGTGACAGATGTCTTTCGCCAAGGGCAGGAAGAAACACATCTTGGGCAGGCAGGGGGCTGGGAGTGCAGAGAGAATGGCCAAGGCTGAGCCTATCTCTGGCCCTTTTCACAGAATTCACAGAATAGTCTGAGTTGGAAGGGACCCACAAGGATCATTGAGTCCAACTCTTAAACAGCACCACTGCCTTCCTTGGCGGGAATCAAGCCCTGGTCTCCTGCATGAGAAGCAGGGACACTCACCACTCTACTAAAGTGGCTTTTCATGAGCCCTTGTTTTATTTGTCAGAGCAAAGGGTCTCAGAGCCAGTGTTATTTAACGCATTTCAGGGCTCAGCTTGTGGTGTTTCCTTCCCAGAGAAGATTTTTGATCTTAGAGGAAGAAAAACCCAATTTTTTTCTGATTTCTTTCCCCACTGCTCTATGAGAAAGCAGTCACACTGTTCCTTGTAAGACTTTGTTTTTCATGATGTCTCAATCATGTGGAAGCTTGACAAATTTGCTTATGTGCCTGGTAGATCTGAGTTGTGAGCTGAGACCTGTGTGTGTCAGCGCTCTGGCCCAACTCAGACTGCATGACACGGACGTGCAGTGCTCTGGTCCAGTCAAACCACTTGCTGGAGCTGGAGAAAGGAGACAGAGTTCCCCCATACATTTTCTCTCTTTGTTTCATTATGCTTGTTTCAACAATGACTGTTCACCACCAGGCTTGTCCTCTGGACACCGTGAGTTTGCATATGACAGGTGAGATTTTAATTATTGAGAGAAAAATTTAATTATTGAGAGAAAAAAGTCTGCTATGCTTGCACATTCATCTTCCAGATAAACAGATCAGATTTCTTTGACCAGCCACAATTAACTAGCACTTTGCAAGTATCAAGCACTTGTGTAGAAATTATATTCTTTATAAACATTAAAAACCAACAAGTGAAGTACCTGGCATGGAGATACTGTGAGCGTGCATTTGAAAGAACACATATAGAAAAAGGCATAGGTCTGTGCTGGAGATACGTAGAATGCCGGTAAAAACTAAACACCTTGTATAGACACAAAGTTTCCCCTTCCCAACTCAGCTAGACACATCTGCTGGTGCAGATGCTCTGCCTGTGTGTGAGGAAGAGGTTCCCTTTTGCTTCCTGAGAGAATGACCTAAATATTTCAAAGCAACATAGCAAGTCAGCATGAGGTAGAAATGCTACTGAGAGCCACATCTGCCTTCCAGTTTGGAGGTCCTTACCTCTAGACTTGTTGTTATTCTCCTCCTGTTTTGTACCACCTTGCTGGCCAGGTCTCCTGGAGCTGAAAGCTTCACTTGGAGTTGTACAGACTGTAAGGGGAAACTGCAAGCGCGAGTGATTTTTTCTGCATTTCCATAACCTTCAGGCACTCCCTAGATGAATAATCATGTGCTTGATCAGCCCCTTACCCTACCATTGCTCTTTGGTTGCAGTCTGTGATGCTCCTGCTGCACAGCCAGCGTCGCTACATCTTTGAGTACGACCAGTCCAACTACCTGCAGTCGGTTACCATGCCGAGCATGGTGCGCCATGCCCTGCAGACCATGCTTTCCGTCGGGTACTACCGCAACATCTACACCCCTCCAGACAGCAACGCGGCCTTCATACAGGATGTCACGAGAGACGGGAGGCTGCTGCAGACCTTGTATCCAGGGACGGGCCGCAGAGTCCTCTACAAATACACCAAGCAGTCTCGACTTTCTGAGATTCTTTACGATACTACTCAAGTCACGTTCACCTACGAGGAAACTTCTGGGGTTATTAAAACCATACATTTGATGCATGATGGGTTCATCTGTACCATCAGATACAGGCAAACAGGTTTGTCTAACTGTGACTACTTGGCTAAAGTTTTTGGCCCTGATCCTGCACTTACCTGGCATGAAATTCCATTATTTCTATGTCTACAAGTTTTATGTTTCAATAGAAAAATATGTGTGTATATCTCTGTGTCCATAGGTGAATATAGCTGTCCCATTTGAAATACAGTTTTCTTTTTATTGCTTGGTATGGAATAGCTGCTAGAATGTTTGGTTGGTTTTATTCCACTGTGTGGATATTTGCTAAATACTAAATCAAGTTGGTTTATTATTTGTATTTTCAAGTTTACACGATAAGATAACATAAATTCAAAAGGACTGTTTATACGAGGAAAGAAATCACCATGTAAAATAAATTTAGAACTATCTTGTAAGTAAATAGAAGTCATAATTATGAATAAAACAGCCTTCGTTTAAACAAATGTTAATAAAATATAAATAATATGTAGACAAAGCATTAATAAAGGTTTGTGAGAGAATAACCTAACATATTTTGAGTTAATGGCATTTTCTGAGACAGTCAAGCAGCAATTAAGGCTTAAAGGTATATTTGAGTTCATGACCTGTATTAGATCGGCAGGGTAAGTAAACTGTGAGCATAATTCATTATTTTTCTTGTTTTTCCTCCTTCCCCTATTTGTTTTGGACAGGTCCACTTATTGGTCGCCAAATCTTCAGGTTTAGTGAAGAAGGGCTTGTAAATGCCAGATTTGACTACAGCTATAACAACTTTCGTGTCACAAGCATGCAGGCCATGATCAATGAGACGCCTCTTCCCATCGATCTGTACCGTTACGTTGATGTTTCTGGCAGGACTGAGCAATTTGGAAAATTCAGTGTAATTAATTATGATTTAAACCAGGTTATAACCACCACTGTGATGAAACATACCAAAATCTTCAGTGCCAATGGTCAGGTGATTGAAGTACAGTATGAAATTCTCAAGTCTATCGCCTACTGGATGACCATCCAGTATGACAATATGGGTCGCATGGTGATCTGTGATATACGTGTAGGTGTAGATGCCAATATAACAAGATATTTTTATGAATACGATGCTGATGGTCAACTCCAGACTGTGTCTGTGAATGACAAAACCCAGTGGCGCTACAGCTATGACCTTAATGGCAATATCAACTTGCTGAGCCATGGAAACAGTGCACGTCTCACTCCTCTGAGATACGATCTGAGAGATCGCATTACCAGACTTGGAGAAATTCAATATAAAATGGACGAAGATGGTTTTCTGAGGCAAAGAGGCAATGAGATCTTTGAGTACAACTCCAATGGTTTGCTGAACAAAGCATACAACAAAGTGTCTGGCTGGACTGTGCAATACTGTTATGACGGACTTGGAAGACGTGTTGCAAGCAAATCAAGCCTAGGACAACACTTACAGTTCTTTTATGCTGACCTCTCCAACCCAATAAGAGTTACTCACTTGTACAATCATAGTAGCTCGGAAATAACATCCTTATATTATGATCTTCAAGGTCATCTCATTGCAATGGAATTAAGCAGTGGAGAAGAATATTATGTTGCTTGTGATAACACTGGAACACCTCTAGCCGTGTTTAGCAGTAGAGGCCAAGTCATAAAAGAAATCATGTACACCCCATATGGAGAGATCTACCAGGACACTAATCCAGATTTTGAGGTTATCATTGGTTTTCATGGAGGACTCTATGATTCTCTTACCAAATTGGTTCATCTGGGTCAGAGGGACTATGATGTCATTGCTGGTCGGTGGACAACACCAAATCATCATATATGGAAGCACCTGAATGCTGTCCCACAACCATTTAATCTCTATTCATTTGAAAATAATTATCCAGTTGGCAGAATCCAAGATGTTGCTAAGTATACAACAGGTAAAAGTAACATCTTTCTCATGAAAATTACTTTTTTTTATCAAATTCTGGTATGTATTCAACATCCCAGAAATCTTTTGCATACATCCAAAGTTACCATTTGTCTCTAATCTTACATCTATTGAAGTCATTTGTTTAAAAGACTGCATCTTACTGAGCTTGGTCTGTTTTCTATAGCCTTTATGGTAACCAAGAAAATAATTAACAGTTGCTTCTGCTGCTTTTCTCAGTGCTAAAATTAGGGGAAGAATGGAGTCGGCTTAATTTGAATTTTTTCCATTATAAATAGATAGAAGGAACACTATTGATTTCCATATAGCTATGCTTTGTAACCAAATAATTTGTTTGCTACAATAAATGCTGTAACTAGTACTGGAAACATAAATTGATGTGAAATCATTATTTCTGCATAGCTGGAATTTCTGCAGACTGCCCACACTTTTTCTAGGATTTATGTGTCTTTTTGCCAGCATCCTTTTCTTATTTTGTAGACATTGGAAGTTGGCTAGAGCTGTTTGGTTTCCAGTTGCACAACGTGCTGCCTGGATTCCCAAAACCAGACATAGAAGATTTGGAGACAACATATGAACTTCTACAGCTTCAAACAAAAACACAAGAGTGGGATCCTGGAAAGGTGAGCAAAAACTGTTCAGCAGCTTCTAATACTAATTTAAGGAGTTTTATTTAAAAAATATTGGAGACCAAGGACACAATGTGACTGTATCTTTTAACATAATAGGAAAGGCAAATACTTAGTTTAACAATGCTAGAAACTCTTGTCAATTAGGTACTGGTATCAGAGTGGAAGAGAGCTTTAAGGAGAAGCTTTTAGCTTCCTTAGTGAAGGAAATTTGCAGCTCTTTATGGAGAAAATATCCAAATTTGAGGAGCAGGATAGGTTAGAGGAAAAAAGTGTTTGTGTGAAAATGGAAAATCTTGTGGAATTAAAAAATGAAACCAGTGAATTTTCATCTTTGTGAGCAAAGATGCCACTAGAGCTGCAAAATCACTGAGGGCATAAACATCTTTACAAGTCAGTACCTCTGCATAATTATTGTAGGAAACAGAAATGTTGCTATGGATTCGTAGGAGCTCTGTAAATCTCAGCCTTGCTCCAGGGCTTATTTTCAGCAAAGAAGAACCAAGCAGCAGCTATCAGAGTGCAGCAATCAATGTGACTGCAACAGGCCCAACTACCAATAATGTTTTGCACTTGACCATATGAACATCTGTTAAAAAAGAACTATGAGTTTGTATAGATGCCCTTCATCTAACTTAGTCAGAAGAGGGAATTATAAAGCATTGAGAGTTCACATTCAAGTTCACAACATTTAACACATTTCCCATGCACAAACAACTGCCCGTTCCTGCTCCCGCTGGAGGGTCATGCCAGATGTAGGAAAATTGTCACTGAGATACTGAAGCAGTTTTTACAAGGCACAGAAAAGATACAGTGATAGGTATAGTGATAAACAACAGAGAGATGGTTGCAATGAAGTTTCTTTTAGCCTCTGTGGGGAGCAAGATCTACAGATGTGCTGTACTTGCTTGCTTCCTAATGCTCTGGTGTCTCAAGACCTTCACAACCTGCTTTCCTTAAAGAAGGGCTATAAAACCTGTTACTGCAATTTTACAGAACATGAGCATAGCTTTAAGTTCAGCTTTCCATGAACTGCCTAAGGGCTGAAAGATAAGCCATTAGAGTAACATTTCAAGGGGGAGGAAGAATAAAAAGAAAGAACAAATACAAAAATAGCATTTGTGATAAATACCTTTCCATTTGTTTTCTAGAAATTAAGAAGTCCAGTTTCTGTAGGTGTGCACAATATTTTCCAAACAAATTGAAGATTCATTCTAAGCAAAGAGATGAGTAGGGTCTCTGAGACACTATAATGAACTGCAGTCTTGATTGGTATTTTCTTTTCCAGACTATCCTTGGTATTCAGTGTGAGCTACAAAAGCAACTCCGAAACTTTATATCATTGGACCAACTTCCTATGACACCCAGGTATAGTGATGGCAAGTGTGCTGAGGAAGTGAAGCAAATGAGATTTGCAGCTATTCCTTCAGTATTTGGGAAAGGCATCAAATTCGCTATAAAGGATGGGATAGTGACAGCTGACATTATCGGTGTGGCTAACGAGGACAGCCGGCGCATTGCTGCCATCCTCAACAACGCTCATTATCTGGAGAACCTGCATTTCACCATCGAGGGCCGAGACACCCATTACTTCATCAAGCTGGGGTCTTTGGAAGAAGATTTGGCCCTAATCGGCAACACTGGGGGCCGCCGCATCTTAGAGAATGGTGTCAACGTCACGGTGTCACAGATGACTTCTGTGATCAGTGGGAGGACTAGACGCTTTGCTGACATCCAGCTCCAGCACGGCGCACTCTGCTTTAATGTACGGTATGGAACAACGGTGGAAGAGGAAAAAAACCATGTCCTGGAGATAGCCAGGCAGCGAGCTGTGGCTCAGGCCTGGACTAAGGAGCAGAGACGGCTGCAGGAGGGGGAAGAAGGAATTCGGGCATGGACAGATGGAGAGAAACAGCAGCTTTTAAGCACTGGGCGGGTACAAGGCTACGATGGATATTTTGTTCTATCTGTGGAGCAGTATCTTGAACTTTCTGACAGTGCCAATAATATTCACTTCATGAGACAGAGTGAAATAGGCAGAAGGTAACAAAGAAAATCTCTGCCTTTGCGTCACCAAAGACTGCCTGTTTTTAAACGTAAAATGGTTTATTGTATTGGTTTTTCTAGATCAGAACTCTGTATATATAAATATAGAGGATAAAAACATATCCAACTGCCTTTAAATGTGACAGAAGATGGTATTTTAATATTGTTTGTTTAACTCTTTGAGAGATGACAGTGACAATTTTTAGTTCTTGTGTGGCAGTATTCAAAAATTTCAGAAGCAGAGTCCTGCAAGCCGAGTGGCGCGACCTGCGCACAAGGTGGCTGAGGTGACACCGCACAGCCCTGCAAGGTAGGGGTGAGCACCACGTGCTCTGCCTTCTTCTAAAGAAACACGACTTTTTTGTTGTTGTTGATTTAATAATTCACCAGTTATTTAAAAGGTTAGAGCCTGATTCTGCAACCCGTATTTACTGGGTGGTTTTTATCCCGGTGAGATCTCCCATAAATTCAAGGGATTGCATACAGAAAACCAGACTCTGTGTGGAAACTTCATAGTCGCTCACCAACCCCATACATGTCATTCCTCACAGCTAGGAGCTAAGGGATTTTCTAACCTGGGAAATCTGACTTGTGTTGGATTCAGGATGTACACGGCTGTCCCCTATGGCCTTTGTTCAGTCACACCATGTTGAACACCACGTTGTGTCTACTCATGCCTGTGGGGCTGCTCTCCCAGGGTTTCCCTTGCCGCTGGGATATACTGGGGTCTGGCAGCACACCGACAGCTGCCAATCTGCCTGGCGGAGGAATGTGGGCGGCACAGCATTGCCGGGATTCAGCCAAGTAATGGGGTGGCCAAAGCAGGGCTTTGTGGGCTCTGTAGTAATCAGGAGGCTCTCCGTGGGCATCACTGTGCTCCAGGCTGGACTTCAATTCAGTGCTCGGGGGACAAATCATCTGAGAGCCCACATGGAGTGGTAACAAGCTGTGCAGGGTCAATCCTGTCTGTAGTCACTGGGCCAGGACTCATCTTTACACGGATGATTTGGAAGTTGCAGTGTTGTTGGGTTTAGGCATCACATTCTTTTCATCTCAAATTAATAATCCTGTTGTAGTACTCATTTTTTCGAGTCTGAAGAAGATTTGTGGGTTGGGAGTTGGTAAACTAAGTACGGATAGTAAATATGTTCATAAATGTAGAACAGTTTGGGGATGACTCTTCACTTTTCAGCTCAATATCTAGAGCACATAGAAAAGCATTATATTGCATGGACAGAAATTTTTATTTCCCAAGGTATCATGCCCTGCTGGCACAGTTACTTCATAGCAGAGTAAGTGATCCTTCCTCCAGCTTGTCAATTTTACAAGACCTAATTATTGGGAGGTGGGGTGGGCACACAGGGGTGGGGGGATGGGCAAGCAGTTTTCCTTTACTGACTTTCAGAGGGAGCTAGAAGTGTTGTTTTAGAGCCTGTGTATCCGTAACAGTGATGTTATTGCACATTTCTTTCAAAACAGACGTAGTAAATATATTGAAACAACTTTGGTTCATATTTACTGAAGCCAACAAAGTGCATTCTTTGGCATTCTTTTTTTCCAGTTTTCTTTTTTCCCTTGTTTTTGGGCAGGTGGAGCAGACTGTACCCAAGTTAGAGATGAGCCTGAACTGGCACCTGATACCTGAGCCCCTCGCTGAGGTGTGAACTCAGGTCTCAGTCTCACCTCATTACTGTCTCTTCCCAGACTTCTTCTGCTCCCTTGGGAGCCAGCGCAGCTTTGGGGGTGCAGGTTCAGGCTAAGTGGCAGCTTGGACCCTGAAACCCTCCTCCATCCCCAACCAGGGGGAACTGTGGACCAAAATCTGCACGTACACATTGTGATCAGGCTCATCATTAACTAACGTACAGAACAGGGAGCTGACAACATCCAGGTTTCACAGCTCAGATTTCTGTAATTTTCCATACAATCACAGAGAATTTGAATACCTCCACACCAGCCTAAAAATGCACCTTCAAATCCTTGAGCCTCTAATACGCTTTTAATCAATGGAAGAATAATTTATGAATTGTATATAGAGAGTGCATTCATAAATGTGATGATGTATTTTATCACTGATCCAAGATGTCAATATTAGAGTCTATTTTAATTATATTTTAAGCAATTATGTATACTTTTTTGCAATTCACTAATGAGGATCATTTTCAAACTGCTTTAAATATCCATTATAAACAAATATTTGAAGCTATTAGAGTTACCTTGAACTGTGCATTTCTAGTATGTAATACTTATTTAGTTAGCTTGTGCCTTTAGTTTCTTAAAGTTATATTTGTATTATATGCAGGAAATGCACTTTGTATTACCTACAGCTGTGGTTTTTAATACGTACTGCCTTGATTACTGTTGTTCTCATGTTATGCCAAAAGGTCAAAGAGTGAAATGTGTTACAAGTTCGTCTTTGGAAGTAGGTTTGGCATTTTCCCCATTTCCTGAGTGCAGTCTAAGGTACGTTTTGAGCAATGTCTCTTATGAGAATATGGATCCATTAAGACCCACATGATATTACATGGCCCAGTTACAAAGCAAAAAGAAATGCCTTCATCGTAACAGTTTCGTAAATTTAGGAAACTGAAATAAATGTTGTGCTGAGATAGCACTGCTAAAGAAACAAGTTATTACTGAAAGAGCATGGAAGAATGAAGTTATGATTACACACGGGCCAGCCAGCAGTGATTCGTGAGAACTACATGAACAAATAGCTTTGAACCATCTTGTTCATGAACAACCTCACATGGAGGCAGGAAATATTTCGGTCTCCATTTTTTTCCTAGTAGTTAGACCAATTTCTCAGTGTTTTGTTTTTGTTTTTTCAGTAGTTCTCCTTTTTCTTTTTTTAATTTGATTTATTTTTATTTTGCACTATATCCTAGAGACCCGATTGAGAAAAAAGAAAAATAATAGCATGGAAATTTCTACTGTTATTTAGGTCAAATAATTTGATGCTAGCATTCTGCACTGCAAACAAGGTTCTGAAAGTGGAAAAAGTAAAATAATTAAAATAAAATATAAAATAATATAAAAAACATTATTGCACACTATCCTGCAACAAAATACCTACCATGAAAAATTCGTGCTATATTTTTTGACAGCCAAACAAATAGTGTGTACCATAACATTTCCTTTGCTTTCATATTTATTTAGCAAATCTAGAACATTTCAAATTTATAAATATATATATATATATAGATATCTATGTAGAACATAGCCAAATATATATGAACTGGTCAATGTGCAACTGGGTATACACACCTTAGCTCTTTGGTTTGAGCTCTTTTGCATCCCTCAGCTGTGCACTGGCTGGACAGAGGTGGCCTCACGCTCTGACCATGCTCTAGGATCCCACCCTGCACCCCCCTGTCCACTGAGCCCCCCTCGCCAGCAGCCAGGGCTGGGGTCACAGGGCAGCAGCTTCTCCAAGTTGAGCAATGGTGATGGGTGCTCTTGGAAGCCAAGGTGCTGCTCCAAAGGGAAAGTGGGTTAGGCAGAGGAGCTCCTGGTGTAGCCAAGCCAAAGGAGTTGGTGCTGGGGCACTCACCGTAGTGCAGCTGATCTGGCGCGGTGGCACCCAGCTCAGGCTGCCGCCAACAGCCCTAAGGGGTTTCCTGTCAAATGCTGACTGTTATTTAAACCTTTCCTTGATACAAAACATTACCAGGTCAAAAGCACCCTGACTGCCAAAGGAATTGCTTCCAGGCAGAAACTGGGAATGGTGGAGTCGGACTCGCTGTCGATTTGTCTGGGCATTTGTCACCTGCCATTATTTGTCTAAGGAAACGTGTTTGACGATTTCCAGTTTTTCCTTAGATCTCGTGGTGGACTTTAGCCTTTTAATAAATGTTAGTATATCAGATCGTGTCCTTGACAGTATTTTACTTGTATGAACCATGATAAAACATTAAAATCTTCATACTCTTCTGGCAGAAGTGTCAATAAATGAGAACGAGAAGCATAGCATACGGTATATGTGAAAGTAATGTTCCTTTTTAGCTTTCTCATCAACAGTAAAAAATGTTTACAATGTATGCCAAGATCTTCACTTTCTGTCTAACACCAGTTAGAGGTTCGGATCTTACAGAAATTGTGTTATAATGGCCTCAGCCTTGTTGCTAGGAAACAATAGATCCCAATTTTTTTATTCCTGCTCTAACTCCTGTGCTGAATAGTAACTGGATACTGTACAGGTTTATGTTATATGGCTGCAGTTAAATGGTCTGATGCATTTTGCTCTGGGTTTCAGACCAGAAGCATGCATTTTCTACAGAACATCCCAGCAACACGCTGTAAATATTGAAAGTTAATATATTATGTGTCGATATTTGAAAAAGAAAGTACTTTGACTATTTCATTTTTAAAAAATAAAGGTGCAAACTGATGGAGTGTGATGTTGTCTTCGTTTACATGAGTATTTGGGATATTCTGGTCATGGCAGTAAAAGGTTCTTCCATAGAGCTAAATAGGGACTTTAGCCAATATTGGTGGGTTCAAAACTTGCAGGGCAGCATGTTGCTCAGCGAGATTTAATTTTACTTCTGATTCACCAAACTTCATGCATATAACTCCAGGTTTCAGTACAGGTGAAATCCCAGCCAGTTTCTGTGCACAGGTTATTACATTTCATCAAAGGAAATACGGAGAATAAAAAATAATTCTGCTAAATGCCTTTGCATTTACAGCAGAATAACAGAGTAGGTGAAGTCGAGCGTGGTGGTAGCATGAGGAGCAAAGTTTAAGTATCTGTATGTTCTTTAGAGCTGCCTCAAATAGATGATGATGAATGACTGGTGTCAAAAGTATCTTCCCAGGAAAATAAAAAGCCCAGCACATGCAGCAGAGAGGAGGAGCACACTGGATGGGGGGGCAAAGGAGTGCCTAAGGCCAAAGGAAAGGTTACACGATGAAAAACATTGAAGCAGCTGAGCTGGGTAATACAAATTAAGCAGGAGGGCTTGGGCTGGTAGAGCTGTGTTGAATGGATGAAAAGAGAGTCCAAAGGGTGCTCTAGTAGAAAAGGGAAGAAAACCAACCTGAGAGATGGAATTGATTTAGTACTGCAGGAGGTCTCAGCCATAGATGGCGAGTAGGGGAGGGTTTAGTGGAGGCAAAAACAAAGCTGACAGGGTTATTTGCTCCACTGCCTTTGCTGAGGAGTGGGCGGAACAGAGGAGGCAGGGTCAGGGGACACAAGGTAATGCAGTGAGCTACAAAGCCACTTGCCAGAACCAGGGCTGTGGCAGTGAGGAGGGCTGGTGACTGAACAGGGCAGAGCTGCTGCAGCAGCAAAAGTCTGTGCCCCAGTGGGGCTGCAGCCTGGAAGGAAGACGCAGGTGATAAAGCCATCATCTGGGAAGTCATGGCCTCAGAATACAGCTAGTGCTCTCTAAAAGGGTCTGTAGCTCTTCACACCTAAGTCAATGTATGAAATCTATATAATTTCCATATTACTGTGACAGTAACCAAGCATCAACTCCTTGTCTCACAGGCACCATCAGCTTCTCTCTGTTTCCACCTTGTTTACGCCTACAGCAATTCCAGACCCTTGGGTACCCAAAAGAAACAACACAAGCCTCTGTCTTAATAATTTACATCATAAACTGAAACAACGTTCTCAGCTTTAAATAGAAATGGCATCTTCTGGCCTATTTTATGTATTCTTTTAGAAGAACAATGCACTTCTGGAGTCAACCATGGTCAAACCAGTTATCCTCAGCTCACTGCACTGCAAAGTGGGTGAGCAGCTGCTGCTCATGTGCCACAGGTTTTGCACTTGCAGCTTCAGCCTCTGCTTGAAGTCAATAGGATATTTCTATAGGAAGCAGCCCTTAGGCAAAGTTCTTCCCACTACATTTATCCCTACCACTGTCAATCCTCTGCCAGGGATTGTTTCCAAGCACACTTGTTCCTGCTCCCAGGAGAGGCCAGGTAAACCAGGGGATTAGACACAGGACTTGGAAGGAAAAGGGCTCCCTGGAAAGACTAGGATGCACACATGTGACAGCACCCAGCAACTAGGCTGGCTTTGAGGAAGGATGATTTGCAGGAGCACAGAGCTGGAGAGTAACAGCCAGGGACCAGCTGCCACAGTCTCACAAGATGGGAAACCTTTAAGGCACAGAGGAGGACTGAAAGATTCAATGGGCACAAGTGACAGCAAGGCAGCCAGTGAGTTATGTGTGTTATGAGTTATGCTGAGTCATGTAACAATTAAAAAAAACCAGCCTATAAATATTTTATTAAAGAGGAAATCATGCTGGGTCTGCCTCTATTTGGTACTGTATTACTGTAAGACTTGTTTCAACTAACAAATATATGTACCAAGAATGCACAGAGCAACACATACAGTGTAAAACATGATAGGGCATTTTACTATAAATGAAATTTGGCCTTCAGTTAGACAGAAACTGAACTGAGGTTGCCACATTGATAGTCAGGATCGTTTGTGTGGGTTGAAGCACGACTATGAGTAGCATAAACCAGCAAATCAGACCAAATTAATCCCTCTTATACACAAACAAAGCTGACCCTAGCCGAGATCCTTCCCAAAGCCCACAGGAGCTCACACAAGCTTACCTGGCAAAAACTCACATGGAGGGAATATGGACCACATCCACCACCCTTGGACTGCAGTGCAGCACAGCCCTATCTCCTCAAACAAGAGGGCTGTAGGACATCCAGTCCGTTCAAAAGTGTTTCCTACCATCTGTCAGTTCATCAGGAGAGTGTCATCACACCTGTTAAACCCCACTCTGGGTTCTCCCATAACCTCATGCTAACCCTGCACAGCTGAGAGTCCCATAGATTTAACCTCCCCTCCAGGAGACCAGCAGCACCATGGAAACACATAGAAAAAGAAAAGCAGAGGAACTGTCATGAAGAACAATTACCTTTTTAAATTGGCTTTTTGAAGTACAGAGAACACTTAAAAGCAGAGATCCAGGCTTTCCACTCCATCGGGTGTTCTTGGTTACTGTGTGCATTGCTTAAGATTTTGATTATTTTTGCAAACTACAGATTTTGTTACAGAGCAGAGTGCCTGGTGTGACAGGAAATCAGTTATTGGGGATCCTCATGGTGTCACTTCTGGAATATCTTTAGGAACTGTATGAATGAGAGACACACGGCGCACCCAAGGCAAGGACACTTTTTAATGTAAACCATTTTCCTAGGGTTATAAAAGGGAACTTGCCCAGTTCTGCAAAAATGCCAATCAGAACAAAGCAAAGCAGAGTCCAAAGTTCAGCGATGTAACTAATTATTAATAAAGAACTAATCTTGAAAGGAAAAATAATTTTTCCTTGACATTACAATAGGGAGGAAAACATTATGTTAATCCTTTTTTTGTCCTTTCTTAAGGAAAAAAAATAAAACCACGCAAAGACAAACAAAATCCCACTCTAAAGTATTCTGAAACTTAAACTTCTACATTTTGAGCTATAAATTCTATGAAATACACATTTCTGCAAATGTTACAAGAAAACTCACAGAGTTGTATTAACTATCATATAAATCGTTCTGTCCTAGAGCATGAACTAGAGGAGACACTGGAAGATATGGTTGTGTCACACTTGGGGAAACATCCTCATGATGGCTGCATGTGGAAGTCATGGCCTTCATTCCTCCCTATGAAAAATAATCACAAAGATATGAAAGGGTGAACATTTCAAGAAAGTGGACAGATCAGAAGGCTCATACCTACATCAGCAAGGGTGCAGGTGAGGGAAGGCAGTCATTGCCACTATGGCGCTCAGGAATACTTAATCAAAATCCATTTTCTCATTACATTGGTGGGCTCTGTCCCTAATGAGCACCTGAGTGCCATAATTTGAACTACACAAGAACAAAGTTAGGGCACATTTTTGGCCATGTCACTCTGTTGGCTAGTTCAGGCCAAATATGCAAATAAGTCTAAGACCTCCATCTCTGCCACCATGGAGGGCTTTGCTCAGCTGCAGCCGAGGGTCCCGCCGCCCTACCAGTACCTGGGGAGTATGTGGCTTTCATGTGTTTGACGACTGGGTGCTGCAGGTGTGTTACAATGCCTTGGTTGGGTTTCTGGAAGGCTGAAATGAGGTTGTGCACTTTCCGGAAGAGCCTCCGCTGAACCCCAGGTGCTGTCTGCAAAGCCAAAGGGTGAGAGGTGAGAAGGGATGCTGGGTGCCCGGCGTCTGTGCTGAGCTCAGGGCGCTGGCACAGCCCACAGGGAAGGAGCCAGCCATGGGTGTGGACCCCCTGATGTGGCAACATTCGATGAGTCATTGAGCCGCATTTCTCTCCCCTTTCCCTGGGACATCACAATCTCCCTGCCCTGAGCAGCATGTTTTTCAGTAGCTTGGTGACACAAAGTTTGAAGAGGGACAATTTCTTCCCCACTACAAGAGAAACTTGGAGCCTGCCACACTTATTAGGCAAACTCATAAGTGATCTTTCACTACTTCTGACCCTGACTTATTACAGCTGGTGATTTAAACTCCTTATCTTCTGGTATGTGTCAGTAAGAAAAACAGTAGGACAACCTAGAGAGCTACCTGGGCTTGCTGAGGAGAGAGAGTCCTTACACCACTAAATTCCATCAAGGACGCAGCCTATCTGCAAACCCTTCTCTGGGCATTCAGTGCTGGCTTATGTTCATTAAGTATTCCTGTCTACCTCTGTAGCCAAATGTTTTATTAAATAAAAACATTTTTTAAAGTGGGAGTTTTTCTATCTTTCTACATTAGCGACTTTCCAAACACTAGGAAATGAAACTGTGTGTGCTTTTAATCAAAAATCCAGTATTTGTGTTAAATCCCTCAAAGCATTCTCATAACAGCTCCTCACCAAAGTCAAGGGAGGACAAGCACAGGCCCTGCCAGTATAGTCCCACTTGAGGGACAGTGCTGTCACCCAGCAGCTGTGAGCTAAATCCAGCCTTATTGGCACCAGCTGGGATTTCACCAGCACTGCTTTAATTTCCCAGCCTTGTCCTTGAAAGATGGGTGTGACCTGATCTTGTTCAGAGACTAACCAGCCACAGGGAAAGAAACAGAGATAGGAAACGACCAGCTGCATCTGGAGCCTGTTTTGACCTTGGAGGCATAGTCCATGGGGATAAATTTGGTCTAGGCTGCTCTTTATAACAGATGAGGCCAGCATGGTCTTTGCAACATTAACTTAAAGGTGTCTCTTTGCTTAAGGGAAGGGTTGGTATCATCCATCTGAAACTATCATCTTTTCCTGTAGAGGATGTATGAAGAGTCCTGGGCCTTCAGGACACCTGTGCTGTGGAACATGGATACGGTTGGCCTAAAATACAGTGAGGGAAAGCCCAAGACCCATACATAGGAAACCAGTGGAGGTTATGGGCCAGAAGTTAACAGGCCTAGATAACACCAGAAAAAGCTCACTGCAGATGTCAATGTTACATGGCGTTAAAGGAGGCTGCAGCCTCAGTCAGAGAATTACCCTCCACAGATGGAGGTCTCTGGGGTTCTAACTGTCCTTTCTGGAATTCCATTGGTTATCCATGCCAGGAGCACTGTCATCCTCACCCTGTTCTGAAAACCCTTCTGCTTGTGGTCTGCAAATCCTAGCCCTTACAGGGTGCTCCTGATGCCTTATGAAATGAATTACTTGGTACTATTCCCAAGGGTGACAAGGATATTTACTCCACAATAATGTCAGACACTTCCACTCCCTGATCCACTCCTGAGTAACCCCAATAATCAGTTTAGTTTTCCAGAACATGGCTACACTTCTGTTATTAAAATGGCCGAGGAATTATGTGTGAATAGAAATTATATAATACTTGTAATAAGTGTTCATTAACATACAAACAGAAAGATAATTATGAATCAATTCACAGAGTACATCCAAAGAACAAAAAATTCATAAAATAAATACAGGTTAACATCCCAATCTCGTCAACCCAAATAGTTGTCTATATTACAAATACTGTTTTTCTACAGTAGAATTACCAGTTTCTTGTCAGATGGGTGAAAATATATTTTTTATCAAGTTTTGGCTACCTTGTGTATATTTTGGCCTCATGATGAGTTAATCTGGAGCAAATTTAACTTTAAAACATTGTATATGGAAAAAAATTTAAGTAGTCCCACGTTAGAGGTGCATGGGCTAGAAGGGAACAGATTGTGCTTGTCAAGTTATAAAAACACAATATTTTTGCCATTTAGAATGATGCAAAATAGTGCACTGTTGCATTATGCAACAACTGAAATTAAACAGGGAATTAATTTATGAGTTCTAGACTGTCAGAAGTGACACAAAGACATCTTACTGATGGGCGCACTCAGGAACAATTGCTGTCAATGAAAATCAGGCTACGCAGAAACATGAATAATTTGAATAAATTTCCTTAAATCTATATGAATATCAAATGGGATGCAGAAATTTTCAGAAGAGAAAGGAGAAATACCCACCTCAGCACCCCAGGATCCAGTTTCTGTCTGGGACACTCTGTAGGTATAAACATAACCCTGATGACTGTGGAGAAAAAAATAAAATCAACAGGTATTTATTACTCATTCCTCCTGACAGTTTTCACAAGAGCTACACCCTGCTATATGGGAGTCATTTCATCTTTCCATTTCACCTGTCCATAAAAATAAATTCACCTATAAAGGCTATAGGTAGATAAAAACCCCGTTGGCCAGATGCAGTGTTGAACCTACTGGGTTCTTTTGGAGTGAATGGGACTGGCCTGACTGAGATCTAGTTTAGCGATATTCAGTTATTTTGGTTCCGTTATTTTGTTTAAATGATGTTGCTTTCATTCCTGCCTCAGCATTTTTATTAATTTTTTTCACTGACCTCCTTCTACTGGCATACACCAGACATAGTTTCTAAACAAAAAGAGAAGGTGTATTATTGGCAGACAGAATTACTGTTCTGTGACTCATTTAAATGAAGATGTTTCAGAACCAATATCAAGATTATAATTTACTTGGAAAGCTAGACCCACCAAAAAGGAGTCAAATTAATTACTCTTGCCTTGCCCATACATTCTGAACTCTCAAATACTGGTAAAGAAGACTTATAAGAGTATGGAATCTTTGTTCCTTTAAAATCTGAGTCTAACGAGAATAAGGAGTTATCCACTAATAACACAAGATACACAGTTGTGTCCAAAGTCAGTCTTACTTCTCCCATGAAACTAATATAATGAATGATTTCCATGGTACATTATTACACCAATATCCAAAAATTTATCTCAGATGCAGAGACGATAGTAGCTCCATGGGTGCAACATTAATTTAGATGGTCTCAGATAAGAAAGATTGTATTTCATACTGCCTAGATTTACATGAATACACAGCTGGATTTTAGGTACTATTCCCTATTTCACCATCAATTTTTACTCTGAAGAAAGCAGAAAAATACTGTATTTCTTTCCAATTATTCATGGTATTATAGCAGTTACTACAAAAATAGCAGAAACCATCAATGACACAGATACCATGATTGCCATTATTTACGCTCTGTGTCATGGCTCCTGGAAAAACTCCTGTTTAAAAGTCATTGCAGCAACCTTTGCAAAGCAGCGTCTGGTATAATTTACCCAAGCAGGAAGTTGTTAACAGCTGGCACTCTGCTACAACCCCATGAAGTGGGAGCAAAATGCCTGTCGTGATTTGTGAGCTCTGCCCCCACCACTCGACTCCCACTGTGATTAAAGTGAGGTGAAGGACACAAAGCCATTCCCTCCCACTGGGGCTGCTGCAGGGACAAGCTCCCTGTTCAGCAGCTGAGACACTGCCCTCCTCCTCCTCCTCCTCATGCATGGGAATGTGCCCGATTCTGCCACACAATCCCAACACAGCTTCATCCACCTCTTCATGTCAACCAAGGGAGCATTTGCTGCAGTAATAACGCTTCCCATGTGCCACCAGATGGATGTGAAAGGGGCTGTCCATGCTTGCTTCATGGAAACCTAAGAAAGAAAACAGCTATCACTGCTTCCCCCAGCAAGCTGCAGTCCAACAGGGATTTGATCCTTGGGAAGAGGTGTGAGCAGCCTGTTGTGACTGCAGAAGGGTAAGATATGAAAGGACAACACTGCTCTCTTGTCCATGCCATGACCATGTCAACACCACAGACACCAATGTTTTAGGCCACAGTTCAAGCTCAGTTGCTTAAAGTCGCATCCCCCTAAACCATTAGATTATATATGTTCATGTTCAGGGAACCCAGAGTTTGCCTTTAGGGCTCTCAGAGAATCTCATACCATCTTTCTTAAAGCCTCTGAGAGCTGTGCCTGTATCATCAGCTTTCCAGGAGTACCTAATGTTAACATTAATCTTGTTTTAAAAATCTCATGGAGCTTTCCTGTACCTAAGTATGTAGCTTACCAGCCAATATATTATTGCAGAAATGAGGATTTTGCAGGTCATAATGTACTGGGAAATACCAGAGAGGTCCTGGCATTTTGTCCCATCTCTTTGAAGTGAGTATTTAACCATTTCCACAGTGATTTTTTTCAAGCCTCAAACCCGACAGAATCGGTATCTATAAATCTAAAACTCATTCTCTTCCCTTCTGATTTTAATACTACACTGTGCATAAGTGTATGAGTAACCTCACCTAGTGGGTGGTATCCCTGCCCACAGCAGGGAAGTTGAAACTAAATGATCTTTAAGATCCCTTCCAACCCGAGCCATTCTTTGACACACTGTAAAAGTGCTCTCTGCGTTCATACCACATATAAGAACATTGTGTCACTCTAGGAGCTTTTTTTACACCCTGAGTAAAATGTAGAAAACTGAGCTGTCCTCTCCTGTTCGCTGGGGAATTTCTCATTTCCCAAGACCTAAGCTCAGTAAATGGACTTTTCCACCTGCTGTTTCCTAGTTTACTTATTGCTCTTTGGAAGATAATGTTCTCTACAATCTCAACTTTTAGTTGTGTATTTAACTTTTAAGAAAAACACCTTGATATTCCTTCAGCCCACACTGATCTTAGTTAATGTTAGGTGGTTTAAATCATAAAGACCTTTCTCACAGGAGGCTGTGCTCATGTAGCTGTAATCTTGGCTCGTCAAAATCACGTCATTTGTACGTGGAAGGTAAAAAACTCTTTGAAGTGGTAATGAAGTAAGTTCCTGCTGCATGACAGAAAGTTTTGATAAGATCATGTCGTTGGCAGAGTACTTTTCAAAAGAGCTGTAATACATTTTGTGGAAACCAAGATCCCAATGGAAAGTAATTAAATGGGAAGATCTAGCTGTTCACCCTCTTAAAAAATGCATCCTCCTTCCTTTGTGCATTTTCTTTGAAAAAGCAGGTGGGGATGTCCAGGCCATCTCCCACCTCCACGCTGACTCTGTTTCCTGGTGATTTCAGAGCAAAAACCAGATGATAATGTTATATTTTTCAATCTTTTGGTCTCTTCAGGGAAAAACATGAATATTTGCCAGGTGAGTAGAGAGCTCTCCTCTGCCCCTCACTAGGCTCTGATAGCAATGGGACAACAATATTCCTCCTATTCTCCATGCTGTGCTCAAAGTGTCCACGTTCCCAAAATCTTGTTCCTTTCTCAATATCTCTTGGGCTTTTAATCTGAATTATCTTTTGTGCTTTCTCTGTGCTCAGTTGAAATGTTTTACATTGTAATTTTTGAAAAATGCGGGATAGGGGTCTGTCTTTTATCTCACCAGATGTCAGCGCTGAACCAGCATATCCTCGAGGAGGACCGGTTCTTGACACTCAGGCAAAGATTCAGTGAAGGGTTTTCACCTCCCTTCAACTGTCCCAAGGATGGACACAAACCTCACTCATAAAAGTTCCTATTAAAGGAAACAGTCCACTTTATACTATAGGCATTTTTTCTTTATAGCCAGATAATTCCTCCAAAAGAGTTCCAAAGGCATTGTTCACAGGTGACATACTGAAACAGCATCTGTCTGCCTGTCCTCTCCACTCCTTCTTTTCAGCTGTGAGCAGACTTATTAAAGCTGCATTTACTTTAACAGATGAATAATTACAATCTTCTACACCACTGAAATAGCCCAAGGACATTGGCCACATGCTGCAGATTAAAATTACCATGACATTTCAACTGCATAGTCTAAATACTTTGCATCTCAGTTGGGAAATTTTATTAAACTAATTTGTATTCATTTCTGAGTCCAAAATGGAACAAAAACAGGAGAAAGACAGAGAGATATGGAAAAGCCATGTCAGCAATAAATTATATTGATTTCTTCCTCTGTACGTAGCTTTCTCTTCAAATGTCATTGCGTTATATCAATCAGCTTTTCCTTCCTGGTACATTTGCAAACTGACCTTACCTTGGAATTCCACTTTACAAAGGTATTTAAGAACCAGACAGTGATGGCCCTACAAACAGTGGCCCTGAGCACTGTATAATGCCTAGACTTGGTACCTTATAACTTTGCCACATTTCAGACTGAAATTTAATTTTTTAAGTGTGACCTCAGGCTATTTACAGATAGGAATACAGAAGTGTCAGAGAAGGGGACATGTTAGGCAAAACAATGCTTTTCCCATGTTAAAATAAAATAATCTTCTAAATGTTGTGGAGGGGGAACCCAGTTTTTAGAGTAAGACATAACATTTGTTTGAAGGAAGCTATATTTCTCACAATCTCTGAAAGAATTGATGGCTCTCTAGGCTGCAAGAGAGGCACTCTATAAAGGTTGTCAGCAGTTGTAGCATCACCATGTCTGGGCAGGCTGTACCATGGGCACTCAGCTAAGCAGTGTCCATGATCATCAGCCACGAGGAACGTGTGTATGTTGCCTGGCCTGGATTAATGAGCTAAAAACCCAGAAGGTAATTTAACAACTGGACATCATGGAAGAGGTAATTGGAATTGCGTTGGATGGATGTGGAAGGAAAGAAAAGGGGACCCCCCATCAGCTAACTCAAGCTGAAGAAACAGCATTCACAGCATTCACAGCATTGAGATGACGTGCAAGATACACGCTCTGTGTGTAAGATAAACCCATGTGTCACCAAGAGTGAATAAAACAGTTTAATCTGATGTTTACATCTGAAAAGCCCGAGTCTCTGTTGCTTCACTCACAGCAGCACTTGAGTTTACATTTCTGTCACTGATTTCCCTACCAACACTTATTGTGGCAAAAATTTGCCTGCAATACTGAATCAGTGACATATTAACATGCTGTAATGCTGTAGCACTATAAAGCAAAGGCATTGTGTTGATTTTCTCTTCCAAAATTAACAAAACTTTGAAAGACAAAGTGAAATCTTGTGAAATTTCTTGATTTATGCAGATTTCTGTGAAAGAATGTCAGTATCCACCACTTCAACACTTGGAAGCATATGAAGAAATGCTGCTGATTTGCCTAAAAAGCAAGTGTGTAGCCTTTCTGAGAAAGGTGTTTGTTGTTCTGGTACAAGGAGTTCCAGCCAAAAGCAATACTTCAAAGAGAAATTTCTTCAAAATCAGAAATAAAATGAGAATTTATTCAAATCTGAGATGCTGAATAGAAGGAAATTATTTTATGGTGGGCCAGTAACTAAGCTTCATTAATTCCGCAATTCAGGCTGTCTATCTTTCCAAGAAAAGCCATTGAAATACCTGAAGGTCATTAGCCAAGTTACGCTCAGCAAACATGATGTTCACTCTGATTGCAGGGAGCTGAAATACTCACCCCAGTAGAATTCACCATCGTGCTATAGAAGACTTCTTTCAAAGCTGAAAACAGTGTGTGATATATTTACCACAGCAACATTGAATTGAGGAGTCTCCCCTTTGGTCCCAAATTATATTTTAAAATATGATGATTATTATGTGCGGTATTACAACAAATGAAATTCTTCTGCCATTTCTATCAAAAATATTACATAGGAAGCAAAAGAAATGCTAAGCTGAAGCTGGCTTGTGATCCTGTATTGCACCTTCATGCTGTACAGTTGATGCATCTGCCGCATCAGAAAGTTTCAGCACGTTGCCTTGAACTTGTGCACCGTGGTTACAGTGACAGAAAAAATAGCACACGTAAAATCTGATAGGACTGCAGCCTATCCCTGTTGCCATTACTGTTGCTTCGAGAGCTCTAAATAGCTTTCAATTCCAGCTTTTGATTATTCTCCACAAATTGAATGCAGCACAGGACATGAATGGCTGGTTTCAAACAAATCATCTGAACATACAGTTTGACAGGCACGTCATGTTTGTCTTACTTAAAGCTCTGAAACAAGTACTAACATTTCCAGGATTTTCAAGTATATGAATTTTAAAACCCAAACTACAAATACTTTATCTTTGCCAATTCAGGCATGAGCTGCTTGTTTCTGCCTGTGTGCTCATATATCTGTAAAGGAACATGGGGCTTTTGGCACTCCCTGGCATTTTATTCATATATTTTTCAGGCAGGTTTTAAGAGGCTGCTTCTAAAACTAGTCACCATTAGTGTGTCTCGTGTCCCCTTTTGACTTCATTAGGAGCTGTGAACACAGAAGATTTCTGAGGGTGCTAAAAACGTCAAACGGAGCATTGAGCAGAGAGGAAGCCAGACCAGGAAAGAATGCTCCCTGGATTGGGCTTTGATATTAAGGCCCTGGTGTACTATGTGTATCATGCTTTTCAATGCAACTCTAAAAATTTCCAGGAAAATAGTGTGTACTTCTGTTGACATATTCCCAATATCCTTAATATTATGAATTCAATAATCATATTCATAGGATTAAGATCTTGTGCGTATCAGGTATTAAAATCTTTTCCCGAATCTGAAGGCAGCACCTCTGTTTGTAAGAGCCCAGGAACACAGTGTTCGCAAATCAAAACCTTCCTACTCTTCCACATACAGTTTAATTGTGGTCTTAAAATATTTGTGAAAGCCAGTCTTTTATGCTTTGCCACAGTCACACCAGAATAAACATTCATTCTGTCTTTGAAGTCTTTCAGGCACACCATGTGCACACTGTGGCTTCTGATAGCAGAAAGCAGCACTCGAGAGAGATAAATCAATAGCTCAGGAGAAACAAAGAAAAGAGAAGGAGTTTTCTAGATGAATGCTCCAACAAGGTCCTGCCTGCTGCAGTTACCCATCTCTATAGGTCAGGTTTTATGCTACTACCTGTCTCTTTTATGCCTGCCCTGTAAAATCAGTGTCAGTCACAAGGGATTCATGAAGTCTTTGACTCTTCTCCTTTCTAAAGGTCAGGGCTCCACTTTTTAATTGGAAAAGCAGAAGGTGAATGAGCCTGACCATGAACAGTGCTGTCCTTATTGTATGCCTTAAGAAGCTCAAAGGCTGCCAAAATACGTCAGGGCTTTTTGGAGGCGCCCAAGGGGGAGCGGGTGCTGGTGATGGTGGCATTACAAATGTATGTTTCTTGGGAAAAGGAGATATTTTTCGAGGCTAAGCAAGACAGTGTGATTTGCAGGACTTGACAATTACTGTACCTGGAAGCGCAGAGCAGCCACTTATGCATGGTCAAACTCATCATACTACTGATATCCAAATACAGCATATGCTTAATGACTTTTTTGATAAATGGATGTTTCTTTTATATTTATCAGAACTGTACCTTTAGATTCCCCCATGATTAGAAAAAGCGACCAAACAAAACAACCCTAAGAAGGGTTAGAATTAGGAAGTGCATGGTTTTAGGTTTCTTTTGTTTAACCTCTCCGCAGAAGTGGAGGGGGAGAGGGAAGACCGAGTGAACTTGTTTCTGTTTTTGGAAACTGAACTATTTTTCTCTTTTTTTTCCCTTGGGGCAATAGAAACATCATTGACAGCATGAAACAGATTCACTTCTGTTAGAAATTGTTGTTGCAAAGACACAAAATGTTTTGTTTAGCTCTGATACTTATTGAAATATACGTATTTCATGGATGACCAGAGTTGTTTCCCATGTTTCAAAGATCACTTCAGTACTTCTAGTAAATACATCTTTTGCCTGATTTTGATATATCTAGGTATCCCTAATGTGATCTTCAGCACAGATTCTGATCCAAAGTGTATATTTCTGAATAACTTTGTTATTCCTAATAACTTCATTACATATTTACTTAGAAGAAAATAAAAAAAAGTGGAGAGATACTTACTCTTCCTTGATTTTCTTTTTCTTAAAAAGTGAATATAGCAACTTCATGTTTCCTTCAGCTTTTACCAAAGCACATACGTGCTTGGCACCTGTTCCATCCCTGCCCATGATGCTTATACTGAAATTTGGACTGGTTATGACCATCGGCTTATTTTGCCAAAGCCAGGCTTAGACTCCTCCATTGAATACATCTCTCATGCCTTCCTTTCTTACTCCTCCAGTCTCTGGTCTAAAGTGCTGTGCTTTGGTAAACTTTGCCTGTCAAAGCATTTCTCTAGAATATAGCCCACGTTTTTCTAAACTGTCACTGCTATCTTCAGTGTGAGATCTTTTCTTGGTACCTTTATAATAACTGTCCCTGAAGTTATTGTGTGATATGTTGTTTATCATATCTGCTATTTGTTACATAATGCTTTGAATTAAAATATGAAGAAGCATTGGAGCCAAGGCTTAGCTCTAACATTTCAGACCGTACTCATCGGTATCAGATCGTACTCATCATAACATCTTTCACTTAATTTTTTATCTGGATTTATCCAAGATACTATTGCAAATTTCTTTCATAGAATAACTATTGAGGACATAGTTATAGTGTGTATAAAACATAGTATGTTCTGTAAGAAGCCTGCATAACATTCACCATTAATTTGTTTGGCTTTTGCCCTTTTGTTTATCATATATATGCTTGAATGCAAATACCGTGAAGACATGAAGGGCCTGTAATTTCCTGAACAATTAGGTAGTGTTCTGTTTCTTACTGAAGAGTCTCTTCCTCCAAAGATTATGAGCTTCACAGTTAGAAATCCTTTAATTTCATTTTCTGTATTTTATTTCATTCGTGAAATCGCTTTTGAAGCACATAAATTACCACTAATATGGCAAAAAATCCCAAAATGATTGCATGTACATGTGTTAAATACATACCTACTGATTTAGACTAATGATGGACTAACTTCAGTATTCTCTATTTTATTCAGCAATGCAACACTCTGTCACCCCCTTTCTCTAATGCCTTAGTGTTTCGCCTGCACTGAATGACTTCTGAGTGTAAAGGTGATATATCACCATTTCCTCTGATGGTTATTTAAAAGAGATTCTCCTTTTATTGCTTATTCCTATCACAGAAATCATAGCAATCCTTACCTCTTGCTCTGTCTATTCCATTTTCATTTAATTCAAGATGCTTCTTATTTCCAATTTTTCATCTCTCTGTTAAAGTATTTGTTAGCAGAAGCACCTACCTTGTTTCAGCTTCTGATTTCATGGGAAAAGAAAAAATGCATCTTTTGTCACAGACTTTCCCTGAAAGGAAGGTTGTGTATTTCTGTGTTGCCTATGACCACCATTTACTGGTCTATAACAGGGGAGTAATGATGCTCACTGAGGGCTTAATTGCATATTACTGGAAATGTATTCAAGGGATTTGGACTTAGGATTCTTCTTTCTCTTCTCTTTTTTTCGCCAGGTACCTGAGTTCCTTCTGTTAGCTAATTTCATACTGGACCTAAACCAGTTTTCTCATGTGTTCCTTCTCCTAATGAAGTAAGGCATAAGTGTCTTGATAGACAGATCTTTGTTCTTCTGATGCAATGGTACAATGTTATCAAGACTTCCAAGACTTCTGCCAACTGCAGGGTAATAATAATATGAACAAAAAGTCCCCCAGGGGTGTCCCCTCTCTCAGGGGAGCAGTCTACCTTCTCTCCGACAGACCATCCCACCAGATGTCTCCCTTTTCACCTTAATTCTTGACACATTACCACTTAGTTTGTTACCCATCAGTATTTCATGTACAATACATGTAGTTTAGTGCAATCCTGATGGTTCATGGGACACAGCCTGACTGAGAGCGATCTGAAGCAAAAGCACATTCTGGATGACAGTGTTCCATGTTACCCTTCCTGATGACAAGGAATGCTGGTGATGTTGCTGAGCACACCCATGAGCACACCCATTCGCACTAGAGAAGATGAATGCAGGCAGAAAGCAGAATTGTCCAGCACAGAGGCAGTACACACCCTCCTGAGCCCTGGAGAAATGGCCCCTTGCTCCTCTTTCCTATGCACTCCTGGCCAGCTTTCTCTTTTTGGTTTTTTGCCTGTAGGAACTGTGGGCTCTGGGGCTCTGCAAGGCAAAACCTGCTCCTCTTTTCTCTACAAAAACACCCCTTATGGCACACCTCTGCCTTAAGTCAAGGTGAAGGAGCCAAAAGTCTCACACATGTAAGCAAATGATAATAATAGAACATATTCTGTGGTAGGAACTCCCCATATTGTGGAGGTGAATTTTGGAAATCAGCGACCCCCTGAGCAGCCCCCCCCCAGCCCCGCAGCCCTTGGCTGCCCACACCCAAGGAGGCAATGGCAGTACTCACAGCACGCAGAGGCAGTAGACTCCTGGGATGGTCTCGCTGTCCCGCAGCAGGTAGCTGCCGTCCATGCCCACCTCCAGCAGCAGCTTCTCCCCAGCCTCTCGGGTGATGCGCCCGTGGTAGATGGGCAGCGCGTCCATGCCAGGGCTGGCTCCCACTGCAGGTAGTTCTCCCTGTGTACGGCACTGCCTCCAACTGCACCTCAGCCGTGTGGTCCCCTCAGACTCTCTGTCGTGGTGGCAGATGTAAACAGGATGTATTCTCACCTCTGAAGCCTCTGCACGGGGCGAGGTAGCACTGAAAGAAGAGTGAGGAACGAACGCAGCATTTCTGTGGTTTTTTTCTTCCTTTGTCCCTTTTTTGTTTTCCTTTTGCATGAGTTCTAACATGATCTCAGCATCACAGCTCTCCTGCAGAGGTGTGATTTCTCAGCCACCCTCAGCCAGGCGGCTCTTACTCACAGGGATGGAATGGGTGAAGCACATGACAGCCACAAGGCCAAGGGCTGCACTGATCGGGACAGGGAGAGCAGGACAAGGGCACCACTGTCATCGGCTGCTGCCTTCATGTGAGGCACAAGCTGGCAACCAAAATCCAGAAACACGACAGAAAGAACTATTTCTCTTGACCTGCTGTGGCCAAAGACATTTCCATACACCCGTCAGTTGAATGCTCCCATATGCACACGTGAGTCTTTTTGCAAACAAGCTGCCAGTGTGCTTTTATACCCCCACAGATATTGCTATCCCCATAGATACTCCCACCCATGGGAAAACTGATCATGGTTCCCTGCAGTTATGACCACCAGGTCAGGCCCCTGGGGTTGCAGTGAGCTCAGGGCTAAATTCACCCATGGCACAAGGCTGCGATGTTCCCTCAAAGAGCCACGTTCTCACACCTCTGTGTGAGCAATAACTCCGTAAAATATAGCAATAAGTACAGGTCATGCTTATGATTGATTCCTTTTAAATTGAGTTTTCTAGCAGGACAGGTCAGAATGAAATCATTCACAGATGCTGGTTGAAGTTAAGGGTAGGTAAAAAATAGCTCTCAAGATACACACAGGAACAAAAATTAATTTTGAAAATCCACAAAAAATAACAGCTACTATTTTTAAATTTAAATTAATCAAAGTGTTTTCTCTTGATCATTCCACAGTGCATGTCTTTAAGTTTTGACCTTCAATATAATTTTTCCTTGAAAACAGTTTTTTTAAACTAGCTTTTACTTTTCCTTTTGAGGGGTGGCCATTTCTGATCTGAGAGTCACAGAGTAGCTTGTACATGGGGTATTGCACAAAGTCACTGATGGCCAAGCTGTAGCATTTGGAGGCACCAAGAGCCTTCTTTCCCTGCTGGAAGACCCGAGGTGAGTGTCTGCCTCCCTGCCCAGCACTGAGGGATTGAGAAAGCTTCCGAGAAGAGACAGAAAACTTGCTTTTCAATTTCATTACACAAGTATTGATTACCCTCTTTACATGAACACCGGTACTCAGCCTGGTTTTTTAAACCTGCTTGGTTTTTTAAACCAGTTGTTAAAGTATTTGCACATAAAGCAGCTGCTGCCTACTGATTAATGTGGATGGTGATGAGCTGTAAAGCTGCTGCCTATTTCTTCTCCAAACTACCTGTACTCTTGCGGATTCATCTACCTTTCCCATTTCTTAACCTATCCTCAATAAAAATAACTGATTTCACAAGAAGTATGTGTGTAATTAGCTGGAGAGGAAAACCAACCAGAATCATTCAATTCTGCAGGTTTCATTGCCCACCTCATCAGATTTCAACTAAAGAAAATCATAAAACTTTTGACTGTTAGATCCTCTCCTAATCGGGGAGCCACCACATTACCCAGCCCACCTGCATATCCAGCACTTGGATGAAGCAGCATCTGTTGCTGTAAAAGCGCTGTAAACAGCCAATTTTACTATTGTGGGTAAGAAAGCCATAAAACTCCAGCTACTGAACCTCAATCCCACACTTCCATACAAATCCCTTTAAGGACACATTGGCCGGGGAAAACGCAGCTTTTAAGGAGTACTGGAAATGCTGGATTTGGGAACAAGGGACAGTAACCTGGCACTGAGGCAAAAAGCAGGATAAACCAAACCAAGTGACATAGGTACTTCCTGGGCTGAGAAGGGAGAAACCATGACGTGCTCACACAGCTCTGCACCACACCACCAAGGCTGGTGGAATCGTCCCTTCTCCCAAGGAAAAAACATCTTCACTGCAGCTTGGCATCCTGTCAGATTCACACTGACTGCTCAGGTTTTTTCTGTGCATCTGAAGTATTGTCTGCCATCCTATTTCATAATGCTGCGTCTGCACAGTGGGGGCTAGAAAACAAACTAGAAAACAGAGCAGCAGGCTTGGGAGCATATGGGAAAACAAGGAAGAACTTGTTCTCCTGTTGGGACTTCATCCCCATTGCCTTCCACAGAAAATAGGGATTTTTTTTAAGCACCCAAGCCTTGCCCAGTAGGACACTGGACACTTCTCTTTTTTTGTTTGGGGAGTATTCAGCATATTCTGGACAACACAGTTTTGTGCCTTCCATAAATCTGCCCAGGTAGGAGTTCCTACAGTGTATTTTAAAAAATTTATCTAAAAAATACATGAAGGAAAGGAAGCACTTAAAAGTGCTCTGAAATATTTAGTCATGGGAAACAGGCTTAGAAAGATAGGACTGCATAGACCTCTTGGATCATCAAGTCTGCTTCTCTGCTATCTTAGCCAAGCACATCATATAATCCCTTTCAGAAACTCATTTAAGTCCATCTTAAAAGTAGCTTGGTGTTTGTTGTTATTATTTCCACTGTGTTCACTGGAAAGCAATTGCAGAGCATTGTTATTCTGTTGTTTGGAAACCTGCTTCCAATTCTCATCCTAAATTTATTCATGACCAATTTATGCTCATTTGTTCTTGTGCCAGTGTTGTCCTTCAGTTTAAATAGATGTTTTCTCTTCCTAGAGCTTATGCCCATGCAGTATTTATAGCAGCCTCCCTCAGTGTTTATTTTGCCAAATTCCTCTCACACTACAGGTTCTCCCTTTGCATGGTCACTCTAATCATCTTTTTCCTAGCTTCCCAAAAGTGAAGTGAATCTTCTGTAAGCCCTGTGCACTATCCTGGCTGATTTATAAAGTGCCTCATTTACCATTACAGGTGTTTCATTGTCCTGGTAAAAATACCTTGCTTTGCCTGGTCTATGCTTTCCCTTCCTTAGTCTTTTCTTACCTATGAACATGCAGGTATAGTAAAAATCTGGTTAACAAGACCTAGATGCATGAACTTGCAGTCAAATCCTTCTGAACTTCATCCCATTTATTCTGTTCTCAAGGTGACTCAGTTGTACTTAAATGAGAGTGTTACTCATCTCTGTAGTGACAGTGCCTCCCTCCCTTATGCCACTAGTAAATTCCATTAGCACAAGCTTATTTTTTTATGGGATCATCATTAATAAAAAATGTTAAATAATATCAGGCCCAAGACTGATGCTCGGGAAGCCCTACTGCCTTCTCTCAGTGCTGATCTCCACCTCCTTCTCACATTCTTATTCACTTTTTAATACCTGTACTAATCTCTCCTTTTAGCTAATAATTTCCCACGTGGCACTGTACCAAATGCTGTACTTAAGTTTAGATAATTATCTCTAAGCACTTCCTTTGTCTAGAAAAATCAATTATGATGGTATTTCAGGCAACGGAACTTGTAGAAGTACCTGAGAAGTGTAGGTAAGGGAGAGAAAATGAAATTACCTTAAGTTTTTTGAACACCTGCAAAGATTTGGGCTGATTTTAATTTTCAGATGAGCTGCTTCATCCATCCCTAGCAATGACATTTTCATACATTGTTGAATTTTATAACAGTTCTGAATATTATAACAGTAATGCAAGAACATCATTAAAATCCTTGAATATTGTTATTTTACTGAAAATAAGAATGACCTTCTGGACCTTTAGGAAATTAATGCTAATGCAGAACTGTAATAGGAAGGCCTTGTGTAAAGGGCTATAAAGCAAGATAAAAAGCAAAATACTTACACTGTAGTTTTGCTGCGAGAACAGTATTGCCATAAATGCCATCCTCGTAGAAATACTGAGAAAGTAGCTTCAAAATCAAGAGCTTTTGCAAAGTTTTGGGAAAATTATGTAAGTCTTAAAATGTGACATTAAAACACAGCTGACTTTAAGTATAATTTTCATTTTTTCGTGTCATTTTCATTTTTAGTGTAATCTAACAATATATTCAAAAAAACTAAATAAAATAGTATGTTCAGTGAGAGATTTGCTATTCACGTAAGAACATAACTGAGATTCAGTAAAACATTGGTTATTTTAGAGTATCTGCAGAGTCATCAGTACCATTTTAACTTTTTGAGCTGAAATGAAAGGGTCTGGGAAAAGCAGGCTACAATTACCCAATGTGCAATTAGCTGTGAGCTTCTGAGCATCAATGCAGAAGAGAATCCAAAGAAATTTGGCTTTAAGTTCACAGATTAGCATATATTTATATAACCTCTATGTTATTCATGATATTCCACGCATATTGGCTGGGAAAAAAAGGGGGGAAAGTGGAAGAAGGTTGTAATAACTAAAGTTTGGATGTAGGCATGGATTCCAGCTGTATACACCAGGACAGACATCATTTAGATTCAGAAAGGCCAACCTATATTTAACTCGGAGTAAAGGATGCTGTGGGAGGACCTTATGGCTCTCAACAACTTCCTGAAAGAAGGCTGCATTGAGGTGGGTGTCGGTCTCTTCTCCCATGGAACAAGTGATAGGATGAGAGGAAATGGCCTCTGGTTGAGTCAGGGGAGATTTAGATTAGATATTAGGAAAAGTTTTGTCATGGAAAGCGTGGTCAAGCATTGGAACAGACTGCTCAAGGAAGTGGTGGAGTCACTCTGGAAGTGTTCAAAAAATGTGCAGACATGGCACTTTGAAGACATGGTTTAATGCACATTGTGGTGGGGGTGGGTTAATGGTTGGACTTGATGCTCTTAAAGGTCTTTTCCTGCCTTAACAAATCTATAATTCTATAAAAACTGTTCAAATCCTTGGGTAGTTGTGAGGGTGATTGCAGATCCAGGTTTTTGTCCCCTTCAAATTAAAAGTATAGCCTAGGGGAAATCTCCTTATCTCAGGATATTCAGTCCTCAAGATTCACATTAACTACCGTGAGAATTTCTGCACAGTGCTCGGAACTTGAAAAAATAAACTTGCTCATCACCTGGAAATTGGGTATTTGGTGCCTTCAATCAGAATTGATTCTGGGGAAAAACTGAGAATACAAAAGGTTATGGAACTTTAAGAATTAAACTCTCTATCCTCATCAACTTTTGTCTTCCAAGCACAGGTAAATGCCCATGTACCATAAATGACGACATTTCACTGAACTTTAAAAATGTTATTTCCTCTGTGCAGTGTGGTCTCACTGCTTACCTGTGCAGTTGTTTTGAATGCTTTGTGAGTGAGATAACACTAAAATTGAAAGCTACATAATATGGTGACATTCATATTAAAAGTTATCTGCATTTTAATGCGGTTTCTTTTGCCAGTTAATATTTCGTACTTCTTTCTTCTCCAGAAGCAATGCAACATGGGACTATTTTGCAGGTGCATGTGCAATGCCAAGCAGTTTTGTGATAATATCAGCATAAGTAAAACTACTCATAGAAGCTTGAATGTTTTTAGTTGCTGCTATTAGTCTTTCAACAACTCTTTCCCGTAAAAATCGGCAATGTACGGGTAGTCGTAAGCATTAGGCACCCAGCTGCTTTGAAGTCCAGGACCCACATCTTTATGACTTAACTGAATCAAAAGCTTCAAAATCAACAGGTCAAAATCACACCAGGATACTCTCAGGGTGGAGCAAATGTCCACACTGGAGCTTTTCCTGGATTCATTCCTGTGTGAGCAAGTCTAGAGTTGAATATAAGCTTAAGAAACTAGATTTTCACACCACACATGCACAGTAGTTAAAACTGATTTGTGACATCCCATCTGAGTTCCTAATGGATATTTGTCTGAATTACAACAGCAGCATATAATTAGGCATAAATAAGGGCCTTTGTTCTAGAGGGGAGGAAAGTTTATCAATTCTGAACCATATGCAATTGCGTGTCTAATCTCTGCCTGCAATTACTTCAAATACAGATGATAGCTTTTCTATCTGTTCTGAGATTCATTGAGTTTGAGGCCAGAAGGGATCATTATACCATCTGGCCTGACCTCCTGGATGCCACAGACCATTACATTTCCCCAATTACCTCTGTATTGAGCCCTGTAACATGTGTTTCACTAAAGCATAACTATTTTTGACTAAAGCTTATCTCCCAGTAAGGCACCTAGTCTTGATTTGAAGCCATCAAGAGGAGAGAATCCACTACTTTGTGAGTGCTTTGTTCCAATGGCTAATCACACTTACTATTAAAAATGTAGGTCATGTTTCCAATTTGAATTTGTCTGGCTCCAGATTTCATCTGCTGGATCTTGTTATACTTTTTAGAGTTAAGTTAAAAAGCCCTTTGACACCCATTATTTTTTCCCTGTGTAAGTGTTCATTCCCTGAAGTCAAGTCACCTCTCAAGTATTTTGTTTTGTTTCGCTTCTAATAGGCTTCACTGAACTCTGAAAACTCACAAGGTAAAATGCTTTTACAGCCCTTCTTAGCTGTGTATTTTTATTTTATCTGATACCTCTTTCAGCAGTGCCCAGCTGCTTCTCATGGTGCCAACAAGGCACACAGGGAGCACAAGGTTCTCCTCTGCCCTGGAAGCAGATACTGAACTGCTCTCCTGCTCGGAGCCTCTGGTCTATAACAAAGTGTCTCATTCCCTGTACACAGCTATAGGGTGAAGCAAATGACACTGTGCTGAAAGTTCATAAACACAGAATTCAGTATGTACCAGTTGATCTCAGTGAGATAAATTTATTGAATAATCCAGGTTTCTTTTATGACTGTGCTCACCTCATCATCCTGTGCTATCAATTTGTGGTAATGTGCAAACTGCTTCCCCTGGAAACAAACATTGCTCATGGCAAAATTAAAAATGTGCTGTGTGCACATTCCTGTGTCCAGCTTGAGTTTCTAATATTTTGAGATTCTAATCGTAAGTCTACCTGTAACAATACAAAGAGAAAATATACTGATGAGGAGGTTAAGATTTAGGTTGTCTATCAACCAGGTGTAAACTAACTCTTAGGCCAGATAGTTCAGTACAGACCTGTGTGTATTCTCTCATTGCACTAGGAGAGATTTTTAATTTCATGAATCATTCAAAATCTGTTGTTGTGATGGTACATTGATCTCAGCACAGAGAAATACACACAGACGCTTCCATGGAGCACTTTGTATAGAGAGGACACTGACAGTGGCCCTCATTACGTGCTCACTTCACACACCAGGCTGTCACCAAAACAGAATGTCAGTAAGGAGAAGAAGCAACAACCCAAACTGAAGATACGTTCGTGTATATACACACACATGTGCATGGAGTTTAGGTATTATAAAATACTTACGAGTATTACTTTTCTGTTGTTTTTCTGACAGATCCTGGAAAATGTCCCCATTAAGCTTTGTCTTTTCCCCTTGATGTAAGATTGCAAGAGAGTTATTTTGCCTCAGCCCAAGCAAGAAACTTGCACTGGACTCAATGCTAGGCATTACCACCCGCTCATAGCCTACACTGATAGTAAGATGATAGTAGTTCTAATCCTATTCTGACTGAAATCAACAGCAGAGCTGTCTTGCCTGTAGTGAGAGCGTGAGTCTGTGAAACTTCTCTTGACAGACAACAGGAAATATGTTTTTTTGGAGAGCAGCAATCTTTAGGCAAGGACTACCCAGCATTCAAGCACGGATTAGCAGAACCCTGCAGATCTGGCATCTCCAAGCACCACAGTGAAAGTCTGTGGGTGGACTAAACCCACGTCCTTTTAATTTCGCTATTGATCACAGACTAAATCAAATATAGTGAGAGAAAAGAGCAAAGGAAATTGAGCTGGCCAGGACAACAACATTTACATGCCAAGAGAGACTCTTACTCCTCATATCACTGTCACAGCTCTATGCATTTAAGGACATTCCCTAAGGCAGATGTGGGTTTTTCAAAGGTTAGAAGCTAAGCAGATGAAGTCTGGGTGATGCAGAGGATATACACAACTCCAGGTCACTGCTTTAAATCTGTACCAGAAGAGTACCCTGTGAATGGCGGCATGATCCTGCAGGTGCCTGCAGAAAGCTATTCTCCTTGGCTGGCATGCTTTGGCAGCCTCACTTGTCGGGAAACCATATCCCAGGTATCTGACTGGGATCAACCTGTCCCAGGCTGACTCCTCTATGTTAAGGTCAAGGTGAGCCAGAAGGACAAGATGAGGAAGAGTGCGCATGATACAGTCCTGTCCCAGTTCAAGAAGCATCTGAACAACACTCCGTGGTATGATTTTTGGGGTTATCCTGTGCAGAGCCGGAAGTTGGACTCGATGAGTTTTGTGGTTCCTTCCAATTCAGGATATTCCATGAATCTATTCTGTGTTTTTGTGGTGGCTTACCACTCTATTTTAAGATAAATAAAAAAAGTGTCAGGCACAAAGACACGCAATCTGCAAGGCTTAAAGGGAAGCCTTGGCCTTTGACTCCCTTGATGTGTCTCTTGGCCTGGGGGTAACACTCAAGTTGAGATGGCAATGGCAAGAAAGAGCTTAAGGCATCAAAGCTTAAGCTTAAGAAAAAGCTTAAGGCACTGAAAATGTCATACTCCCTAGTGTCCAAGGGGAAATTTTATTTTGAGCTGAAACTTCCTGCATTAACACGCCCATGACTTGGCATAACATACTCATGAAAGGTAGCCAGCAGGTCTGCGTGAGGTGGATCCCAAGTCCAGGCCTGGGAAAGTGCCCCCGTGGGGCTGCTGTCCCTGTGGGAATGGCTCCTGTAAACTATAAGGTACTGCACACTTGAGTCATGTTTTATTTGTATGTAGACATCATGGCTCCCAAAGGAATGGTGTCAAAACACTCTGATGGTGTCTGGGGACATCATCCAGACCTCTTTGCCTGGCGAGATCAGGCTCCCCTGTCCCTTGGACCTTAAATCTGCAGGGACAGTCATTTTACTGAGAGAACTGTTACCTAAAATACAACTGAAAACCCTCCCTTCTAACGATACAAAATGTATATGAAAGAATGAGAAACTAGATTGTTTAGATACATTTTTTTCCCAGTGCTTATCACAAATCTGCTCACAGCAAAATGTTAGCTGTGTTGGAACAATTTGCACTCAGGCTTTCCAACCTGTAGTTCAAAAAATGTAAACATCAGGCCATTAAGATTTAATTGCTTTTTATATTCTCCGTGGAAGCTTTTACTATGAACTATTCATAAGCATGCTCGGGGTTGTCCAAAAAACACATTAGGGCTTTGTTCACAGAGGAACGTGCTCAGGAACATCTTCAAGCACCAGGCTGCAGTGACCTGCCCCTCCTGAGAGATCCCAGCCCCCTGGTCTGGAGTACTGCAATGGCAACGGGACAGTCAGGGACCACACTGGTGCCAGGTGAGGAAATGGTACCAGCACTTTGCCACTCAGGACATAGCAGCCACATCATTCTATTCCTAGTAAATGTAGGTGTTTGACTTCAATTTCCTGCTCGTGTTTGATGGCTAAAACAGGCAGAAATCTGTGACCTGAATTATTTTCCTACTTCAGAGAGCTTGTCACCAAATATGAAAGAGTTTTCCCCCCACCAAGGTATTGTAGTGCAAATAAACGAAAATACTATTTCAATTTTAGTTTCGTTTAGTTAGTTTTTACATAAATATTTCATGAAATACTTATCTTCCTGTATTGTTCAAACACTTTCTCTACTGTTCTTCCTGTAATATTTTCACTAACATTTCTAATAGAAAGTAGAAAAATCGCAGTAGACTTTAAGGCGTCATCTTTTTCATCAAGATCCAAGTAGTAACAATATAAACATAGGTGTGTAACACTGTCAATTCAGCATCTGTAACATAGATCTTCCTTCATCTCCAACAAGAAAGGACAGATGCTCTTAAAAATGTCCCCATGTTCCTAATTAGTCACAGGAAATTGAAAGTAACTTCTATGGAGATATGATTACATACTTTCTTTACACATGTTTAAATGTCATACTTCACTTCCAATGGCAAAGCTAGGTAGGAACGAAGTATTTATAGTAACACCATTAAAAAAAATCATAATCCATTTGTTCTACACAGTTAGTGCTCTATTAATGCAGTATATTCACTCCTGCCTTCATTGGGGAAAATCTAATAACGTGAAACTAGATCACTAATTTTTTACTTCCTACTTTTCCGTTTTCTTCAAGGAGTAAAGAGCTGTTTTACTGAAACCTTTTTAAATTATATTCACTGAAAATTATACAGTAAAAGTCATTCAGCAGGTTATTTCTTCATAGAAAATATGTGAAAGTGTGAAATTACTTAAGCCTAAAGCAGCATCGGGAACAATGCAATGAGTCTTTAGCACTGCAACCCCGCTCACCTGCTAGTAGAGATCACCATTTCTCCAGAAAATAGCACCCACTAGTCTATAATGTGCATCCACCTTTTTATCACCCACAGGCAAGATTTGTTTCCCTCTCTTCAGTGCAAACTGATTTTCCTCAGTCTCTCTTCCCCATGCTGAACATTACCTCCCACACCTTCACTGTGCTCTCCTCAGCTTCAAAGGAAGAGAAACCTCCCAACAGCTGTAAGAAATAAAGTCAGTCCTCCAATAATTGCTCCTGGTCTAGCTGAACTGGTGACATTACTGTTTTTCCTGACTGTATTTATCTTCCCTGCCTCTTCCCCCCTTGACAGGCCACATGTTCCCTTCCACTCTGATAGATGCAGTCAGGCTGAGCAGACACAGATGCAGGAGAGGGTGAGCGGAGCTCAGGCACTGTTGTTTTCTGTAGTCCTATCTATCTATCTATCTATCTATCTATCTATCTATCTATCTATCTATCTATCTATCTATCAAAGTAATTCTATGGTTCCTCTCCAAGCTCTATCTAAGCACTACAGGCAAGTAAAGGCTTGGTTACACTGGAGAGGATCTAATTTTGCAAAGGAACAAGCAGAATGGTGGTATCTCTCATAGATTAAAACATATTTCCCTCACCTTCCAGAGTATGTTTTGTCCACTTAGACAAAACAGAGCTCAAAATTGCATCCAGGGGAACGGGTAGACTGCTGTATCACCATGGACGTCATTCTGGGTAAAACAATTTTGAGAAGTAGTGATCCCTCCAAATAAGATTCAACACATAGTCTCGTATATATTGTTCTGCATAACTTCTATCTCATATACAGATTTCAATCATCACACAGCACTTGTTTCCAGTACGTATTTGTATACATGAGCCTAAGGCATGTTCAGTTTCCAATGGATACTCCAGTGTCACAAACTCACCCTGATTTTACAGCCTGATCTGTAATCATTATGCTGCAAACCGTGTCACTTTATATGAAGACTAAGAAATTATTTTCACTATCAAACAACTTTATAACCTTGTTTAAACCATTCTTTTGTTTCATTTCTTCCTCTTTCCCTCGAATAATCTTTTATTCCTTTTTTTCGTGCAGCTCTTTTATGAAGATGAAATGAAACATGATGTTGCAGCTCAAATACATAAGACTCACCTGCCCTGGCTCCTGAGAGAGTTTGTCTACAACATCCTCTTGACTGCTTGGGCAGGATTTGCAAGAAGAAAGGACCTCAGGTTCCAGATCAACTACCAAAAAATTAATAGTGGCCCAAATATTGGAAAGGTCAACAGTCTCACCCTAAATGTGTCTTTTTTTTTCTTGAAGCAGCAGTTTAGGACATAATTTGCTGACTATCATAACCATAATGTTATTTAAATCAAATTCCTTTGGAATGTAATTTACCGCCAAAGTTTATTGAGCTTATTTTAACACCATAGTGAGAGATTAAAAATTAAATTATCATTTAAACTATTTTTATAAAGGTTACATTAGTACTTTTCATTTCTTTATTGCTCTACTGAATGTCAGGGTGCAGAGCACTCAGCGAAGCCTGACAGTGGCTAAGAGACATAAAGGTCATGCCGTGTACATCTGCTTCAAAAGTTCAGCCCTTGCTTTACCTAGAAAACTATTCACAAAATTACTGCCTGCGACAAAAATGGATAAAAGAGGTCATCCACACCCAGAGAACCAGAGACAATACAGGAAAATCTGACCTGGGGAAGCCCACCAGTCCTCAGAACTGTTCTGCTATTTTAGTTTCAGTGCTGTTTTAAATTCAGATGCAAAGCTCACCTCTGCCTACACAGAACAATACGATCACACAGCACAGCACTCTGATGCCACTGTCACCCCACCATCCAGTTGCAGTTGTAGCATGAGGAGTTTGCCAGAGCTTCTTTTGGAGTCCATAGCCCTGGAATTCTTTTGAAGGCCAGAGCAATAAAAATATTAATATTATGCAAATTAACTATTAACAATAATAAAGCACATGACAGGTAATTACATAATAGATGATAACAGAAATTAATGTCTGCCCTTGTCTTGTCCCAAGCACCCACATGCATCTTTTCATTCTCATTAGTGTATGTTAAGATAATAATTTAAAAATTAAGTAAAACTATGTATCATCAGTTGAAAATATTTTTTGTCCACTTCAAGAGAGCAAATTTGTCTTTGTAGGGTTTATAATGAATTGAGTCAGGAAGTATTTGGTTAACAGGGCACTTGACTTCTGTTACAAGTTACTGTGTCAGTGTTACTGCTCTTGCAATGTTAATCTTCTCAGGGTTTTCTTTCAGGAGCAGTTAAGAAGTCATTACTAACTGAAGATGCTTAAAAGTCCAGGATGTGAGAAGAAGTAGGGCAGAGGGGTCATTTTTGATGGGACAGGACAAGAAGTGTTATGGGATGAACCCCTCCTCCAAGCTCCAAGAGCAGAGGGACCATCACCTCCATCCAGCACAGGGCACCGAGAGCCCTGGGGCAGCACCGCGTACCTGCAGTACCTTCAGCAACTGCAGCAATAACCTGCCAACAGAGTCTACCAATGAACCACCTGTGCAGAGCTTCCCAAGCCCCAGCTTTTAAAAAACACAAGACATTAGTGATAGGGTTCATGCTGTGGAAAGTGCACAGGGGCGAGATGCTGGACCTCCTGGTTAGATGAGTTTTTGGTCACTTCTCCACTTGCACATCACCATAGGTGTAATGGAGCGTAGAAGCCTGAAATGAAGGCAACTTTGCACAACTGCCTGAGAAAACAATTCAGCAGGTCGTGAAAACCCACCTGACCACAGGGCCAGGCAGCATTTCCGCTGTGCAGCCCTCCTGCGCACTGGGGCTGCCCATCCCTCTCTGCCGCATGCTCTGAGTGGTCCCACACCTTACTCTGTACATGGTGTGGTTTATGTTAGCGCATTTTTTAATGTTGTTTCCATGAGGTTTGACACAAACAAAAAGGTGATCAACTGAAAAAGCAAAGTGTCATATGGCTCTGCGAAAACCAGGGCATGGCAGCCTTTAGCACGTTCTGCGGAAGGCAGCACAGAAGCTGCCTGCACCACACTGTGCTTCAGCTAAACCAAACTGACCTGCTCTTGTCACTTCAAGCAGGACTTTTCTACTGTGAGAAGGGAGTATAATGTTCAATATTTCTTATGGTGCCTTTCTGAGGCCTTGGACATCTCTGTACATTCCTGGCTACAATGGCCTGCAGCTCTTGAACGTGCTTTAACCTGAGAAGTTGATTCTCAATTTGACACGACAAATAATTCAAGACAATTTTTAGACCAAGAAATCATTCTTTTTGAATTTCCAGTTTATAGAAGTCCTTTCAGTGAAACACCTGGGCCTGGTATAAATGCACAAGCCAAAAAGCTACAGTTCCATAGGTGATTTTTCTCCTGCGCTGTTTGTTCTTCATTACAGCAATGCAAAACATTGGAAATAAAAATGAAGAAGACAAATCAGAGTCTGGTTAGCAAGGGAGATATAACATAATACCAGTCACTGTTATACTTCCATGTGTGCTTAATGAATCAATGCTGGCAGGAAAAAAGATTGCTGGAGCCTAAGGCGCTTAGTGACAGCGTGTAACATAACTTGCATTTCCCCTTAGGTGTCACTCTAAAAAGTTGGTATGGACAATTTCTAGTTCTAATGTAATGAGAGCGCAGGGTGATGCTGTCAAGATGAGAAATTCTGGCAGCTCTGTGTGAAGCTGCACGCAGGCAACCAGTGCTTTATGCAGCTGGGCAAGACGTGGGAGCAGGATGGGCACCCCCAAGGCTGTGTATCTGGGGTGACAGTAGGAATGTCCTCCCTGCCATGGGGACCGCCAGAGACCTGCCAACACCACCAGCTCCAGAGATGTTGGACAGGTTTAGAAATGAGTATGTGAGCTGCCCATGAAGGAAACTGTGCAAGCGTCAACTGCCCCCCTCAGAGACTGCACAACTGGAAACAAAAAGAGAATGAAGATGAACAAAATGCAGTGCATGGAAGTGCCTCCTGTCAGCAGAGATGCTACAGGGGCTGTGATACACAGCTCAGCTAATAGCATCCACCTGAAAAAAACCTTAATATTTGACCCCATTTTCATGTAATATCACATCTCATATTTCTCCCACATTGGGACTTGGGACTCTTCTTTGGCCTCCACCCAACAGCTTCCCCTGTACAAAATCAGGACCCGGTGGGTGCTGTGATTCACCTCTGAGGTGCCATCCTTCTTAGACATCTGTGGCTGCCTCCTGTATATCCAGGTACACTCTCCAAAGCAACCTCATCGGTATGCACAGCCTGTAATCAGCAGTGAAACACTTTAGGATTCATTTCAGTCAAGGATGTAAGGCTTGAATCGTATTATATCATCTGGTAATTAATACTAAGAGATCCCGTACAGTGTAACAATAGCTATAAAATTGCTTCAACTACATGGGATACAGAGAGAAGAAATGACACAATATGATCATTATTATTTTTGCCTTTTGGGTTTTTTTTCTTCTGCTAAATCTTGTAAGATCCCTCATGAACTTATCTCCTTTCAAAATTACTTCTTGTCAGAAAACAGAATGAAAACTCTGAGCAGGACATCATGCCATTTCAGAATGAGCCAAGGTCAGCTAGTTCATTTTTTAAGTATGAAACTCCACACTGCTCCCTGCCAGCTGGAAGCTGCATGAGCTGCTCCGTCTGCCACATGCCACGTCTGGGCATTGAGGGAAATCACACAAGAGCAAATGGGAGGGTGCAGCATGGTACCAGAAACACCAAGTGACCTGGTGTTTCAGAGGATCAGGTTTAAAGACTAATTTCTTCTGAGCTGCAGAGAGAGAATCTTAATCACATTGGAATGGCAAAGGAGCATTGCCCCACCACAAATCTCTGGTGCTCTTTCAAATATCAGTTCAACAGTGACAGAAACTGCAGCCACTGGTTCGTGTGCTTTGACTGTGAGCCAGTTCATACAATTAATAACGCATTTCTGCCCAATCAACAGAACGATCCGTCCTTGCCCCTAGGTACTAATCATGTGTCAAGACAATTAATTGCAGAGATGTACTATGTGAGGAAGGTTGCCCTTAATGTAAAATGTGGCAACTTTTCTGAAAGGCCCAAGACAATGATCATCTGAATATCCTCCCTTCCAGTAAGGCTACCATCTCTAAATGAGAGAGGAGAACTTGTTCAACAAGAGATGTAAAAACAAACCTTTCTCTGGCTTCAAACCCACAAGATCCAGAGCACCCTGCCATCTACAACTGAGCAAAATCATGCTCTGCAACAAAGGTTACAATTTCCCATTTAGATTGGATCAAAAGTCCCTGGATGGCTAAATTTAAAAGTTGATCACTGCAAAGGATTTTTTAAAAGATTTTTTTTTCTGTCACCAAATTTTCTAGTTCACAAAAAGCATATTCCTTGCAGAAGCCTGATCTGATGAGGGATAACTTGCCACTGATTTTCACAGAAATATGGTGAGATCTCCCCTTAGTCACTACCTCACTGGGCGTGTAATTGGGTGTAGATAAGAGGAGCCGGCAGGGAGCCTGAGGACACAGATTTCAGACATAGAAATGAGTTGATGTGTCAAGGCACAATGTGTTTCACTTTGTCTACTCTTCTTTCTCAAAGAGAAAGGGTAAAATCAGACCAGGTCACAGTCACCTCCTGTGACCCCCTCCCTGCCTCAACCTCCTGACGTCTGCTCTGGCACTGCTCCATATTGCACACCTGTTGGGGAGACAGTGTTCTCAGGAGAGGGGTACAGGTTAGTCACGATTAGAAAAGGAGTATCAACAATCCCTTTGCCCTCTCTGCAACCTGGCTGTTGCCAGGGTCCCTCCTTCTGGGAGGGAAGCAGCCCTGGCAGCAAGAGCCATGGCAGTGACTGGGAGTTGCTATTCTCCCAACTGCTTCACCTTGTTTTTTGATTTTTCACTTTGACTCATTGTTCCCAGTCATCATTGTCATCCATAAAAAGAGGTGCTGGGGCACGTTTTACAAATGCGTGTGCTTAATCATCCTGATATCTGAGAGGAGCCTTGTAGATAAGAAGGGCTGTTATCTCCATCTCACAGTGGCAACGTGAACCCTCCAGGGCTGCACAGGATGACTGCGGCTGCACAAGTCTCCAGCAGCAGCGTGCAGACATCCTACTGTGCAAAACTAAGGGGAGAAAAGCCCTTCTAGTGCTGTAAAGGGTGGATTTAACTTCACATCCAGCTTTGGGACCTGGAGAGTCCCACTGAACCCTTCCACTGCTGCAGACTCGAGATAACCTTTCCCCATTTCGACGTACCTTTCCTTGGCTCATCCTCATGAGCAAAGGACGCAGCCGTCCTTCCTGGCTACTTTGGTACATACCATTGCCAGTCTATCCTACTTGGAACGTGCTCTCCTCATCCCACTGTGAAAGGCCCCATCCTCTAGTCATCGTTTTCTTTCATGTACAACAAATTGTATTCATAACAAGAGAGCCCAGGCAAAATTCCCCTGAGAATGTGAAATTACATTTTTCAGGATCTCACAATAAAACATGAGTTGTGCTCTCCTCTCATCTATTCACCCTTTCAGTTAAGCTTTCACCCTGCACATTAGAGAAATGAGTCATCTTCACCATCACTCACGCAATTACATTCACAGTACTTTGCCTTATTCTTCAGTTTTTCACTATCACCTGAAATATATGCGCTCCTTAGTCTCTAATATTACTTTATCCCTAAAAAATAAATCACAGTTATAATGAGAAGCTTCCAAAGACTCTAATCCTAAAACGCACTCCTATAATAGCACAAGGGAATCTCCACACTGAGTATTAAAAGGATAATTTTTCAGTGCATCCCCAGTTTCCCAGATACACACAGCTCTTTGTTTTCACCTGCAAATGACTCCATAGATTAGCAGAGAGACAAAACTCAATCAAGCATGTCTGTCATTGCGATTATGGCCTGGCTGTAAAGCAATTTCACAGAATGGGAGAGGATCATGATATACCTACCACAACTTAAAAGCCTTCTTCATTGCACCGGATTTACATAACTTTATTTACTGTCGTAGATTAAAGGTGCAGAAAAAATCGCATGTGCCCATAATGGGAAATGAGCAGAGCAGTGGCACTGGAGGCACTTCATCTTTTGAATTGAGTTTTGCACCTGCAGAATTCCCCTCTTGCTATTTGGCACTACCTTTTGGCTTGCACAGATTAAATAAATGTAAGGGACTATTTGTGTATGTGTATCTTCTATCAAATAAGAACTAAAAGTAAGTTCAAAAGCTTGAATTAGAGACTAATGTTTTTTGGGTTTGACAAAGGCTGTGGAGTTTGCTGGGGAAAATGTAACCCTTAACTCTCATAGGAAAATACATCAAGATTGCTGTGGTTTTCTCTACTTGAAGGTCTTCCAGAGTAACTTTAGCACACCTTCAAAAAATCTCCCCCAGTGGCAGTTTTAGAGCTATGTCTATCAATGCAGATTGCCACGTAGAGCCATTGACAAATTCTCACATACCTTCAAACCCTAAACCTGACTTAAAATTTCTTCAAGTGGTTTCTGACAGTTTAAACAAGAAATGTGGCCTTTTAAAATAAAAACTGAAATCCTCATTCTGATGAAAACACTATGTGATATGAGATTTGACATCTCAGTCTTCCTGGCTCTGGAATAACTGTTCATGCTTATTTTACTAGGAAATGAGCAGGTATGCAAAAGCTCCTGCAAGTACTGCAGAGTCCATGCAGCTACAGAAAGCAAAATTCTCTGGTGGTCACAAGAACCTGCCCCAGTTCCACTGCAGAGCTCGTGGCTACAGGCTGCTCTGGCCCAGGCAGAGCACGTTTGGGTGATGATGCATCATGCTCCTGAAAGAAAAGGGCCGCAGATCATACAGTCATAGAATCATTTAGGTTGGAAAAGACTCAGATTGTCAAGTCCAACCATTAACCCAGCACTGCCAAGTCCACCACCAAACCATGTCCTTAAATAACAGGAGTTTCTTCACACTGGCAAATTGAATATTCTTCAAAAACTCAAAATAACCGGCCCTGATTTGGCCAGATCAATGCAACCAAAGGTAGACTGGGGTCTTCCAAAAAGCTGACCACATTTCATAAGGAATGGCTACATCATGCCACCTTCAGAGAGGAAGCCACAATGACTCTTGGCAGTGTACAGCTTGTTTCCGTGAGAGTGGAGGAAGAACCCAGGGTCAAGGCCGCTTCTTTGGTGATGCTTTTTGCTCCTTATTATGAAAACTCCTTTTTTCCCTCTTCAGTACAAGATAGAAATCTGATGCAGTTTCATTTCACCTTTTTTTCCCCTGGATCCTGGTTCTGCAAGGCTAAAATGGACCTCCCTGGAATGACTCTGATGCTGAAATATATTCCTAAGTATTCAGCTGAATCAGGCCCTCTTGAAGTATAAGGAGGAAGGTATTCAAGCTTTCTAATCCAGCAGCACAGCAGGGAAACTGCTTGTCTCTGTGATTGTGTTATTGCATTTCAAAGAGAGAAGCAAGTTTCTCTATCCACATTGCACTGACAAACCTTTAGTCTCCCAGCCTAACTTTCAAGATTATTTGTTATGAATAAAAGGAAAGGCACTTCTATTTCCATAGCTGACAAGCTCTGCTTCAGGGCATGCATTTATTTTCCATGCTGTTGATCTCTTCCTGCCTGTATCAGGCTAATTCATCAGATTAATAAAGGACGATTTAGCTTCCTGCAGGGTGTTATTGATCTCTTGGGGAACATGGCAGTTGTTTGCTATGCCACCTTTCCCCTGAGCAAAGGGGATGACTTTTAAGTATTTCTAATGCTTGAAGGCTACAGCTGGCTCTCTCCAAATAGCAACAGAGGCGCAAAAGGCAGCGGCAAAGGGGAAATGCAAAATGTATCTTATCTCTTGGATCTTTCTTGCCCTGCCTCTGCACTCACCAGTGTGCCCAGAACACACCAACTTCAGCTGCCTGTGACAGGATCATCTTCTGACTCCAACAGCACTTACCAGCCAAAGCTGTATTTCCATACACCTCTTCAGAGCACCTTGGGAAGGCACTGGGGTTTCAGCACTGGAAGCCCCATCACAGTCAGGTGTGTTGAGCAAGAGGGGTTGAAATTGGTTGAATTTTAAGGTCCTTTCCAACCCAAGCCATTCTAGGATTCTATAAGTCTATGACATCCTCTCAGGACCTTCCACAGGAGTGGGGGTTTTTCTTAAGAGACCAGAAGTGCACGTTCCAGAAATCTTCACATGTCATCCAACACAGAAACAGCTGTATCTCCTTACCAGTCCTGAAATTCCCCTCTGTCCTACCAAAATTTTCCCTATACCTTCAAGGTACAGTGCTGGATGAAGGGTTTTCATTCTCCATAATCTCATTGTTGTTCCCTGGCTCCCTGCTTGTCTGGGCAACAATCCCTGCCCTCCAAACACAGCCTGGCTCCAGATTTCCAGGATGCTGGGCTTCATGATTGACTTTATTAAAAAACAAACACTGTTTATTTGTGCTAGGGTACAAAGCCCACATGCTCAGCCTCAGTGACTTACTACCTCATTCTTCACCTTTTTTTTTATTTAACGCAATCTATGGCCGTTCCGTTTTCTCCTCAAAACCACTGACAGAAGTGCTAAACTGTGGCACAGCGAGACCTAAGCTCCACCACAGCTAGGCAGATACAAGCTCCCTTACTGCCCCATTTGCATCTCTGTTGTGAGCTTGTAAATCTTTTGCCTTAAAATCTACTCCATACATACTATATTCATTTTATATAATTCTAATTCCTTAATCAATAGCTTAGAAGAACCAAATATCTCTGTAAATTACAGCAAGGTTATTACCTTTAGCAGTCTAATTTGCAATCTCATTAAAAAGATATGAAGCTCTTTTCTGTGACCCTACAGTGATGGAATAACTCCCCATCCTTCATTAGTCATACCCTCGTGGGCACTGCTCCATGTTTGTCTAGGACTGCTCTCAAGCTGGGCTGTCCTCAGCTGGTTTCCAAGCCTGCTTTCATTGCTGCCCATCTGTGATGGCTCAAGCATCACCAAAAAACAGTATGACCAGCTCCGAGAGCAGTAGGGCCAGTACCCCAACGAGTTTCCTGGACCCACGGATGCAGTGGACGCAGTGGTGGCCTGTGCTGTGTCCCACATGCAGGATCACAGTGAGACATTCCATCCTGCAGTATCACCACAACTGAAACTTGTTTTCCCAAAACACGGCGTATTTATTGAGTGTTTCTGCATGGATCGAGTGTCTTTGCTGCATTATCAAAATACCTTTTCATGGGGTTCAGCTGGTACCTGACCAAATAAATGCCTTTTCTTCTTAATATATTTGGAAAGTTACTGAGCTCTACTTTTATCATTTTCCTTCACAAATGAAAGGAACACACATTTTCTCAAACACAGAAAAGTTTTGGAGCCAGAATTAGACAAGGAAATGCTTGAAGATAGGGAATGAGGGACTGGTTCCTCCCAGTCCCATTAAGATGGATGATTAAAGACTGGTCGCACCCCAAGAAGCCACCGTGTCTGGCGACTGCCTACATATCCCATTCAGGAACATTCCTCATGTGGGTTATGGTTGCTCTCACAAATGCAAAATGATATTCAAATAGATCCATAATGTCCTGCTGCTTCCAGTTTTAGATGCCTGTTTCCTAGTCTTTTCTTTCCCTTCCCCTGGAGTCTCCCAGGACCTGATGAGAAGAATTCGCAAGGACAGGGATGAAGAGAGTGGAGAAGTTAAAAAAGCTGTACTACACCTCTTGTGACAGGAACATGTTTCCTGGTGGTTTATGCCCCTATCACACGACCTACGGTTTCATTTCTGCCCTTGTAAAACAGCCGAAATACCATTGCCAGTGTACATTCTTCCGTGACAATTTTTCTCTGGCTTTGGAAGATATGGAAAGATTATAGTCTGCCAGCATCACTCCTACAGTGACAACTTTGTTGTCCCAGGTGTTTTGGAACAAGCGGGACTTACCAGGACTGTCAGAAAGTCTTCCTTAAACACAGAGCAATTTGTAGCACAAAACCCATCAATGCTCTCCTGCAGGAAGGGAAATAAGGGTGGATGTTTTATCCTGTTCTCTGTGCTATACATGACCTTTAGGGTCCCCAGAACAAGACTGTGCTCAAGCTGAACTCCAGCTAAAAATCATGGAGTTTGTGGCTGGGGGTTGTTATGACAAATGTGTTCCTGGGAACAATCTGAGTGGGCACAATCTGCCCACTCAGAGGAGGTCCCCTCACCGTGGCTGGGTGCGAGGAGGGGGCCAGGGCTGGCTGTGCCCTGCAGGGTGGCTGGAACTTGTGCTGCCTCCAGGCCCTGTGCTGGCAGCTCTGTGGAAAACGGCTGCTGCTCCTAATTAAATAGCACAGATCCATTCCTGCTCATCAGTGTGGCAGCGTAAGCCCTTCTCATGCCTCGGGGAATGGAATTAATGCTGCTGAGAGACAACATAAATTGCAGCCTGAAAATGGCAGATCAGGTGTATACTTACCGCCATTAAAAGGCTTTAAATTGGTTTAGAATTGAAAAAGAAAAATATCTGCCAGAAAAGACTCACATAGAGGTGTAAAGGGCTAAATGCAAATTACAGGGTGAAGTTGAATTCGTCACGAAGTTGCTTTAGGACTTCTCATTTCACACCCACAATGCTGGCCCTCAGCAAGGGACACAGAGACTGACCCTGCTTAGGAGTCAAATTTTTAAAAACTGTCAGATGAAGAAACCTCACTTCGAAACACTGGATGTCTCTTGGATAACTTTAGGCCTGCTTTTATAATGTAGGATCAAAGGATTTGAAGACTTGGAACAAAAATGAACTGCAGGCATTTTGGACACTCTTCACCCAGTGATTATTAATATGTGGGTAACTTGTCACATGACAGCCAAGTGAATGTACTACATCCATATTTTAATATATATAAATATATCAATGTATATATAGGTATATATATTAGGTCTGTGAGCTACACTATCATTCTGTAAAGGAGTGACCCACTTTTCTGCAGTTCCTAAAGTTCACTCTACACTGAGAACATTTACATTTCAAACTTGCCAGTCGCTGGGTAAAAATCTATTAATAATTTTGTCAAAAGACTCAGAACCCAGAGTGCTGCTCTTCCAGGACAGCCTGAGCACACCGGCCATGGTCCTTCCCTCACAGCCCAGTGAACCTCCCCCTGCTGCTGCCAGTGAGGGCTGAGACGGGAGAGGGCAAGTGCTTGTGCCCAGGGGAGGCCAGAGAGTGAGAGCGAGGGACATCTCCAAAACTGGGAGGTGTAGAACCAAATTGTCTCAATCAGGAATAGTCAACTCTGTGTCTCCCACCTGTTACAAACAGTGGCTCACCATGTGAGGGAGTGATGGATGAAGAGGAGCATGGAAATCTGGAACAAGATGCTGAATCACCGACTCTTTCTGCTATCATGGAGAAGCAACTTGCAGCCCCTCAGCATTTTGGGCCAGTGGTGGGGACCCACTGATGTGGTGGCGATGAAACACTGGGAAACAACAGTCTTACAGTTGCAGTGCAGCACCATTAGCTGGACACTGGTGTCACAGGGACTGAACAATTCTCATATAAAATTTTCTTCTGAAACATTAGCTGCAGACAAAGATCTTTTTATGAATTATGAAGTATTATTTCCTGTTTAATTGCATTGATTTACAGTGAAAGCTTTAAACATCACCTTAATAATTATCTTAAACCAATTTGTCATCAGGAATACGATAAACCATTACCTCTGCCAGTGCTTACAAGGAGCTGATTCTCCTACATCAGAGGAAGTGGAAGAAAACAAGAAGCAAGACTTAAAATGCCTGAGTGTGCATCCAGGTTGCTGCATTTAGGGCAAAATATTATGAGAAAGATTATCAGTAAAACTGATGGTAGAAAAAAATAACTTCAGAGTCAGTAGTAGTCCTTGTTCATGGAGAAATGTCCAGATGATGGTCAGTGTCTGGAATCCACCATCACTGAGCAGCCCTGGTTGGACTTACAGGTCACCCTGCTGCTCTTGTACTTTCCACAGGGCTCTCCTGCAAGGCAACTGAAGGGGACTGATGTCCAAAATCCTCTCCGAAGCTGAAACCAGCCCTGGAGAATGGCAAGTATGTGACAGTGGTTTGTGTTTCTGCTGGTGACACTGAGACCAGTCACCTTTCTGCTTTGTCACTCCCTCTTCCCTTGCCTGCAGACCAAGATGATGTTTCTGCTCACAGCAAAGACGTTTTGTAAGGAAACTTCACACCATTCCAACCTCTGCTCTTACAGAAGGTGACTATTAAAAACCAACACCAAAAAAAACCTGTCTAGGGGGATGGAAAATCTTAGACAAATAGTTACAGCCTCAGCCAGCTACAGCCACTATGACAAGGGGAGAGCAATGTGAGACATGTTGTAGAGAGAATGGCTGAGCCAGGATTCCTGAGCAGGGCACCCTTCCCAGGGGGACAGGTTGGGCATTCCCAGTGAAAATTATGTATGCTTTGAACCCCCCAAATTCCTGTGAGAGTGAGAAGGGTGCAGCAAAGGAGAGCTGTAACAGGGTTTGAATATTTTGAACTCTTTTGACAGCCAGGTGCTGTAGTGCACTTTATCTGTGTGAGATCTTGCAGCAGTCGAGCACTTCTCAGCCCCATCCTGGAGCAGATTATCACACTCTGCTCCGCTTGCAGCATCACCTCAAATTTTACTACTGCTGCTGCAAAATTTCAGCCCCATGACAGTTTCAGCAGAATTGTCTATTTCTTGCAGAGTGATCTTGAAATATACACAGTGGTTTGCAGGGGCAGGATGAAAACCCGATATCACAATGATTTCAGGGAAAGGCGTGTCACAGGGCTGCCAGCTAGAGGGGCACCCCACGTCCCCTGCTCCCGGAGCTGCCAGCTTCGCCCACCAGAGGCACAGGGGGGCTCAGCAGGGAGACAGGGACAGGCCGAGAGTGACAGTCCCTCCCTGAGGGCAGCCATCATTGCCCTTTGCTACATGGCGTTCCTTCTCCTGCAGGGAAAACCTTGCATTCCACAAATTCAGAAGGCTCCACTCGCCGAGTGGTAACTGGGGATTGGGGCTGCAATGTGACTTGAGCCAGATGGAAGCAGCAGCACAGGAACATCTTCCACAGGGCAGGAGCCTCCTGCCTTCACCACAACATCCATTTCAGCCTCTAGCCTTTGTATAAAGTATCATCAAATAATTTACAGTAGGTGTCAGCTGCAGGCTACAGGCAAAAAGGAGGTTTATTTAAGATACCATGTGGATTGTTATACAAGGTCCTGATGGATTATTCCTATCTGAGAATTTACAGATACTGCAGAAGCGTGGACAACAATTTGGATTAGTTTAGATTAAACTCAGACTGGGTTGGTTTTCCTCCCTGAGGAAATCTCAGCCCTAGGTCTACACATTTTCTTGAAGGCAAGATGTAGACAAAAACAACTTTTACACTTTCCAGCAGGCACCTGAAGTACTTTTCCATCAATCACATTTGATATACAGAGGCGGAAGTGTGAGCTACTTCATTAAGAGCCCTCACACATAACCGGGTACATTTACATATTAATCAGACAGCTGAGCTGCTAATCTTTCTATCTTATGTGCTTCTGTAACCATTAGTCAGAGCTGGGTGCTGTTAAATACTCCAGGTACCACCAAGTGCTCTAAAATCAAGACGAGTGCAGATGACAGAAAAGCTCATATTTACAACTCTCCCGCAGAGCTGAGCACTGTTAGCTCTGCCACGGTAACATAAATACATATATCTAACACTGGGAGCTTTAATCCAGTGGGAGCACTAAGCGAGGCCAGGCACTCCCACTGCCAAGAGACTTCAGTGATCCCCAAGGAAAAAAAAGCTGGCTCCTGTTCAGCCTTCTCCAGGCTCTTTGCTGGTGTCTGAGTGGCACAGGGCACCTGGCATGATGCAACCTGGGCACTCTGGCATAAAACCCTGAGAGATGCTGCACTTGGGGGTACCAGGCTTTGAGCTGCTGAGTTAAATTCTCTCCATTCACCAAGAGCAGACATAGCTTAGTGACATGGTCTAGCTGGGGGGTGTAGGGCTGGATGACCCTGGGCCCCTTCCGGCTCGGAGTGGCCTGCTAGATTGTGAGGCATCTAGGTTGTTATTATGCTCTGGGATGTGCTCTTGGTCGCTGTACGGGTATTAGATGGTGAGTTGGACTAGATGATCCTTGTGGATCCCTTCCAACTCATAATTTTCTGTGATTCTGTGATTCTGTGGTTTAACCTTTGGGTGAGAGGATAGTGCCTGCTGCTTTGCACCACACACGTCACTTCTGCCTTCTCCCTGAGACCAGGTGCCAGCGTGAGCAGGGCAAAGGGGCAGCCGGTGCCCACGGGTCACACACTGACAGTGCAGACTACCACAAAACATACAGACACATAACAATTGCCTCTGCTGAGGAAGTTGTTTGTGGTACCACTTCCTCCTTGCAGAATTGTCACAGTTCACATTTCCTGAGCTTTAATTAAACAAAGGACAAATACGTAACGCGTGGGGCTTCAGCGATCGCACAGGCTTTACTCTGATCTTCCCTGCTTTGGCCCTCCAAGGTTTTGTTTGCCATTTTCTCCAGATTAAAAGGATGGAAAACTCAACCACACCCCAAGGAACAGATTTATGCTTTTGCCATGGGACATCACAGCAACTGGGGTTGTTCAGCCTGGAGAAGAGGAGGCTCAGAGGTGATCTCATTGCTGTCTACAACTACCTGAGGGGAGGTTGCAGCCAGATGGGTGTGGACCTCTTCTTTCAGGCTGACGACACCAGAACGAGAGGGCACGGCCTCAAGCTACGCCAGGGGAGGTTTAAACTTAATGTTAGGAAGCGGTTTTTCACAGAGAGAGTGATTGCACATTGGAATGGACTGCCCAGGGAGGTGGTGGAGTCGCCGTCCCTGGAGGTGTTTAAGAGAAGACTTGATGAGGAGCTCAGTGACATGGTCTAGCTGGGGGGTGTGGGGCTGGATGATCCTGTGGGTCTCCCCTGGCTCAGAGTGGCCTGTTAGCCTGTGAGGGAACTAGGTTTGTGTTTACCACTCTGGGATGTGCTTTCGGTCTCTGTACGGGTGTTAGATGGTGAGTTGGACTAGATGATCTTTGTGGGTCCCTTCCAACTCATAGTATTCTGTGATTCTATGAATCATTTGGGTTACTTGCAGTTCTCAGCAGTCGGTATGGCCTTGCTGTCCAGCCCCAGAGCAGCAACCCAGCTGCACTGGCACCCCAGTGGCTCTCCCTCATGTCCCAGCAGCCCCTCAGACCCCCACCAGCTCTGCACTGCCCTGCCACCCCCATGCCCACAGCAGCAGGAGGATGCTGGGATGCACAGGAATGCTTTGGAGACTATGAGCCTCTGCACAGGCTCTGCCATCATTCTAGACCCACAACCAGAGGTTTTTCCAGTGGATTTGTTTCGTAGGGGAGAGCTTCGACGCCCCACTGATGGCACTACAGCCCTACATACCCCATCCCAGCAGCTGAAGATATTCAGCCCTTCTATTTCTCACCCTGTAGGATGAGGGATTTTGGAAACCACCAGCAATTCATGCTCCTTGTCTGGACATGCTGCATTCCTCAGTGGCATTTTATAGCCAATGGATCTCTCCTCCATCATTCACTGCTTTTTATAATGTTTTATTGATTGGTTTTGTCAAACTATTTTATTGATTGGAAGTATTTCCAACCTCTGCAGTCTGGACATAAATATTAAAGAGGAGATGAGGGGACACAGGCTTTACAACGGAGCCCTGGCTCAGTCTTGAGTCTGACTGAACACCTAGTCCTGGCCCAGTGTCCTTGCTTGACCCAGGGCAAAACTGGGAGAAAGGTGCGGGGACACACTAACATCCATCTTTGTATTTCTACCTTCCAGACAGAGGCACAAGAACAGTAGCCCAGTCTGAGCTAGCTGAAATAAAGCCTTGCCCATAACTGACCCTTTATGGGGATGCTTGAGGGACAGGGTGGGGGGGTCACAGCCACCAGAGGCAGACCACTGGAGCCTGGTACATTCCCAGCAATGCAGGGGCACAAAGGTGGAAACCAGGTGAGATTGCTGCCTGAAATACCACCCTGACATGTTACTGTTACTGCACATCTCACCCCAACACCTCCTGGTCTCATCATGAGGCAGGTGCATGCTCTACCCTCTCACGTGGCCACTGCTTCACTACTCCTCATGCACTTGCCAGGAGCGACTTGGCTCTTGGCTCCTGGCTCCTTCCCTGGGATGCAGTCCAGGAATGCCTGGCTTGTCTGCCTGGAAACCAAGAGGGATGTGCCCAGGGTGAGATGTCACACAGCTCACTTTTGGATCAGGATTATTTATTCATTGTTATTTATTCATCATTTTTAAATTACCTTTGCAGTTTGGTTTTGATTCCTGCCATTTGCCTCTCCTGCGAGCATAAGAAACACCACAATGAGTGCAATGGGGCAAAACTTCCAGCCCTTGAAACACCAAACCACTGAACTATGGTCACATTTACCACATTAATGCAGGGCAGAGCACCTCTGCTCCTTCCAGGCCAGAGCAGGCATTACCCTGAGGAAGAGCTGATTAGACCAGATAGGAGCATGTACGATGTGGGGATTCCCATTTCACACACAAACCATCAACAAATAAATAAAACAAACCATCGAAATCATGACTGCCCCACTTTCTCATGCAAACCCCCAGCTAGAAGGGTTTACCTTTGCTGTGGTTTAGTTCTTCGGTTTAAGCAGTGGAAAGAGCCCATCTTAAAATGAGCTGCGCCTTCAGCTGGTGCTTTTTGCTAACAGTGTATATCGGTATTTGCCTATAAAAATCCAAGGTCACACTAACAAGTCACAGGGGGTATGGCCTGGTCACCCACAGACAACAGCTGGCCATCTCATGAGAAACCAGCTTCTCCCCGGACACTACAGTAGGGATTTGATGGCCTTTTCTACCCCCAGAACACATTCCCCTTTCCTGCAGGAAGGCAAAGCTGAGTCCTCTCCTCACTCTTACTCAGGAAACTCCAATTTCCATTCCATCATCTCTTTGTGGTTGGAGGCACCAGCACCTTCTTTCACCTGCCTGAGAGCCTCAGCAATGCCCAGGGGGGAAGGAAAGGTCCAACCCTCCTCACCTGCAGGAAGGAAACAGTTATATTTTAATCATTGTTGAGCACAGTTATTTAACAGTTTCCAAAATCTCTACTGCTCCCCAGTCCTCATATTACATCTGTAACATGAAATTTGCACCACCCAGTGCTGGGAAAGGTGGATTAAGCTTTTTTCCCTTTTTACCAGGGAAGAACATAAAACCAGAAAACACAGTGGCAAAGCCAGGTGTCCTTTAGACAGTGGATTTCAGAGATAAGTTACTCTCCACCTGCACGCAGCATAGCACTGATCGTGTAAGTGGCCCCCTGGGGATGTATCATGCTCCTACGCAGAGCAGTGCCAGTACAGGACAGATCAATGTGATGTTATGGTGAACAAAACTCATCTTAACACTCACATTTTTCAGTCTTGATTGAGCCTCTTGAAATCAATGGAACCATTTCCTTTGCCACAGGTGTTTCCACCACATAGATCCATCGGGTTGTAGGGTAGTGCTGCATGGTCTTCCCTTCTAACTGCACAAAGCCACTCCCATATTTAGCAGCACCCAGGGAGGGAGTCCAAAAGAGACAGCTGTGGGTGTTGCCTCTGGGGGCAGCAGCAGAGTTGCTTTCTTGTCCAGCTCCTCTTTCCTACTTTTCCCATTTATTTATATAAGGACTGCCAAATCTTGTGCACTTCCACCGAACCACGGCTTGATTCATGAGGAAGGCAGACACAGCACTCCTCTTTCCCCTCAGGCACCTGTCAGCATCCACGAGTGATCCGAAACACAAAGGAAACAGCCCTGTGTATATTCCTGGAGGCTTTGCAGGGCTGGGAGGGCCCTGGGACAGGCAAGAACCTGGGAGTCTTAAGGCTCTTAGCTCAAGGCAAATCATGGGATCACAGGATGGTTTGGGTCGGAATGGTCCTTAAAGACCATCTAATTCCAACTCCCTGCCATAGGCAGGGGCACCTTCCGCTAGACCAGGTTGTTCAGGGCCCCATCCAGACTGGCCTTGGACAGCCCCAGGGACAGGGCAGACACAACTTCTCCAGGCAAAGTTCCAGTGCCTCAAAACCCTCATAGGGGAGACTTTCTTCCTAATTCCACATCTAAACCCACGTTCTGCATGCCCTTGTCAAAATTTCCTCTCCAACTTTCCTGTAGCCCCTTTAGGTACTGGAAGGTGCTACAAGGTCTCCCTGGAGCCTTCCCTTCTCCAGGCTGAACAGACCCAACTCTCAGCATGTCTCCATAGCAGAAAGGCTCCAGCCATCTGAGCATCTTCCTTTGTAATATTTTCCTCTGGGTGTGGGACTTGTCTTCCCCCTGACCCTTGGCCCCTTTCTGGGAAGGGCGAATATGAAAAGGTTGAGCTGCAGTTCCCTTGGAAAACCAGGTTTGAGTGGTGGATAAAGAGAGGGATTAAGGAGAGTTGAACTGTTTATCTTCATCACACTTGCACTCCAAACACAAGTAAGTTAAAGATACTACTATTAGACTTCAGTGCTTACAAACATCTTCAGAAAGTAAACAGTTGTAGGTGGGGATGGCACAGATGGTGTGGGGTTCTGGGGAGAGGCCTCAGGGCTGCTGCTGCTGTCATGCCTAAACAATTCTTGCTCCTCTCTGCAAGCTTTGATGGCAGCTGATGTTGCTCTGTGCCTAAAATATTTTACATGGCTAAACCACCCTAAATGCCTTGGCAGAGAACAAGTTCTTGCAGCACCGCAGAGAGAGATCATGCTGCTATTTCTGGACTATTCTATAAATACCTATTTTCTCTGGAAACAGCCCTCAGCTGCACTGAGGCCAAACCTCTGCCCAGCATTTGACCTCTCCTTTTTAGAGCTGGGCCCTTTTCTTCCCTAGAAAATCTCCTCCTGGATTAAAAGCTGGTTCTCCTAAAATATAGCTACTGAGGGACCTGGGGGCAGCAGTGGCAGGAGCCCTCCCTTGCACACAATGAGCTCCTTTGCCCAGCATCGGCCACAATCACACAGCATGAGGTGCAAGAAGGTTTGGGTGCATTTCCTAGGGAGGGACCCCTATCACAGGGATCCTTGGGGCAATTTCAGCGCCTTCCCCACTGCCAGCAAACAAAGCCCATTTTAGGGGACCACCCTTGCTTTGGAATTGCTGCTCCCAGGCCCTACACAGGCCCCGCTCGTTAACCCCTGACCTGCTGAAACCCCCCTCTCCACGTGCCAAGGAGAAAAGGCCCAGCTGGGGAGCACACAGCACCCCAGCAGCAGGATCTCCACAGGCACCACCACAGCGCAGAACAAACCCCACAACTACCCAAGGTCTCACCTGAGGTGAGGGGGTTCACGTGTTCACTTCTCCTTCCTCACTCACCCCTCTGCTCTGCAGCGAGCCAGAGCCCAGATGGGCTCCTGCCACCTCCTCCCTCTGGGACACAGGGATTTACCACCCAGCAGCATCCAGTGCAGAGCAGATTTACACAGCCCAAACCCTTATTTACACTTCAATTCTGTCACTGCTTGTGCACAAACACAAATCACATTGTTTTCCCAAGACATTCTTGCCAGCAAGGTTTCATCGGTTTTTCCACCCACCCCCAGCACTGAAGGGTGGAGTGCAGCCATACTAGCAGCTAGATATTAAAAATAAATAAACTGGGAAAAAACAGCAGCCAGCAGCTCTGATTAAAGATGAACAGGTATTTGGATTTTCAAAGAGATAGTGCTTTGACTTAAGCACATGAATGACTGATTACATTCGTAAGACTGTTCATCTGCTTTGTACTTGAATTAGATGATGCACATTTAAAAACCCATCCCCAGGTGAGTTCTGGGCTTTTTTGGAGGGCTGGCATCAAAGCAGCAGACAGATGGGAGTCACAGGCCAAGTGATGAAATGCAGTAATCACATTGAGTGCCATTGCTCACGCCTGGTGCTTTGAACACAGCTTGGAACAGAAATGCAAATATCTATTTTTTATTAGAGACCCAGCTCAAACCACTTCAGTCTGACCGCAGAGACGTAGTGTGAGCAGTTCATCAGAACAAACATTTACTCAGGTGCCTGAAAGGCTGCAGAACTCTAGAGCAAAAAGAAAATACTAAAAAAAAAAAAATTCACTTTCCCCCCCCACACACAGACTCCCTGAACCACCAGGAAAGGCCATGACTCCTTTACAGGCTTCTCTCAAACCCAGAGAACAGGAGGTTTCCTTTCCAGCCAGCAGTGCCCTGTGCTGAGATGGTGGGAGCATTCACATGCAGGCTCTGGGATACGAATGGCAGGACATCTGTCTGTGACCGCGTGGGATGGACAGACAGACACACAGAATGGAGCTCTGAAGAATTTCTTCTACAAACGTGCAGCTGTTTATTGGGACAGACCTAAACCCTTTGTCCTGCCTCCCATGGCATGGGAGGGAAATGGAATACTGCAGTTGAGTGGTGCTGTTCCCTACCTGCCCAGGGACAGGCCATGTTGCTGGGGAAGAATCTGCAGCCCAAGTCTTACAGGGAGTGGCTGAGGGAGCCAGCCGTGTTTAGTTTGGAGAAACTGAGGCTCAAGGGCATCTTATTCTCTACAACTACCTGAAAGGAGGTTGTAGCCAGATGGGGGCTGGAGTCTTCTCTCAGTTAACAAATGACAGAATGAAAGGAAAATGGCCTCTAGCTCTGCCAGGGGTGGTTTAGAAAGGACATTAAGGAAGATTTTTTTGCCTAAAGGATTGTCAAGCACTGGCACAAGCTTCCCAGGGCAGTGATGGAATCACCAGCCCTGGAAGGATTTAAAAGATGTGTAGGTGTGGTCTTTGGGGACATGGTTTAGTGGTGGCCTTGGCATTGCTCTGTTAATGGTTGTACTTGATAATCTTAGAGCTCTTTTCCAAACGAAATGATTCTGTTTTATGTTCCCTGGGCACACCATGGCTGGGCCAGCTCATGGCTCCTCACCCAGCCAGGCCATCCCCAGGGGCTGCAGGGAACATGGCCCAGCTTGGGGACACAGCAAGTTGCCATCACAGAGAGAAAACACTGTTCTCCCCAAATGAGAAAGACCTAAGCTCTGGCTGAGAGGTGTTTGACTAAATCAACTTTTAAATAATTTTGCTTCTTTATTTAAACAACAAAATAAAAAATAATGGAGGAAGCAGCAGCACAGAGGAGTCCCTTCCCTACTCCAGCACAGGGAGGAGGGGGATGCTGAGACATTTGTATTCTGCAAAGCAAACCTGAACTTCAGCTTAGTGCCCCATGGGAGCAAGGAAAGTTCTGATTAACCTCACCTGTAGGCAGATATTACATTATGTGTTGTATTACACTTAATCCAGAATAAAACATACCGGATTTTGTGATGGAAGAGAATCAAAGCACTACAAAAGACCAACCATGAGGAGCATTAGAATCCTGCTGCTGGGGGAAGCTGTCCTGCCAAAGGGGCTGATTCTTGCGTAGGCAGGAGCTGCCTTTCCTGCCCTCACCTACCTGAGCAGGGCTCCTGCTGGCTCAGCATCACTGAGCAGGTTTATGCAGAGCTTTTTGCCTTCTGTGGCTTCCCGACTTCCTCTTCATTTCCACTTTAGTGACTTCAGATTTTCCACCCAACACTAAAGTTTCCTTCAAAGCCCAGGTTTTTAGAGCAGCACCGGCAGTTTCCTCCTCAATCACGTCTCTCTCCACTTGCTGGCAGGTCCATTTTCTTCAACGGCTTCTTGTTCCGGGACATGCGCAGGTCTGACTCGTATTAACAATTTTTCCTATTTTCCACTCTCTTACCTTATTCTTTAATTTCCTGACTTATATTCTCATCTGATTCCCATCCCTCCTCTCATCCGCTTTCAGCCTGTTCCCACAACCACAATTACAAGAGAGACTCCAGCTCAGTGCCACCACACAGGCCAGCCCACACCTTGCCCCATGATGTCACATCTCCTATCATGCTGGTTTTTTAGGTGGATGCTACATTCATGGATGAACACAGAGCTCCGTTGTGTGGCAGAAAAACAGCACAAAGGAGCCCAAAAGGAATCAAGTCCTAAAAGAACCAGCTGCCAATTGCAACTGTCCCTCTCCTCTCAGATTCTGTTTCCTGTACATCTGTCCCAGGGTTGTGCAGATTCTGGGAGGTTCCCAGAAGCTGGGAAGCCAGAAGCAGGGGGCTGTAGCACTCTTCTTGTCTATGGAGTGCCTGGATATTGTGAAATAACCCCCAAATTTGTGTTCTGCTCAGTTGCCGGACACTATGCTATGCAGATGTGTGTATGCAGCACTTATTTGAGAGCAAGGTTGATTTTAATTTGCACATGAACTTTTAGAGTTGTAGAAGGTGGTCTTCAATCCAATTATTAGGAAATGACAATTTAGAGGGGAGTCTCCATGTGGCTTCCATCAGCCTTGCAGGGAATCACAGACTTCACCAGTACATGAAAGATCCCGTAACAATTCAAGAACATTTGTCCAATAGCTCAGACACCATCCAGGCACCAAATGTGTCTAAATCAGACACCTGCTCAGCAGCCCCCACAGCTCAGCCTTCTGTTGAGCAGTTGCAGTGACAGAGGATCACATTTTTGCTAAAATTCCACTATGGAGTGTGTCTCACCTGCTGAGCCAGTACTTGACTCTGTCTCCACACGAGTCTATGGATGCCCACAGCCACACTTCCCATCCAGAAACATTTTACCTGCTCTAAGGCAGGACAACACAAGACCTGTGGTCCCACCAACAGCCATGAAACCATTCACAGATGTTTGAATCCCCATCCTTCCAACTCTGCTGCACCCAGAGAATGCTGCAGAACCTTTACCGTCCTGCTCTGCGCAACAGCCCTGCTTAACACACGGCACCTCTTAAAAAATGATAGACAGGAGTCCCTGTGCCTCAGAGTTTGATGTAATGGGGTAGTGAGAACTCATCTATTGCAGGAAGTCATCCAAGGTTTTGCGGTCATTCCTCAAGAAAGTAGAGGGTTTTGTTCCCACATCCTCTAACATTTATTTTATCATTAACAATGTCTCACCGATGGGAAAAGGAGACTGCAGAGTTTTAGCCTGGCTTAAAACAAATCCATCTACAGCATTCAAGGAGACTTCAACTACTATAGAGAGGGTGGAGACAGAAACATTCATTATTTAATGGAAACCATATCAAGTTTGATAGATCCTAAATTCCTTTTTAAATGAGAGCGATTAGTCCTAATTGGTGCAGGAGTTGGCATTACCTCAGTCCTGACATCAGCTCAGGAGCTGAATGCAAAGTCAGATTCCAGGTTAAAACTATTCAGTTTTTAAATAAAAATGGTGCCTTTTTTTCTTTTCTTTCCCTATGCCAAGAACATATTTGGCAATTAATTGTGCAAGTGTCTAATGAGTTAGGAAATTGCAACAATTTGAGAAGAAAGGTGTAAGGAAGGCAGTAAAAAGTCAAGGAGAGTGCTTTGGAGATGCTGCCAATTTCTTATCCAAGGCTGAAAAGAATTGATGAAGGTAATTGCTATTAATGAAATTATATACCTGTGTATCTTTTATTATTAACTATCTGGCATTAGCCACATGCTCTCATGCTACTGATTTTAAGCTTTACTGGTATCCACTTCACAGGGCCTGCTGCTCCAAGGGCCAAGGTGAGGGTGGGCAGTCCCCAACACCACTACAAGGCATCCATCCTACATAGAGCATACATACATCCTACTGCACAAAAGGGGGAAAAGATAGTATTTTCCAGGATGAAAAATTCTGTAGTCATGACAAATCCATTCATAAGACATACTCAGGTGAATTTAAATGATTGGCTTCTGTGAAACTGCCATTGCAAATTCTTGCTCAAAATGCTCAGACTTCTGAAAGTGCGTATTTTTAGCTAGAGGGCAACTGAGAGGAGACAGTAAGATATGGTAGTGGAGAAAAAACAGTCTAGGAGAGGCTGATGCCCATCTTTTTTTGTTGATGATTCATAGGAAACCTCTTCAGAAAGCCCAGACTGGAAACCACTCCACTGTGGTGAGGATCTCCTGTTTTACCTTGAGGGACCCTACAGAAAAAATGAGGAGGAGCAGTCCCTGTGATGGAAATGGAATAACCAACCAGCTTAGACAGCATTCATCCCCACTGATCCACAGTGGGGGAGTGTGTTACAAGGACCTGAAACAAGCCCAAATACTTCCCCATACACAGCACAGTGAGAACATGGAATTTGCACTGTGGTTTGAGCCTCTTAAGGGAGCCCTTCTGGTCTCACGTACCCTTGAACTCTGGCGAGATGGCCACGCTGCTGCACAGATCACTCCATGCTGTGGAAGCACAGGCGCCTAATAGGCTACTGGAGGATCCAGAAGGGGAGACAAAAGAGTATCTGTACAGCATAAGGCATCACAACATACAATTCTGGGCTATTTTGGGTCCTAGAATAAATTTAGCTACATTTATGTTGCACTTAAGCCTGGACAAGAAGTATTCTCTTCCCCAAATTTCTGGGCAAGCGGAAAAATAACAAAGCCCTTTTCCCAGGAGCCCAACATCACTTACCTGACCCTTCTCCAGTGGGCAGTACAGCCGTCTCCACCACAGAGATGCTCCAGCACTTAAAACCTATTTTCCATTAGACATCTAAACCAGAACATCTGTAAATCACATCCCAACAGTATTAAAAAGTACAACCTGCTCTCAAACGTCTCAGCCACTAAAACAATGCAAACATCTCCTGGTTTACCTTTCTACTCTGTCATGTCCTTCATTTTTACCAGATGCTCCTGTGATTTAATATTTTCCTTATATATTTATTTTCATAAGACAGAATTCTACCCATTTTAATAAATTAATTCCATGGTGTTCATTACCACAGAGGTAACCCTCCACCTGCTGAAAGGTCAGAGCCTCTGCAGAGCTGCTCTTGGGCAAGAAGAGCATTCAGCACTTCAAACTGAAAGAAGCTTCAGGGACCAGTCAGACACCTGCACACTCTTCCCTCCCTTTCCCAGTGCCCTGTGACAACCTCTGAGGCCCAAGAGACACAGTCAACTTGTAAAATACGGTGGAGAAGCCTCAGCCTTGCTCTCACCACAAAAACCCTGAAGTATCCTTTAAGGTTGGTCTCTTCATGACCACTATTCTTCTTTATGAAGTCTTGTTAACCAATTTTTTCTTTACTTCACAGGGGTTTAGCATGACTGTCTCTCCTCTGAAAAAAGGATTTTTTGGTAACCACAAAGCAACAAGACCAGTTCTGCTTCTCTGTATGTTCTTGTAGAGATTGTGTGTGAAGATCCGCAGGATGGGCCACTCCACACTGCTACTCTAAGCAGCTGTACGAGGCATTTAAACACAAATGTCAGCGTTAACCAGAAATAATTAGAAAAAAAGCCATTTTAATACATTTAAGGCCGTCTGTGCTCCTGACAGAATGCCAGTTGCCTGCTGGCAGGGCCAGGGAGGTTCCACACCTCTCCAGACCAGTTCTGTCTGTTCTGGTGCAGTAAAACCTCTGCTCATGCAGAATGAGCAAATAAACAGGCATCCATGGAATAGTTAATAATCAGATGATAAAATACAGTGTGAATTATATTTGCCTTATAATTCTGAAAATGCCTGTGAGATTCACCTGAACCTAAAAATGACCTGAGAGTGGATTGGAGAGGATTGTTCCCCCTCCAGGGCAGCCAGTCTGGAAGAACACCACATTGACTGCAGGGCCCCCTGTCCAAGAGTGGTGTGAGGAATTGGGAAAGCCCCAAAAAGGCTACACAGGGCACAAGACCATCTTGAGAGAGCAGGGACCAGGCTCTGCCAGCTGGAAGATGGGGCAGCCCCCAGCACTGGGGAATCAGGCTCCTCCTGGATGGGGCAAGTGATGGAGACAGGAAAGAATTGGGGCATGGGATGGTCAGCTGGGACACGAACAGAACCCCTTTCCCATTCTGACTCTACAATCTTCCTAAAAATTATGTCTGGTTTGTTCATCAATATTTTGGATGTCATAAAAAATTAACTACTTGCCACTTTTCCTCAATCTGGTCGGAGACCAGGAGCTGTCATAGAAGTCTCAAGTTGTCTCCCAATATGAAGGTTACCTTCACTCAGTAATGTGTTAGGTGTCAAGAACTGTACTGAAACAGCATTAAAAAGCCTTGGTTGTCCAAAAATGACATATATTGAAAAAGGACAATTGAGACCAAAGATAACTAGAAAAACTCCCCGTGTTTTAGAAGAGTGACAGAAAAAAGTCACCTGAATCTCTGCCAAGGATAGGAGCATGAGAAATAGAAATAACCAAAAAAATACCCAACGTTTGAACAAATCAAAGAGGCCAAAATCAAAAAATAAGTTACCACAAATTATCTATCCAGAGCAGTGTCTCATACAAAGTCAGGGAAATCTCACCCACTAAATGCTATGGCACTTGAATGAAAAAAGAATTAATGCTTTGGCTTTGCAGAGGCTACAAAGCATCACTTCTAAAATATCATACTGATTTGAGCTGCCTGATACTACTAACCTGAGCTTTGGAACAATTCTTTGTAATCACCTGTACCACAAACATCACTTTATTTAACATTTATCTGCCTTGAAAGGTAAGGCTCTTTCAGCCCAAATTCCTACATAACACGCACCCTCCTTTACATGAAAATTTTAAGGGAAAAGTCTCTCATTACAATCAAGAAGCACCATGTATTCCGTAATTCAGAAAATAATCATCCCAATTCAATGTATGCCAGTGAAGGAGGGTCCCCTCTCAAGTTCTTCCCCACCAGATCCTACAGGGATAAGAGGTGCACTTAAAGCTGATGCATCAGATCTGTTTTTTCATTCTGCAAAGACAATGTCTTGAAAGCCCTGGCCGAAAATCAAGTTGGTTTATTTCTCTAATATTTTTCCGAGGAAAAAAAAAATTCTCTCACTCCCCAGGCAGGTGAGACTTGACTGCATTTTTGGTATTATTTTTGGTGAAGTCAGAAGGTGGCTCACCTAGGGTTATGGGACTGGCCACTGGCAGCTTGGTGGTATTAGGAATGATAATAATTAATTGCCCTTTTAGAGAGAAGATGGGCACCTCACACATCTGACACCACAAAGAAGGCAGAGCCTGAGGAGGCACCACGTGGTGGTAAAGCCGTCAGCCAGGGCCCAACATGGTGACTGGTCAGAGCATCTTGTTCTCCAGATGCGAGTTACGCTGGTGGAAACCAGATCTGGAGCCGTCATCTGTGCATACAAGTGTTTGTGTTTTGTAGAACACGAGTCGTTATCCACCCACAAGACTCATCCTGCCAAATTACCAGTTCTCATTACACACAAGTGAGTGCTGTGGTTTGGCTCTGTGGGCCACTCCACACATGATTCAGTTCTGGTAAATGAACGAGAGATGAATAGCAAATCAAACTTAAAAAGAAAAAAAGAAATCTGACTTTCCTTGCAAGTCAGGATTTAGGAAAAATCTAAAAGACGTGTCGTTTGAACTTGACTAATAGATCAAGTGACCTAAATCTGTGAGCTACAGAAACAGCATGTGAGGAGACAGTGCCTCTAAACTGTCTAAATCCACAAAATCTACAGCTCTGTCACAATCTGTGACAAATCAGTAGTGTGCCAGTACAAACACAAACAGCCTATCCTCTTCTGTTAATTCAACACAAATCCCAGGAAAAGGAAACACAAACAGCTGAAATTGCATCCTTGGCAGTCTCTCTGTTCTGCAGGGCACCCCTTCTGTCAAACCTACAAATCCAACCCAGGCGAGCTCGACAACTGTGTAGCTAAAGATGAGTCCAAAGTAGAAGATGAAGCATTGCAAGGTTCAAAAAATAAATAAAGGAATTCATAATGAAAGCCACTTTAAATAGAACATCTGCTCCTTTTACTTCATGGCACTTCAACAAGCTGCTTTCACCACACACAAGCTATTGATACGAGCAAGAAAAAAGTTCTGAAACAAGGAAAACAACTGATAGTCCAAATCTGTAGGCTTCTCTGATTACAAGCATTTACACAGTAAGCCCTAAAACTGCAACACCATGAGTCCCTTCAAACAGAACAGAACTGACAAGATAGTGTTTGCACTGACAAAGCCACTTCTATAATCCATGCTAGGTTTCACAGAGCACTCTGATTCTTGTCTGTAATGGAAGACTTCAGTTAAAAAAACACTAAAAAAATCTGCATTTCAAGATTTAGAAGATTATAAACTGCCAACAGAAATAATGGAAAGACAGGTTTTGTCAGTTGATAGGTAAGAGCAGTTGTGTAAAAGACAGCTCAGTTCTTTAAGATGAACAATACAGAGAGCAGGCTAAATATAAAAGATGTCACATCTTTTGTGCACGATATGAAAAACAAGTGGATGTGGTTTGCTTTTCTGCTTTTGGTGAAGTTCAGCACAAGAAAACAGAATCTAAGCCTGCGAAAAGAGTTTGTTAAAATAATAAGAGATGGGCACATACATCACTCAAGAACTGTGGTTTAACTGCTGCTCAGAGAGCAGCAGCAAGTCACAAAGTTTCCTGGCATGGTCCTGTGGTGGTAAATCAGAGGTTTCACGTGGAGCTGCCAGCACAGGAGTTGGGGGCTGCAGCAGCCCAGCACATAAATACAGCCTGACATCAGGGGCACAGGTGGCACAGCTCTGAGCCAGCCACAGCCAACCACTGCCCGCAGGAACCAGGACACACCCCGGCACCAGGAACTGTGGCCCTACGGCCGCCATGTGCTACAGGCAATCCTGAAAGATTTCACTTAAGGTCAAATGTACAGAATAAGGAGTTTAGAGAAGGGCTAAATGAGCACAAAGACACTGCCCCTGTTAAAATTGCTGAGAAATAAGCAATTTAAGTGTTCAGGAAAAAAGGGAGGAACAGGGTGCATGAACAGAACAAATCAGAAGCTTTCTCAAAGGCACTCAAAGAAAGGAAATAAATGGGACACTGGTCACGTAATCAAGAGATCACCCTGAAATTCCCACAGCCCACCACATCTGGAACAACCTGCTGCCATTTGCACTGATCCCACCTGTCATTATCCCCCCTCAACTAACAAGAAACTGCTCAAACGAATCAATTTTCCCAAGCTGTATTTTCCTGATTTATTCCTTGAATGCTTTCACGAAGTAACTACAAACTTCACATCCCTCTCCTAATTTGAGAGGATCTAGACCCCCAGAAATTTTATTATTTTTATATTTTATTCTTATTAGGTTCTTTTAAACAGCCTTTCTAAAAGGGGAAAATTCAAGCTGTTATCAACTGAACATGAAGTTCATTTTTAAAACTGGTAACTGCAGCTTTTCTTTGGAAAAAACCCAGTAAATACAGACAAAATATAATTACTTTTTCTCTTATTTCCCAATCAAAAAACTGCTAAGAAAAGCCCAGCAGAAATTACACCATCAGGTTTGGAAAGTTTGATGACATTAAAGAACTGTACATATTCTCTGGAAGGATGGGAAGTTCTCTGTCAGCCATCCAACTGCTTTAACATCCTTTGGATCATTTTTCTGGGCACAGTTATAGCTTCTTACCACTGTACTGCCACTGTGATTTACATCCATAAAATCTGGAGGCAGCTACAAAAAACACAACAAAAAGCAGCAACTGCATCTGTAGCTGGAAGGCACTCCTTTACAGGATCTGTAACAACTCAAAGTTGAGCTGTTAAAAACTTAAAAGAAATATGAAAATTAAGATTTAATCAAAGAAATGGATTCAAGAAAGCTCAGCAACATGAAGAATGGATACAGGAGAGGAGGACGGCTGATGAAAACAACAGGCTCAATTCAAACTGAATTGTTCCCTTTAAAATATGCTTATTGTTAGTATTGCCCCACATTACCTTGTTCTCCCAGTACGTGTCATCATCCACCTTTCTCAAAATTATCTTCCCTTTTGTTTAGTTTCATTTATATTTGTTGGCATCCAGTCTCAGTACTGGAAATTACTTAGCAATATTAAGAAAAATGAGGCAATGGCATAAGCTACATTTCAGTATCATAAATTCATTAAAGAGCACTAAATTTAAGCAGGTAAGAATGTTTTTAAAGAACTAGTTTGTTTTAATCAAAAGAATTCTTAAGCACAAATTGACAATTTGGACAAATACTTCAAAGAATGAACAAGCCCTTGATATTCATCAGGCTATAAAAAAAGTGATGTATCCATGGGTTAAGAAGCAGCAAAATTTTATTGTGAATCAAAGCAGCTCAAAAAAACAGTACGGGTAGGAAGTTAATTGTATTGGTATCCTGAAATCCAATGGCAGGAAGAGTATGGAGAAACTATGGGGAAACTATAGAGAGGCAGATTTTCAAGTGGCAATTTTTAAATTGTACTGAGATTAGAGAAGATGGGGATTTATGAGCTCCGAGAAGCTACAGGAATCAGCACCACACCAACCAAAGGAGAAAAAACAAACAACAGCAATCACTAACTTCTCACATATTGTCTTTGGTTGTTTAATATCAAGAAATACTTTTTACAGAATATGTGAAGACTATTCATTCTGTGTCAACACCTTCTCTGTGGCCCCTCTGGCAAACCAGAGGCTTCACTTTCTCTGAATTGCTCGCTGGTTTCTACATTTGTATCACATCTCTTTTCAAAACTCAAATTTCTTTCATTTACAGGGTTTTGTACCAAAACAGGATAACTAGAACAGACTTTACATTGTATAGTGAAGGTATTTTTCTTGCATTATAAACTTAGAACTTACTAAAACAATTTTCCACAAGATACTATTGAACTTACAGCAGGATTTAGAGACAGGAATGAACATTTTCAATAATAACAAAAAAAAAAAAAAAAAGAAAAAAGCAACCCAAAACATCCAAAGTTACATTAGCAAGGATTAGAAGTATCATCTTGAAGATTTCAAAATTGTACTGCTTTAAAAAGTCTTGTACCAGGAAAAGTTTTCAACCCCCAGCTAGAGGTGCTCAGTAGCTGAGGAGAAGGGAAGGGGAAGAGACGTTCAGGGTTTTCCCCTCATTTCCTTGCTGTCTTGCCAATTAAGCTCAAAATATTTACCTGGTGTATGGCAGATTTAAGGGAGGGAAAGTCCCATACACGTGTAGCAGTACTTCACCTGGACTTTGTACAGCTCCTTCAATGCCTGAACCAAAAGCGTTCTGAGTAATGTCAGACCAAAGTCAATAGGAAAAAGAAACCAACAGAAAGGCTATTGATACACCTTTAAAAAATGTAACACAAAAATAATTAACCACTGCTTTCTTGGCATGTAAAAGTTCTATACAAATTTTAAAAATTTTATTTGCAGGTACTAACCTCTTGAAAAGCTCACTCTGTATTTACACTAATTCTTTTAACAAGTTTATCTCAAATTAAAGCATATTTAAAACAATCATGATTGCATTAACTTTTCTGCTTTAAATTATTACCCAATTAGTGCTTTATTCACATTTTAAAAACTTGTACAATTTATTACAAATATAAAACAGTGCAGTTTTTCATACATTATCCCAACTCTGAGACAAACACTTAAAAGACATGGAAAAAGATTTTGATTTCTATAAACATAACATTTGCATTACTCATACCCCTTTCTTCACTGTCCTCCCATAACCCCAGATTTAAAAAGATCAAACATACAACATACTGTAGGTTTATTTTTATTCAAAAAGTTACTGTCTCAAGACATAAATACAAATCAGAAAACAGTACAATTAGGACAATAGAATGTGGAGGACAACAGGTTAAGGTAAATATATAAAACATTTTTAGCTGGTTGAAAACAAAGCTGTAAGAACTGCTTTCACAAAGAAACACTCCTTCAAGAGTAAGAAAAATCAACTTAGGTTTAAAATCATATATACAGTCCTCTCAGCAGTTCTATTAAATGCAGTGGTGTGAAAAACAATATAGGCAGTACTTTTAGACATGAGAGTATTTATTTATGTAAAATGAGTTAGGCAGATCTAGTTTTGAGTTTGTTGTTACCCCATGACTTAGTAAAATAATTATATTTTATCATGATCCTTTAGATAATCTATGGTTTTTGGCTACCACAGCCGAATGTTTAATTTCTGAGTCTAAAAACAGGAAGCCTTTTTGTATTCACCCATTTGGGGAGTTTCTTGTATTGCAAGCGTATTAAGGCATGGAATGATTAAAATAATATACCTCAAGAACTGAGAGACAACTGACAAAAAATATACATATGTAATATAAGTTAATATTTCCTTTAAAATGATGTCTAGCTGCCTAAGCCTTGCAAAATGAGTTGATGTCAAAATGGCATAGATCCACTTTCTGCTTTAGACCAAATTTAATTTATTTGTGAATGGACACAAAATGAAGTTTAAAGCTTAGCTTTCAAAGAATATTATGGGTTGTTTATGAATTTCTATTATCCAATCTAATTTACATACAGAGGAAATGTACTGTAACCTGTTAGAAGTATCTTTAACCTGAAGACTGCTTGCAAAGACAGATAGATAAAACAATATAAAATACAAATTTAAAAATCATTTTTAAAGCATGAATTCTCATGCTCTTCTATTTTTAAACATTGTTAAACTTTCAATATATTTCTGAAACCTCATAATTTTAAGTTGGAATTTAAAAGTAAGAAAAAACTAAACAAACTGCGCAATTATAAAATCAGCACCAATTTATATATATATATAATTTTATTTAAAATTTAGAACCCTATTCCCACACTCTAATAAGCTGTATAATTTTTGTTTAGAATTTTTCTGCAAACATACTACAATAAGCTTCTTTTATTTGGAGACAAAATACAGTGGCACTACTGGAAGGAATTTCACAACATTACATTTTTCTTAAAGGACAAGCAAACTTTCAGGGTTGGTAATGGGCAAGCATGAGTGAGATCTGTCACATTCTGGTAGCTCAGAGTTTACGCACCTTTCTGAGAACGCTAACATGAAGCTTTTGGAATAAAAGTGTGTTTTAGATTAAAAAGCTGTTAAAATTCTGCTTTATGTATTTTTTTTTTCATGATTAATTAATACAAACCTTCTGTTGCTGAAGTTTGCATTTTATTGAAAATACTGACAACTCTTCTGGTTCTATCACTGTAAGAAAACCAAATCCATCTACTGTTTCAGTTCATGGATGTGAACAGCAATCCAGCAGAGCTTATGATTATTTAGTACAGCCAGCAAATGTATAGAGAGGGGCTCAAATCTGTACCAAACACCTCTCAGACTGTTAGATTAGAACTCAGAGGGAATACTTCTTATGATCCGGAAATAAACTGATAGCACATAAATAAAATATTGATTTGTTTTTTCAACAAAAAGTGTAGCTTATCCTCAAATTGTTTACTTGTCCTTTACATTTCTTTTTTTTTTTTTTTCAGGCAAACAAAACTGCCCCTTCAATGCACTTGATCTTGAAAGCATGTCATTCTCCTTAGAGAAAAATCTGTTCAGAATTTCACTGTATCTACCACAATTTTGTATTGAAAAACTTCCTCTTCCACTTAGAAAATGACTTCACCACTGATTTATTTGCTGTTCTGGTATTAAAACATTGACACCCCAAGAACCTAAAAAAAAAGTTAGAAATGGTGTCAATTTGTAGTTTACTACACATTTAACAAAAAACAAAGCAATTAGTATATGTTTTAAGATTAAGACACTTCAAGATATGTTAAGGCATTATGAGTTTATTTTTCTTCCAAACCAGATTCACCACACTTCTGATTTAGTTAATAAGAAAAGGGCTCCTCATTCATTAGGAATATTTTTTTCACACTCGAAATTCATTAGGTCCAGTAGGAATATGACAAAGTCTGTGTGTTTTAACTATTTTAGGTAATAATTGTAAAAGAATTTTAGTTGCCTAACTCAGACTTCTTTGACAATGACATTCTCTTGGCCTTAACCCAAAATCAAGTGTGTCTTTTCCAGCAACCAAACCGGGGACAAAACACTCCACACACAGGGGCTGCTGCTGCATCTGTGACCAGAGAAACTCGGGTCACCTCACAGCAGCCAACCCGCACACCAACTGAACATCTCCTAAGAAATGTATCCACTCTGTCAGGAAGACAGTGAAAAATCAAATAATCATCGGGTAAAAATCAAACAACCGGCTGCTGGGGGAGTGTGTAACCAAGGAAAGAAAAAGCCTTCCTGAAGCAAAGAATCACTCTCCACTTCCCTTGAGAGGGAGAAGGCAAGTAGGCATCACCACTGATGTGCCAAAAAAAAAAAAAACAAACCTCCCAGAAGATGCAGATTTTGTTGTCTGTCTTAGCTTTTAAAGGATTTTATAAAATGAGAAAGAGCCATTAGGGACTTAATTTTCCTGAACCTTAACACCGCTGTTTACATTTTTCTGTTTACAAACTAATTTTTCCTGTTATTTTTTTTTTAAATTAAATCCACTTTAGAAACATCTTACAATGTAGCACAGACAGAACTGCCTCTGGTGCCAGCAATAACTGGGCACATAAAAAAAAAAATGGTTAGACTAAAATTCTCATCACACACCATGTGCATCTGAAAAAAATTAAACAGCTTTATTATGTCGAGGTCTATTAAAAACAAAAGTGAAACAACTCCAAGAATAGTGGACCTGTGAAATAAGCTAAATGAATAAAGCAAATCAACTTTATTCTGAAAGGATTTGGTTTTTCCCCGCACATCCGAAATTGGGGGTTTTTTTTGAGCCGAGGAACGCGGCCGCCCCCGCGCGGCCGCGCCCGGGAAATGCAGCCGCAGGCACTAAACTGTCCGAGCTAAAAGGTTTCACCTCCAGACACCAGATTTTCAGGCTAAAAAAATGACCGGTATTTCACAGATCAATAGAGTTTAAAAAAAAAATAAATTGAGAAGAGGAGAGGAAGATCTATTTCAAATCAGAATGTCAGAGAACAGGTGAGATACTTCGTTGGTGTTACTTCAGAACAGAACACGACAGCCAGACACACAACCTAACTGAGTCATTATTACTGAAGCAAAGGCCTACTGGTACAAAATATATGGATTTGCATTTAAAACAGTATTTAGAACTTCTTTCTCCCATAAGCAAGAACAGGTTCATGCTGCAACAATACTGTAAAAAAATACATAACCATCTTCCAAATTCCACCAAGCTGTCCAAGATTCCCAGGAAGCCTTGTTGTACTGTCCTCTGCTGGCTTGCGGCAGCTTGTTATTTCCAGTGTAATTTTGTACCAGCTACACAAGGTCAAAAATGGCTGCATACATTACAAGTGGTTCAAGACAGAAGGAATCCCTCATGCAGATTTTTAAAAGAGAATAGAGACTGCAGATTTATCAAGTCGGATAAAAGGGCAACTGGCAAGCAGAAACTAGACTTCGGATGTTTTGGACCTAAAACTTTATATGGAAAGAAAAAATACCTCTCATCTCTATAAACAGATATCTGTATTATCTCTATTTTCTCCATTATCTTACTTATACAAAGTAAATATGCCAATTAAAGAAAAAAAAAAGGAAAAAACCCCATAATCAGAAAACCCCACAAAATGCAAATCATCCAACGCTGACAATTGGTAAAGACCACAGTCACCGAACTAAGCTCAGCACAAAAGGAAACTTGCCTTTAATATTGTGTGTACAATTCTTACTTAAATTTTTTAACAGTCTTTGCTACCAACTCCTACAAGGGTCTTTTCCATATCAGATGTGGGTTTTTTTCCTCAAAGGCTTTTAATATTTACATAGCTACATATAAACATTAAGAACAAAAATCCTATAAACTTGCAAAGAACTCTATCTTAGAATGTATGAAGCTGAATTACAGCATAAAATATTTCTCTAACTGTACCATCTGCCAAAATAAGCTAACAAAGGCAACCTGAAGATTACACTCTTTCCACTTAAAATCTGAACTAAGAGAATATGAAGACTGTATTTACATTACTGTCCCTCACGTAAGTGAACCTACCGATTCATCCATGATTGAAGCGGGGTCGAAGAAATCTGGTTTTAGTTCCGTTCTTTCTCTCCTGTTCTTTGATGGTGGCTTTAGAAAGTAAACAAATAAACAAGTTAGTTGTAATATCACAAGAAAATCAGAAGTTTTACACTGTGAAAGCGAACTCTAAAGGGGCAAGAATTCACAATGGATGTTATTGTAGCAGTACTGTTATTATCCATTATTGTTACAGGAAGTGTTCTTGGGTTTTGTATGGAATGCATATTTGATTCAAATATCTCACTTCAAAACCAGAAATACAAATCCCACGTCCTAAAAAGTAAAAATGTAAGTAAATTCCTTACTAGGTCTATGTCCATGGTGTCAAAATCCATGCCTTCATTAAGATCTTCAATCCGCCCCTCTGATGACATCATCACATCTTCCACAATTGGCTCTTCATCATCTTCCATTAGACTTGTGCCACGTCGACTGAAATGAAAAGCAGCAGCACACTGTGTAGCACTAAATCTACGTAAATTTTATCTGAATACTTAAAAAGCTAATGCTCAGTAAGGAACTGCCAACAAATGGTAAATTGTTTTATATAACGGAATTAAGTAAATAAATCAATGCAAAACTAGTCTTCAAGAAAGCTGGTATTTAACCAGCTAGCAGACAGTAACAGAGCGTGGGAGAATGGTTAACAAAGATCAGGTAACTGGTACATCACTAAATGGGGATTCTGAGAGAACTGATTATATCGATAAGCAGATCTAAAGCACACCTCATTTATGCTCAAGTGAGAAAGAAATTAAGTTTCGCCACCTGAAGTTTTTTCTGCTTTATGGTAATAAAACAATTAAACTTAATTAGAGGAAAGCTCCTCAATATACATATATGTCATGTTCATTTGCTTTTCTAAGGCAACTGAAAATTTCAGGAAACAGAAAAATAGTCGTCAAGGTCTAGAAAATGTATCCCTCTTAAAGGGCACTCCCCCTCAAACCCTCCCCTTCCCAAACCACTGAGGGAACATTTCCCTCTCACTCACATGGCGTGTTGCAAGTTGCTTCTCAGCTTGACGTAGTTCATCGCTGCCCTCTCCTGTTGTTGTCGCGCGGCTTCTTCCTGTTGCCTTTGAGCCAACATCCACGTTACTTGCGTGCTTAAAAAGACCATTATTCTATTTTAAACATGTACTGGTTTTGTGTATGAACACTAACACAAAGCAGACCTACTCATCTACGTACTTGTAATCGAGGGGAGCTTGGTGGTGCTCAGGCTGCATAGGATAGACACCCATGTAATTTTCGTCAGGTCGCAATCTCTTGGGCTCCCTCATTATCGTGGAAGTGAGCTGAGGTGTCTGCATCATGACTGGTGTGTGCATCGACTGCTCCCTGTTCAGCCACATACTGTCACTACTGCTGCTTTCTTCAGCTGGAAGGAAACATTGTAAGAACGTCAGGAAAGGTTTTTTCAAGCTACTCCAAAACCGAATATTTAAACAACAGTTTAAACTTTAAACATGTACTTTTTGTTTACTGAGGATTGACTGCTTTACTTTTTACTACAAAGTCTTACATGTTACTCAAAAGGCCTGAATTTATAATCACTGGCTGGAATATTTAATATATTTTTCTATTCTGTAACTTAGCTGAGTTTAGTGCCCTTATTTCTTTTTACATTACCAAGACACATCAAATGAACAGTTTTCTAAGTCACAGACATGCACAGAAGTCATCCTGCTTTTTAAAACTGCATTAGAGGACACCAATACACACATGCCAACAAATACAGAACAACGTGTAGTTTATATGAATATCTACTCTTGTAAATTAAGATGAGAAAAGTTTTACCTTCAGGTACTTTCCGCTTGCCTGTTGCTGGCTTTGTCTTCTTATTTCTTACTGTAGACCCTCGACTACTAATTCCACTAATCACTGACATAGTATCATCATCTCCACCAGCTAATAAAGAGTTTCTGTAGGACATGAGAGGAAGCCACACATCTTCTCTTCGTAGAGACATCTGAAAGGTCATGAACTTCTCCAAGTAAACGTACCTTTAAAAGGAAAATAATTACAAAGATGCCAAATATCTGTAACAAAATGTTAATACATCGAGATAAGTAACTACTAAAATTAACACCCAATGGTCCTCATCCAGTTAACAAAAAGGCCTAACAACTGCGTCCAGATTAGGATTTCTGTTCATCCACCATAAAATGAAAAGCACAAGAATAAATGCAATTTACTCTTTGTGATACCTGAGTGCATTAGTGCAAACCTACCTTGATGTGCCAGAGATTCCACTTTAGGTGAATACAACACACATAAATATTTATGATGTATGTCTTTTGTGATTATCATTACAAGTATTAAGAATATTTTAAAAATACTTACACTGTTCTTTTGTCTTGTCTGAGAAGTTTGGAGGAGAATTCACTCAGAATATCAAGAAATGCCAAATTTAATGGTGGGTGGCTCTCACCTTGTGGATTAGGCTCCTTAAAAGCAAATTCTATGCCATCCCTACAAAAAAGTTAAAAATGAAGTCACAAAAAGCACAAACCAAAGTAGTGAGCACTGTGAGCTACCCAAACTGAACCCCTTCCCCTTATGCCAAGAAACCAGTAATTTGTTGTTTCCGTATTCTTGCACAAAAAAGTGAACATAAGCCATTACTGGAATCTGGACACACTTTTAGTCATGGCATTTCAACCTTGCAGTGCAAGTTTTCTGCATGAGGCCAACGTGATCACCACTGACAATTCTTACTCTTATGGATACTAAAAATACCTCTTCATTACAGCTCTCATTTACAGGCTTATACAATGATGCTAGAGAACACCAACAGTACTTAGCATTTGAGACAAAACTACAGTCATTTCTTAATAAACGGGCAATATCATCTCCAGGGCTGATGCATTTTGTATTAAACTCATTTTGAAAGACTGAAAAGAGTTTTCTGTTAGTCCAGAAGTGTTTACAAAAATGGGAGTAATACAAAGCACACAATTACTTGTGTAACATAGCAATAGCTTCTCTTGTTTTCAGCTGATCCAGTCCAAACGTTAAAGCAAAACGTCGAGCAAGTTCCTTTATGCCACTGAAAGTCGGTGATGATCTGTCAAAATTATAACCATTTTCTTGAATCATTTCATTGAAAAGCTGTGTGAAATGAGAAGGGAAATTTTCATAGATTAAAAGATTATACCAAACTTCAGACCAATACAGAGTTAAGTTGCAGTACCAAAAACTATGTTTTACAGCTTCCCCCTCTGCCTCTTAATTTGACAACACCAAGACACAAACAGGGGAGGTTTAGGACAGCAAAGTCAAGGGTAATCTTGAAGAGTGTGCTTCAGAGTTACACCCTGAAATTTGCTGTCCAAGCACACAAACTATAAATTGGATAACAGATTTCAATACTTCACTAAACGAGGTCATCTAGAATTGAGAACACTAAAAGTTAATAGAACTTCCTGATTACATACACTAACACAATAAATGGGCTTAGTTTTCATCTGGTCTTTACAGTTTGCCAAACTACTAATCTCTTGGGAAAAATGCCAGTTATATGTTTAGCTTTACAAGTGTCCAAGTGCCTCCCTGTTAAGTGTCTAATTGTACTTAGAACATTCACTTTCTCTTTCTGCCCTTTAAAATACAAGGGACTGGTTACTCATGAGACACAAAAGACTAATAACGGCAGCATTTACCCAGTATCTCAAACTTGTGAATTCTGGTGAAAACACAGCAAAAACTGTAGGAGAATTTAACTACATATTTATGTTGCAGTTCTACCAGCTACTTAAGAGTCATGCTGCTACCAAAAGGAAAGGTCTCACCTTCCCTTTTACTGGCAATATCCATACAGATAAACAGATGAAGTCCTCACTTTAATAAAGACTTTCTCTTTGGTTTCAACCAGGATAAATATCTAATCTATATTCCCTATGTGGCTTTATGACCTTTAGTCCAAAAATACAGGTGTAGGGAGAGAAGACAAATTCGCGCACATTTTTACTTTCTCTGATAGCAGAGATCTGTGCTGGATTACAGTGTTTTGCAGAGATTCTATTGTTCTACTCTCTGATTCTACTCTGCGAGTAAAAGTCTTGCAGATAGTTCATGTGAGCAGATGAACCCAACTTTGATCTCGACTAAATTCATCAGGTCTCTACACAAACAAGCTCATTGACTGAAGAGAGCATTGTGAAGCCCCTATCAAACACTAAGAAATGCTTAATTACTAAAACTTCCCATTAATTCTCAGAATAGTTAAAAAAAACAAAACAAAAATCAGAAAAACAGACTGAAGCAAAGCAAAACAAAGCCCCCACGAAAAAACTCCAACTCCCCCACCACAGAGGCGGGAAGTGTTTTCCCTTGGTTCCCCTTCCATAGGGATTTCTTCATCAATACCTCACACGAGTTATTAAACAACAGTACAGCATTGAATGCATAAAAATATCGTAAATTCTTACCTGCTGCAAACTAAGAATAAGTGTTTTAGCACACTGGATTTTGTCTATCTGTCTTGTTTTACTCATTGTTTCTTTAATAATATCACCATAGTCATTGTAATACTAGGAAGAAAACAAAACAAAAAGGTTAACTTTCAATGTTAGCTAAAAAGTTGCAACTACTGAATTCTTCTAAAAATAAAATTTAGGATTTGCTACTAAAAAAAAATCTAACATGCTCATGATTATATCAAAATTATATCCTAAACAACCTCCAAAAGAATAATCATGAGGGAAAAAAGTGAGAGTAAATCCACTTCTTCTCATTTATGTCACTCGTATTACGTTAGAGGCAGAATGACCTATTTATCTTCAAGGCCATGACACATTTGTGAATGACACGTGTTCACCCCTTCAGGGTACAAGATTAGAATCTAATCTTTTTAGTAACTCCTGTAACTCTGGTGGGGAGCTCTCTTTTCTCTCCTGAAAGAAGGCACTTGCAGGCAGCATCATAGCTGTAATCTTTCCAATGAAGACAGATGACTGTTTAGTTCTTTAAGTATTTCAGGTTTAATAAAGACCCAATTAGTTATTCAGAGATTCAAAATATATGTAGGGCATGCAGACAGGTAAGAGCAGGCTGCCCAAATTTTAAATTTTTTAAGGTAATCACCAAAGAACAAAGTTTTACCATGTTCATAAAATAAGAACTCATTGTTGTGCAGCTGTGAACCTCAGGGACCAAAAGGGGTCTTTATATTTAAGTAAGACTGAAACATATATAAAGGTAACGTGCGGAGAGTGGGACTAAGAACTTGTTTCTCTTCTACAAAGTTTAAACTTAAATTATTTGATGAGTCTAGACATCAGAGTTGGTCTTTGGGAGAAGAGTACCAAAAGGCCTGCTAAATTAATAACTGAATTAAAAAAGTCAGAAAATACACCTATTAAAACCAACAAAAGTAATTACCAAGTTACCTTCCTCCACCCCACCACCCACACACTGGAACTGTGAAACTCATCTCAGTTATTTTTTCCCCTACATACAGAAAAAAACTTAAGGGCCTACAACTCTGCAGTTTTCAATTCTTCACTTTGAATCCATTATCTTGTAAGGTGAAAAATAAATAATAATTTCAAAATTCTCAGCTACTGTATTCTAGCAGTTTTGTGAAGGATCATACTGAGCTGCAGATTTACCTTCATATATTGCTTGAAAATGTCTGCAGCAGTGTTCATTTCCACCACAGTATATACAATGAGCTTACAGAAAGCTGCAAGAAGATTTCTTCTTTTGTGCAATGCTTCAATTTTGCTAGCTTCATCATCCTGCTGTCCGTCTGAAAGAGTTCCAAACATGAAAAGTGTCAGCTTTAAAGACTTCATATTTAAGCATTTATATATAAAGTGATATTGGCTAGTGGCCAGGGTTCAGAAAACCAGATCTCAGCTCTGATGGCAGTTCACTTCAATGTCCACTGTCAAGTCTCTTCCCTGATGTTACTGTGCCTGTTAAACTAAACCTTAACTGTGATTATCCTGCATGTTCCCAAATCAGAAAAGGCCTTAATCAGCTGTTGATATTTAAAAGCCAAACCCGTATCTGTGCCCATGCCCAACTCCCAACAAGCACCACAAAAGAGGGCAAAACAACACAACCACAACCCCTCCTCCTCCAAAACACCAACAAAAAATCCCCACACACACACAAAAACCCCAAACCCCAAAAAATCAGAAATGCACAGGCAAGCAACTATATCAATTAGAAGCAAAATAATAAAAAGGAAACATAAGTTTAAGTTTGGTACAAACCTGCACTATTGTTATCATCATCCTGATCAATGAAGACATGATCTAAAATAAAACTGAGTAGTTCAGATTGCAATGAAGAATCAGGAGTGTAAACAAGTGGCTCCAACATGTCACGTCCTCCTGTCATAATCTGATGACTGAAGATCATCAACACATCACACAGAATTGTGAAAGCCTGTTAAAAAGAAAGTTTAGTAAATACTTGCTTGGAAAGTGGATTTTATTTAGAAGAATGTATTTGTATTTGACAAGATATGCAGAACCCAACTGTGTACACAGGCCACTGAAGTTCTGAACAACTGCACAGGTCAACAGAATGTGCACAGCTTCTCACAGCAGGTTCCTGTACAGACTCTGGGTCTCCAAATAAAAATATTGCACAGATGACGCCAACTAAATATGATAACACAGATTAAAACATGAGAAGCACGAAACTTCCAAATTCTGATGGATAGTACTTCAGCTCACTAAGAAACTGTGTGGACACCAACTACAGTGATACCCCGGAATTCGCTGGGGGGTCGGGTCTGGGCAGCTCCTGTGAGTTATGAAATCCGTGAAGATACTGAACCCATGAATATTCAACTACTCCCCACCTGTAGCAATGCACCCTGCACTAATAAGGTCTGGTCCTGAGAGTGTGGCTCACACTGGAGCACCTCACTAATGGGGAGGAATCGTCCTCTGGTGCTTCCTGGCTATGAAATCTGGGGTCCAGGACATTCTGCGCAGTCTCACAACTCACTGAAAATCCAACTGTGATTCATTGAATACGCGAGACATGAATATGTGGGGGTCACTGTATTATCCCTCTTCTGCTTTCTTTTTTCAAAACTATTTTGATCACATTTGAGAACATCTAACAGCTGAGGGCATTCAACCCCTTTAAATCATGACATCTTCCTTCCAAAAGCCCAGCCACCTCTACATCTCCTGACTAACTTGTAAATCTGACATCAGATGCACAGGTCTGTGCCCCACTTTCCCAGAAGGTTCCAGTGTCTCAGTACCTGACACAGACTAACACTCTTCAAACTAACAGACCAAGGCAACTCTAATCTCTCAAGTATTTCCATGAACAGATCTGTCCTCAAACACCCCAAAGTGAATATTGCTAATTTCCTGGCCACAAAAAATACATGTGCTCCTCTGAAGCACTTTATGCCCTTTCATGAGATTAGAGAAGGGAAGTGGAGCCAAGGCTATTGTACCTTGTGTGACAGGTACCCTGTGTCACCAGGCAGTTCCAGTTTCTAGAGCATTCACCAGGCCCTGAGAGTCACACAGCCTTTTAAAGAGACCTACTCAGAGCTTAACTCGTTTTTGTCACTTGCACTTTCACACCCTACACCTTGTGATTATTACACCAGATAACTCCTGGGCACAGAACATGCCTACTCAATGCCAGATATATTCTTGTTCTAGCAAGAGTTTCAAAAGCTGCAATTATGCGACTCAGTGGACCAGATTTTCAACTTCAAGCAGGTTATTATTATATTTAGAAGCAAAAAGGCTCCTGGCTATTTGTTTAATTAAACTGTCTACACAGAAGATAATTTGGTCCTTCCCCAATAGAGAGACACTTAATTATTTTTTTTCCATTTTAGCATTCTAGAGATTGTTAAAGGCATCTACTTAGATTAATCCTGCTATCAGTAACCTGTTCTCTCCACTGGAACCCCAAACTCCTAGGAGTGAACTGGCCAAAGAAGTATTTTACCACAGAATGGAAGAGACTTAGGCCCTTGAAATAATTAACCTTTTCCTTTGACCCTGTTATCCTCAGAACAACTCCCAAAACCTTCACGCCAGGACTTGAGTCACGTGAACTCTCAGTGCATTACTTGCATAGGCTAAATAGTTACATACATTATGACAGAAATATTTAAGAACTTCGTTTCAGCTAAAACCCTCTCCCCAGAGGACAACTATACGAGGAACTGACTATAAACCTGATGAAATTAAAATTCCTCACATCTTCTCTGAGCAGTATATCAATGCTGAAGCTTCCACACATTTGCTAAAATATCTCCAAACAACACTATTATCAATAGATCAGGGTGAGGGTTCCTAAGGGTGACCACAAAAAAACCCACAAACCTTTTCCCAACAACAAACTCTCCTAGGTTACAGGGCATACTTGTGCATGTATAAACATACACACGTGAAGTATTCTGGGTTTTCCCTCCCCATTCTGAGATCCCCAAATTCTTGGAACTCTGAAGAACTTAGGAACATATATTGCGTAGCATCACAGTGAACACCAGGGAAAGAAAGGGAGAATTGAGCCTATGAATCCAATCAACTCCATGGGAGATGTGTGTCATGAGCACATGGTAGGCAAGGTTTTTGAAATGGAACTCTCCCACTTAACTTAGAAACCAGAAGGTTTCTACAGTGCACCAGCACAGTCAGTATTTAAAGAAACAAAAACCTCCTTGGAATAATGTTTCATGCTACCTGAAGTTACTAGAAAGAATCAAGTTTAAACTGACTCTGAAATCCTACATACATTACATGTCGGGAGGGTGAGCACACAAGTACAGTGTGTATTCACAGTCAACTGGCTTGCAGCCTCAACATGCAGGACACACCACATTCCCACATAAGCACCAAAAATACCAGTGAGAAGAACTTCTCAACTGCTTTGAAAGAAAGTACAATATTAGAAGACTAAAAAGCACAAACAATAGTCACTAACCTGTTCCTTAACAGCAGTGTTTACATTGGTCAGGTAGTGTTGACAGATTTGACAGAACACTCTCATCTGCTTCTTCAGACGTAGAAGATCCTCCTTCAAAGAGAATGATTTCATGTAACAGTTTTGCTTTTTTTACTTTATAGTCACATTTATTGCACGGATTTTCACAGACCATTCCACCACAGACATCCCATGTAGTGGTAATATTCAAGTACACTGAATTATTTAAAAATCCCTATTACAAACCAAAATAGAAATAGCCATTTTCTCAATTTTGTCATCCTGTGTAGCACAAAAATAAATGTCAATCATGATGAAAATTAAGAAAAAGTATTAACAAAACCCCCTCAAAAACTAATGCCAATACTTCCCCTCAACTCGAAGTAATTCCAGCACATAAAGCATTTTCTCTTGAAAATATCTGTACTTGCAACCTATAGATTTTAGGTAGCTGTTTATAACTAAAAAAGACAATGCTACATGGTATTATTTTATTTTTTTAACTCACTGCTTGGGGACAAAGCAGAGTATTTAGATGAAAGTTGGTGTTTTCTTCCTCCCTTTTATTGAAAAAAAAAAAAAAAGTAGTTTTATGTGTTGCTGTAACTTCCTAAAAAGAAGATTAGAGAGCAAATAAAGAACTGAACTGGTCCAAGTACCAAATGTGTGACACAGTTGGTGTTACTCAATCACGTGAAGATTCTACACACTGCATAACTGGGGAAGTCATAACACAAAACACCAACTGTGTAATCAGCATCAGTCCAGACAAAGATGAAATACCCCTGAAAGAAGTTTAAAAACTATCCCTGAAATCTAAACAGAAACAAACCTCTCCCTTCAAGAAGCAGATAAAACACTGGGACCAGGTATCATTTACTCTCAACGGGTACCACAAAAGCAACAGCTGCTTCTTGACAGGAATTTAAGTATAAAATTATTGCAGAACACCTCTACTATGTAAAACCTTTTCTCTTAACATTTATCACTCAGATTACTACATTTATGTTAACTGAATTACACGTCAGAATATTTTCTTTCATATGGAATTAGTTGTTTACATTTGAACCATTCATACAGTTTTAATTTAGCAGCCCGTATTATGAAGCTGATTCCCATACTTAGTCAACCTGTTCACAAACAGCACATAGTTAGCAGCTAATACTGCCAGAGAGCAAAAAAACTCAACCCAACCAACCAAAAATACCAAATAAACCAACCAACCAAATCATTAGGCACAGCACATGTCTGTCACCACTGGCTCTGTGCTTATTTTCTGCTGTTATATTCTACTGTCATTGAACAGAAGTCACTAGAACTTCTGTAGGTACCTGATATAACTGGCAGCAGTCAAGCAGTTAAATATAACAAAATATTTCTAGTTCAGCAGCTAAACCCATAAAACCTTTAATTTACCGTAATTTTATTATGCAGGAGCAGAAAATAGTCTCAATAAAAGACCTGTTTTCAAAGATCTTTTTATTCCTGCTGAAATTATTACAAATTACATTTTACAGCAAAACAGCTAAATTAATCGTCATTTCTAAACTATATTATTGGTACTTAGCTCAGCTTCTGACATCAGGCTTGTGCTAAAGCTTTAATCACTGTTACAAAATCCTCAAGGCTGCTGTTTACCCTCTATAGAATACGTTAACAAAGCCCCCCAATGTTTCAGTGCTTCCCAACAATCTAAAGTTATCCACTTCCTATCTGGTATTTGGGGTTGGAAACGTTAAAAGCCATTGAAACACAGATGGGAAACTAGTCAGCACTGCTCACATTCAGCACCCTCAGCCCATAATTACTCACTGGACTAATGAAGTCCAACATGGTGGCGAAAACCACCATCATCTGGCACAGGTGCTCACTGTTACAAAATCGTTAGTACAGGTTACACAGCGTGATTTTCCAACCACCACACTCGGAAATGAAAATAATTTTAAAAGCAAAAATTCATAAATCCTCACGTCAAACTGAGTGTACTGTAATAATGGATTATTAATTAATTATGTGTCATTAATACCATGAGTTCCCTGTGTTTTCTCCCTAATAAATTCTGACAGCCACATACAACTTTTTCTTACATTAAGTATGGCCATTAAAGTGTTTCAAAAACCTGAAGAATTTACTTATCTTGTCTCTGACATAAAAAACCATGAGTTACCAGTAACTCCAATAACAAAGTACAACTCCAGCATAAACTCCCAGTAAAAGAACACACTTCTTATAACACAGTAGAGGGCTTCCAGAAAAATTACATTTGATTACAGGTTTTTTGCTTTGGGGGGTTGTCTTAGTTAAAGGGGATCAACAAAATGTTTCAGCATTTACAAAATCCATTCTAAACCATCTAGCCTTCCAAAAAACGGTTTTTCATTAGGCAGTTCACATAGTGAACAACACCATCACCTGCTTCAAGCAATGTTGCCCAGTGGATACAGGAAACCTTAATCCTTCCCCCAAGATTTTTCAAGAAGTGAAATTAGAAAGATGACATTTGCCAGAGCTTTGCCCTTCAAGATTACTATACATAGAATCAGAACAGGCCCTCTCATCACTCCCTGAGAAAGTCTGAAAGTTAACTTCATCTTTTTCTTTATTTAACAACATATTTATAAGACTGATGAAGAGCAAAGTAGAATTGCAACATACTGAGCAGTAAGAATACTATGATAGTGTGCAAATTCTTAGATCTCACTTCACAGTTCAGTTTGTAAACAAATTCAAACTCTCACTACTTGAAAGTAGTAAAACTGACTGTAATGTGTTTTTTAAGTTGCCTTCTACTCCTCAGAATTGTTACTATACCTGGTATCACATTTATTTACAATTATTTTAACAATTCTGTCAAATTAAAATATTGACATATTTAAATAATGAAAACATAACTGAGGGAAATACTAGGCTTGAGTCAGGAATTTAACTACCAAAACAATGAATTCTGAAGAACTTTAGAGAAGCAGAATTAGGCAGGTATCACTACAAAATTCATTAATCTTAATTCCATCACAGTTCTCACTTGATGACATTGCAGCTGTGTACAAATGTTTATTTACTAATACAACTGGAACAAGGGATACCTTTGTGGAGCTGCTCTCAGTAACTTTTGCCAGCTGCCAAAGGATTACATAATGAGTGCACTGCAGTGCATGAATAACAATCTGAAATCAAAAGGAAAAAATGCATTAGATGACAAAGGTCAATAAAAGACAGCAGCAAAAGCTATTTGCTGTTGTGCCTAAAGAACAGATTTGAAGCACTGACCTGCTCTGGCATGTCTCCATTTTCAATGCCAGTTTTCAATAACTTGTAGTTGCATCCAAACAAGTCCCATCTTGATAGGTCATGAGCACTGCAAGCATTATAAATGAAGCAAAAATATCATTTAACTAATATCATTTCTCCAGTTTGAGGTTAACTACTAAAAGCTTAACTGGTCTAAAAAACTAAATTAGTAGAGGAAAAGAACAACCAACCATAAATACCTCCCTCCTAAACCTCAGAAAAAAATACCCCAAACAACACACACAAAAAACCCCACAAACCCTATGAAATTGCATTTAAAAGAGGTATCAAACTAGAACTAACAAAATCAACCCCCTCAGCACAAACCATGACAGATACGTGCAGAACCCACTTACTTGTGAAAAGCAGTGATCCTCTTCAGTGTTGACAAAACTTGATATGCATCATCTTCATCAGGTTCCTCCCCCTGTTTAATAATCATACAGTGAGATCTCTCAATCTCTGCATTCTGAGTGAACTGGGGAACTTACAAAAACCAAACACACACACAAACTGGTGGGCATAGGGGAAAAGGAGCTGATTCTAAATTATATTTTAATGCCATATTTGCTTTCAGACAAGTTAGAGAGATAAGGCAGCAGTTCATGTCTAGAGAAGGAGTTGATGATCTTAAAGGTCTTTTCCAACCTAAATGATTCTGTGATTCTATAAAACAGCAGCAGAAGGAGGGGAGGGTGTGGGGAGGAGAGAGAAAGGGGAAAAAAAAAAGGAAAGTCTAGGATAGCAGAATACAATGTACAATGTAGGTGCTTCTATTTTCTCTGAAGAATCCAGCAGAGGCCACTGTCAGACAAAAGACACTGGACTAGATGGGCCACAGGTCAGTACTTCAATCTCTCATCACAGAAAGAAGTCTTTGAGAGAGGCAATGCAAGGATGTATTTTGTTCTAATCTCCCCACAAGTTCTGACAAATTAGCATTTGGTGAAAGGAAAGGAGTAAAAAGGAAAAAAATCTGTTCACACAGAGGATAAACTATCTGAGGTCAAGAAACTCCTCAGTCTAGCAGAGAATGCAGGTTTTACTACTCTGTGGTTGCACAATCTTATTAAAGAACTATGGATTTCAACAGTTGCACCAAAGTATTTGCCATTTCCCTTCAAACCAACTGTCTGACATCTCATCTCCTTGCTGTCTCTCTCATTCTCTCTTTTCCTCATGTTTCTTGTCTCGGGTTTCTAGGG